>CAOLHI010001068.1:0-449218 GCA_948474755.1 Ctenosaura bakeri
TGCAAGCTTTCTGCCCTGGAAAGTAATATTAATATTGACGCCACAGGACAAGTGCTGAAGTGTGCCAAACACATAGGGAACTTCTCTTTCCCCTTTCTACACCAAGTTCTTTTCTGTTTCTTTGATTAAATGCTTGCATGCAATACAAAGCACAAACTAAGCAGTCTGCAAGTTCAAAAATGAGCAGGACAGCCTGGTATGGCAGAGAGAAAAAAGACAAGTTGTCCTTGACTTTGGTGTCACAGGTTATTGGGTTATGGAATCCCCCTCCCCAATGCACACTTTGTGCACTAATTCCAGATTAGCCTATTGTGCCAAACAGAAGAAGAAAATGAATAATACTGGGGGAGGATGAGAATGGTGACACACCAGAAGAATGGGCAGAAATATTCCGAGTAAATGCTTGAAAATGCCATTTCTTCTAGGATAGGATGGGATGGGATGGCAAGGGAAAACAACATCTCAGAAATTTTCTAGAAGTGGAAGAGACATACAGGTTCCTTTCACACCATACAGTTTTAGCAGTTTAATTCCACTTTAGCTGCCATGCCTATATCCTGTGGAATCCTAGATTTTGTAGCTTAGTGAGGCACTTCTTTGGCTGAGAATTCAACAGCTTCCCTCCCTAAACTGCAAATCCTAGGGTTCTATAGGTTGCTGCCATGACAGATAAAGTGGACCCATAGTGCTATAACTGTGTTATTGGGAAAGGGCCCCAACAGCTATGCATACTTCCCATCCACCCACCCAGTGTTGGAATCCACAGCTCAAGCATCTCTGTCAATTGGCCATCCACCCCCTGTTATTTTCAAAAATCCCATAGAATGGAATCTATCACTGTCTGAGATAGGCTTTTTACTGTTGAAGTAAGTTATTCCTCTCTTTTGGTTAGAATCTCCTTCCTTATAGTTTGAATCCACATTGACAGCATTTCAGACGTCATCTCTCAGTCTTCAGAACAATTTCCCAAATCCTTCTGCATCAAGTTTAGTTTCCAGACTAGGGCCATTTCTGCACTAGACTGTTATAGCACTATTATTCCACTTGCAACATCCTATGGAATCCTGGGGTTTGCAGTTTAGGGAGGGGCCCTCCATAAACTGCAAGCCCCAGGATTCCATAGGATGTTGCAAGTGGAATCATAGCGCTATAACAGTCTAGTGCGGAAATGGCCTAGGGTTATGAGATCTCAGGGCCTTGCCCTGAGTCTCCAGTTTTCATGATTCATCTTCCAGAAGGTGTTGAGGATGTAAATTCTGTAGTTTTGATGTGTTCATCTCTGGGCAAGAGGAAAGGACTGGGTTCAAATCTCCAGCTCAGCTAGTAGAGCAGCAGCTTGCCATAACCCATAAGGCTTACATGATTTGTTGTTGATGACATGGTATCTTGGAAAATTCTCATTCATAGGGTCACCATAAGTTGAAGCTGACTTGATGGCAATTAATAACAAAATTTAGTTGTGGCAGCAACTTGTAGATACTCTCTATGGCATCTCTATATTAGGCCATTTCCACACTACACTGTTATAATGCTATTATTCCCCTTTCAACATCCTATGGAATCCTATGGGGCCTGCAGTTTAGGGAGGGGCATTTTGAATTCTCAGTGAAGGAGCTCCTTGGTTTCAATAAACTACAAACCTCAGAATTCCACAGGATGTTGAAAGTGGAATAATAGTACTATAACAGTGTAGTGTGGAAATGGTCTTAATAGGCTTCCTCCTCCTCTCCCAGTTGTTGTGGCATCAGGGCTCTCCTTCTACCCTGCTATGCACCAACCTGCGAGTTGGAAGTAAGTAAGTTAGATTAAATATTCCTTATCCTGTCTCCCTATGTAAGTGAGAAGGATTACTCCTCCCATTTCAACTTGATCTGGAAACAGACCCTTTAGCTAAGATTTCTGTCTTAATTTCCAAAAAAGAGGCATATGTTTTCTCTTTTTCTCTGGTCATTTCCACACAGGGCGAGGGAATCGCCCTGTGCTGGTAATTACTGGACCTTTGGGCTCAACACTTGGGTCCAGGCTGGTCCAGAGCAGTGTGTGCCTGCCACTCCGCACTGCTCCGGGGATGAAAATGGTGGCTTCCGGTTGGTGGAGGTCCTCCACCAACCACTGAAGCTCACCAGCCTAAAGCCTGCCCCTGGCAGATCGCAGGCTCGCACTGGTGTGAGCCTGCAAATCTGTTGCGAGTCTTCAAATTTGCACCAGAGCGTGGGAATGGAGTGGCATGCTCTGTGCTCTTTCAAGCGATCTTTCAAAAGCACGCTGGACGACCACTTTGGGTCGCTTGGAAGCGGGCTGAGATGCCGATCCACAGTAAGTAGGTCTGACCCAGTCTGCTAGTGTAGATGTCCTCTCTGGAGGATGCTCTGCACCATTTCTTTAAGCCTGTGCGGAAATGGCCTCTGTCTCTGTCTCTCTCTCTGCAATTTAATGTTTAGAAAGACACTTTTTTGAACTACAACTCCCAGTATCTCCCAGTAACTCTCAATCTGATTCAACTTCATGGCAGTGATGGCCTTGTGATGGTTTTTGAAATCATTTCTGAGACATGGCAATACCTCCTCATTTTGAAGTCTTGTAGGTAAAATAAGATGGTACCCAGCAGCTGGAATGGAGGAAAGACACAGAACAGGCATCAGTAGCCTAAAGCAAAACGGTTGTGGCCGCAAGCATCAGATCAACGCTATGCATCCTCTCCCACACATCTCCACTATTGAGCCAAAAGAGTTCTCTTTATTATTATTAATAAAAATTGTAAAATTATATAAACAATATTCATATACATAATCAGTTCAGAAAACATATGATCTTTCTATACCATTATACAGATGTTGTAATTAGCTTCTTCTTATTTCTTATCATAGGCCATTTCTGCACAACACTCTTATAGCCGAAACTGCGAACCCCAGGATTCCATAGGAGGTTGAAAGTGGAATCATCGCTCTATGAGAGTGTCGTGCGGAAATGTTCATAGACTACTTTCTCTTTTGACTCTGTTTTGGGAGCCAAAAGAGTTCTAAAATGAGTGCATACTATGTGAGCGTCACTTCCTGTTAACTCAATATAGCAACGGTGGGCTTTCATGAGAACCTGTGATGGCATGTGGCCTACATGTGAGGTGTCCAAAAAGCAGGCAATGTAGGGACACCACAAAATGACTGTATAATTCCATGCTATTTTTTCATGGGAGGCTTTGGAAGCTGTGAATTAGTTCTTATTTAGTGAGACAAAAGCCAATCTATGCTGAAGATGGTGAGTGATGGGCCAGGGCTTCCTTCACTACATTTGACATCAAGTTTGTATTGTGCAAACCCGGCTTGTGATTCATTGGTTTCATGACATCTGCAGGGCTCCCGCATTTCACCCAAGCAGCAGAAACTATTTTGACAAAATGAATAAAATCCAGAAAGCTGCTGGCCTTCAACCCAGGCTTTGAGCGCTGCCAGATCTGAGGCTTCTCTCTCCTTCCCTTGCATTTTTTTGGCATTAGCAGCAGTCGGGAGCAAAAGAGCCAGCCTACTGCTGATTTGGCTACAGCCGCCGTTCTTTCAGGGTCAGCTGCCTGAGGCGCTGGTGGAAGGGACCCAGCTGGGATCGAGAAACCACTTTTTCTTCTTTCTGTTTCCTGCTGCTTTTGGGCTGGAGGCTACAGAGCAGAAATACCAATGACTGGATGCATTTCTGGTTGAAGAGAGAGGAAGGATGTGTTTTGCTGGGTTTTCCTCTGACAGGGCATGATTTAATGAAATGCCTTGCATCTTCTACCGTATTATCAGTGCAAGGACAAAGCACTGGGCCATTTGATTAGCAAGGCTGATGGTGTTGATTGCCACCCCTTGCCAATTATCCCTGCCTCATCTGAGGTTAGCTGCAATCGTCATAGTAGCTGTGGGTAGAGCAATGGATGTGCTCAATGAAAATGTGTACTATCTATGGATGTAGCTACAGGGGGGAATTGGGGCCACTGTCCCAAGCAAATAAGAATCCTGCCCTCCCTGGAATTTTCCTTCAGTCCCCAAATTTCTAGCATTACAGTAACTTAAAAATATCAGTTGAAGATTTATAGATACAGTTGAGGCATCCAAAGAAATAGGGCAGGCAAAGTGACCAATGGAATGGGAACACAGAAAATAAGAAGTTCTAGGTGTGAATGATTTTCAATACTTCACTCTCAGCAATTCCAGACATTTGGGGTAGAGACTAAAGGAAAATTCCATTGAGACGGCAGGATAAGGTTTACATTTTTTTCTCCCATAGTTACATCTCTGGAACCATCCCTATTGTAATACAAGGCAATTTGGAGTGGTTTGCTTTTGGACAATTAAGATCCATTAGCTTTACAAAAATCCTCCTCCTAGTGGTGAAAATTGCAACAATTGGTTTGTTGATGTGGATTAGCATATCCATCTGCATTTTTGGACTCTGCTTGGGCGCCTGGATATAGAGTCTGTCATGACAATTCCATGTACTTCAAAATTTACTACCGTATGTACTTTATTATAATTATGGCTAATGTTTAAATATAAATTATGCTGATTATTAAATAAATTAATTAAATAAACAAAAATCTAAATCTAGAATCCATGTTACACCTGCTGTGGAGATGCTTGTAAAACTTCTCTGCTCCCTGCAAACACATCAGCCCCATCTTTGACAGTGGCATCTAGAAGGAGCTATGATGAGGATTAACACCATGATGAGATGAAGCTCATTGGCTCCTGTGAAGAAGCAGCAGCAGCTCAGGCTTCTCAATGAAATGGATGGGATACAGGCTTTGAGGTCCTTTCAGGCTGTAAGAATCATTGTCCTGGAAAGGGACTTGTAAGTCACCAACCACAATACTTTTTCTGATACAAGAAATCAGAGCTTGAGCATCCTCAGCAGATGAAGATTGAAGATCATCAAGACAGTAGAAGGTCCTACTCACCTAAGCAAATGCACCCATTGTTACACTGCTTTTGCCCTTATGATTTTGTTCCAGTGGTCAAGCCAAAAGCTACCCTTTTGCACCTTAAACTTATAAGATGTCATCCTGCCTTTTGGAACATCAGGAAACAAGTTTTTGCCCTCTTCTGTGTGACAGCCCTCTGGATATTTGAAAAGTGCTTGAGTATCCCATCTTCTCTTATTCTCCAGGCTAAACATCAATTTCTTCTTTCCTCAGAGGACATATTTTCCATTGCCCTTAAATGATTAAATTGGACTCTTTTACTTAGGAGTTTTGCAGTTGTATTCTTTTCAAGCCCTGCTTTGAAAACAAACACCTGTCATCATGGAAATTATTGCCTAAGAGGTCCCTCACCCACATTTAGTGTTTCCCAAGACTTTCACTTTTTTTTTTCATCAGGAGAAAATGGAATAGAGGTAAAGTATAAGTATTTTTCTCCTGAAAGTTTCCATTGGCCTTTACATCTTCAGTTCCTTTCATTTACCACAGCGAAGCCCTGTCTAAGCACCAGATATCCCCTTTTAAGAGTTGGCAGCCCCATGACATAACAATGTCCTATCCCCTTGTGCTGTGGAGCATTATACTGCGACTTCTGAGGTCATTTCTGCAGTACACTATGATAGTGCTATTATTCCCCTTTCAACATTCTATGGAATCCTGGAGTTTGCAGTTTAGGAAGGGGCATTTAGAATTCTCAGCCAGGGAGCTCTTTGGCCTCAGGAAACTACAAAGCCCAGAATTCCACAGAATGTTGAAAGTGGAATAATAGCACTGTAACAGTGTAGGGTGGAAATGGCCAAAGTCTCTGAAGTTGGGATATTGAAGACTGGGAGAGTAATGGTTTGCCATAAAAAGGTAGACTGGGCAGTAGTCTTGTGCCAACAAGCTCTCCTCCTCTCATTCCTGCCTTCTGCTTTCCAGATTTCTATAAATATTAGGCAACGAATTGGACAGCAAAGAAATTGGACAAGAAGAAAATCAACTCATTGGAAATATAGTACTGGAGGAATGTTCTACAAATGCCATGGACCACCAGAAAGACAAACCAAAGGGTCTGAGAGTAAATTGAGCCTGGACTAGAAGCCAAAATGAGTAAACTGAAGCTACTGCACTCTGGACATAACAAGAGACAACATAAGTCACTGGAGAAGATGATAATGTTTACAGGCAGTAGGAAAAGAGGAAGAACACATCACAGATGGCTTGATTCAATCAAGGAAGCCACAAGCCTGAGTCTGTAAGACCTGATCAGAGTTGCTGAAGACCTTTTGCCGGGGGTGTCTCTCATTTGTAGGATCATCTTGTTTTAAGCCACCATGATATCAAATAACGACAGCAAAGTCTGATTCTGGCTGATGTTTGTCTGAAATGATTGGTGGGTAGAAAGTGCTGAGAATGCAAGGATGGTGGAGTGAGTGGAACTTGCCATGGTTGTGGGACCTACAGATGAGGATAGTCAGACCAGCTTTTTTTAAGTCTGTCTTCAGAGATGGCCCATCAGAAGGAACTTTGCTTGGGAGGGGAACCCACAAACCTGAAGCTGATTCATTTCTGTTCTCTGCTAAGACTGATGGCATTTCAGCTTTATCTTACCACAGAAAGGAAAGTATAGTGAGTAACTGGACAGGAAAAGAGGAGTAGGAGGAGCAGGGTAAATTATGTCAAAAGGCAAAATGAGATTATTCTCTCAGGCAGCAGGTGCTAGAAGATGGCTGCACAGCGGTGGAGGTTGCACAGTGTTGACATGAGTTTTGCCCTTTACTCCACCAACTACCCTGCTGCCTTCAGTGTCCCACTCTCAGGCAGCTTTTCATGCTGGCGCGTACCTGCTACAGGCTTTGACATGCTGCCTGTCCACCCAAGGTAAGGTGATAATACCTAGAAGCCAAGCAAGTTATTTCACAGCCTCTAACTGTCCTGATTTGGCAGGAACAATCCTGAACAAACTTCTGTCATCCCGTTTTTTGGTAATTTTGAAATTTCCTGGTCTTGTCTCTTCTCCTCCCACCTCCCTACAGGCCCTTTCCGCACCCTACATTTTTCCACTGCTGGGGTGTGGGGATCGCGCAAGCAGCCTCCGGCGAGAGGCTCTCATGTCCCTGCTGCTTCAGCTCCACATGAGCTGCCTGCTCGTGTGACAGCCCTGCCTCTTCTTTCCACAGTGCAGCCTGGGAGTTTCCCAGGCAGTGCTGGGACAGGAAGCATGACCGGCACAGCTCCGGAGGCTTCACAAGCCAGGTAAGTGAGCGCAGGGCCCGGGAGCAATGTATGATCACACACCATTTTCGGCTTCCACCTGAAAATGAAAAAGTGCGTGATCAGCGTCTGCCACCCCTGGAGCGTTGCTCAATTGTGAGTGCATTGTGCAGATCGCTCCTCACAATTGTGCGATGCTCCAGGCGCCCTTTTGCATGGCAAATGCCATGCGGAAAGGGCCTTTGTCCTCAGTTTACTTCAATTGCTGCAAATTGAGGTCAAAATGCAAAAGTGGTTTGCCCTGAAGTAACGCAATTAGGTGGGAAGAGAGGTGAGGGGAAGGAGAAGACTCTTGTCTTTCCTAGTAGGTTGAGGCAAAAGCAAACTGCTGTAGTCTCTCCTAGCTTGGATGTTCTTCCACATTAGTAACTTTTGCCTTCTTGACTACACGCTGATACTGCCTGGTCATACGTGTCCAGTTTTTATTGGTGAAATGATAGAGGCTATATCACTTTGCCACATGAGCCAGAGAATTCCAGAAGTACTTCTTTTCCTCTCTGGCAGTAAAAATACTATAATAATGGAACATAACTAACAATTTGCTCCCCATGGTAGCACCTGAATTCTGTTGCCTGAGGCACCTGCCTCACCCTGACTAATGATAGGGCTGGCCCTGGCTTTCAGTGCAGGGTCAAATAAGAGGCATTCTTGGTAACAAAGAGCTTTTGGGAAATATTGGCATGGTGTGTGTATGATGTCTAATGAGCTTCCAAGCCGTGCTTATAAAGAAGTTGTAATAAAATTCTGATTGCGGCATTCAGAATAAGCAGCAAGTGTTCATTTGAACAGCCACCCAGTGACAATCCAACAAGCACACATGGGCCCTTTAAATAAATGCATCAAGCTGGCAATAAGGACAAACATTTACGTAATTATGGTGCCAGTATTTCTTCAGTTCACACAATGTTAATTAGGGCAAAAATGAAAGATTAAAAAAAAAGCTGTTTCATTTAAAGAACACAGCAGGTACCCGCAGACACATTCATAATCCAAGGCCAAGATTGTTTTGTCTCTGTGCATCTTCAAGGAGGCAATTTACATTTCCCATCAAATAAATAAAATGGGATGTAGAAAGGCAGAAGCTAGCAAATCAGATTCTTTTTGACATCGCTCAAGGGCGGATACTTCAAAAGGAAAAACTGGAGAATAAGGTACCATGGGCACTGGTGGGCTTTCAGCCCTATGTCCTCTCCAACCATAGGATCTGTCCCAAAGTTGTGACACAGATGAAGAGAGATCACTGACTGAGCATAGAGGTGGGTCAACAGGCAGGCAGATCAAAGAGCAGGAAGATTTGCATTAAATATTCCTTGCATGGACCAACCTGAAGGATTTGACTTCAGCATTGGCACCTGAGCAGCACTTGCCTCTCTTGGCCATGAAAATGCCATGGAAGCTTCTGTGAAGAAGGCAGCTCACCAAGGAATGAAAATGGAGGCTCCTTGCCACTCCGTAACGTTTACTGCAGTCCACAAAGGGAACCCCATTAAATCTGTGGGCTCAGTGCTTTCCTCATCTCAGTAGTCTTAGATAGAAACGGAAATCTGCAATAGCACACAAGAAAGATTGTAATCCAATCCAGCCAGCACTCTCCTTCTAGCTCCAATTTAAGACTGATTATACAAGATTTTGTGGCTTCAACATCAATAGCAATAGCATGTGTATTTCTACACCACTTATCAGCTAAGTGTTCTCTAAGTGGTTTACAATGTGTTAGCTAATTGCCCACAACTAACTGGGTACTCATTTTACTGACCTGCAGAAGGATGGAAGGCTGAGTCAACCTGGAGCCCAGCAGGATTGAACTCACAACCCTGTGGCAGCATTACCAGCATTTAACCACTGCACCACCAGGGCTCATCAAGCCAATTTATCTTCTTCCTCCCCCCATGTTTTGCTTAGTATCCATCTTAATGATGAATTCTGCAAAATTCTAAAGCTTCCCTCCTGTTCTTGTGACATTCTTGGTTGATACAAATAGATTATTCAGCAATGGATCTTATTTTTCCTGATCAATGTTTGATGGGCATATTGCATTCCAATAGTCCCTTTGGGAAGTCATTAGAAAATGGATCACTTTGGATGATCTGGCCACAGTAGTCAATGCTCTTCTAATTTTCCAACTTGACTGCTACAATATGTCCTACATGGGGTTTCCCTTGATGACAGTCCCTAGGCAATAGCTGGTGCAGAAGGCTGCCACAGTAGCATTGATGGGGGCAAGAAGGACTGAAAGTATTACACCTGTTCTAAAATCTCCACACTAGATGGCAGTTAAGTCACCAGTTCCAATTCATTTGTATCAGCATAGTTGTTATTGTTGTTGTTGTTTGTCTTCAAGTCTTTCCCAATTTATGGAGATCTTAAAGTGACCCTATCATGGGGTTTTCTGGGGCTGAGAGTGTTTGATGCACCCAAGGTGACCCAGTGGGCCATATAAATCCCCAAATGACTTGGGTACTTAAAGGACTGCCAATCCCAGTTACCAGCCCATCTGGTATTTAAGACTGCCAGTGAAGCTCTGCTTTTGGTGCCCCAGAGTGGTGTTGCCCATAGGCTACCACTTGTGGCAGACCTTTCTTAGGGATGGCACCCTGGCTATGGAACAGCCACCCAGCAAAGTTCTTGTTGTGTGTCTTTTCTCTTTCAGGCAACAGTCAAAATGATATCTATTTGTACAAGCTTTGGGGAATAAGAAAGGGTTGGTTTTGACTGGAGATTGTTTGTATTGGTTTTGTTGTTTTTGAGCAGTCTTTTAAATTTGTGGTTTCAGTAAGGATGTAATTCTTCCCAAATGCCACAACAGGTAATTTCATAAATTTTCTTCTTATTGTGAAAAAGTCTTCAAAAACTGTGCAGTTTTTGAAGGCTATTCAAGATTTGGTGCTTAGGCTGCACAAATGTTGCACTTTTTTTTCTTTTGCACAGATAATTTTTTTTTTTGCACAGCATTTTTTTGCACAGGAAATAGCATTTCCTGTATGAAAATAACATTTCAATGCAAAAATATTAATTCCTGTTCAGAAAATATTTTCAGTGTAAAAACAAACAAACAAACAAACAAACAAAAATTGCAATTGGGGATTTGTTATGTACAAAATTCACTTGCGGTTGTTTTGTGCAGAAAACAATATTTTCTATGCAGGAAACAACATTTTCTGCATGGAAAATAATATTTCAGTGAAGAACTATTAATTTCTGCATAGGAAATGCGGCTTTTGGTACATAAAATGTCATTTTCTATGCAAATCAACCAAGTGTAATTTTTACACACAACGCATCCCCAGTTACAGCTTTTTTGGTGAACGGAAAACACAGAATCCATAGTTCTGCACTGAAATATTATTTTCCATTCATGAAACACTGTTTCCTATGCTGTTTTCTGTGCAAAATAACCATGTGTGAATTTTGTACAGAATAAGTCCCAAATTGCAAAGATTCTCATCAGTGCAGGATTCTTCTTGTTAGGGCTTCTCGACACTTGGAAAAAAAAGTGACTTTTAACATTTTCCAAATATTTTTGAATAGCCTTTCCATGCCCAGATGTTAGATACTGTGTAATTGTAGCTGGGAAAAAGGGGTATAAATTGAAATAACAACCACAACAACACAAAGATGATGTCAGCCTATAGTTTGCATCATCTACTTAGTTACAGATGTATAATTAAGTAACACCGACTTGCCCAATCCCCTAAATCTAATTTACCAGGCAGCAACAGCACCAAGAGACAGAAGCCTGTTCAGCCCATCATTGGGGTTCAAGAGGATGATTTTTTCCGCCCCTCTTCCTCTCCACAAGCAAGGTTGCAACAAGGAATTGTGATGGGATCCTGCTTCTAATTGTTGCAGCCACGCTAGCTGGTGGGAGGGTGTTGGAAATGTCACCCTCTTGTGTCCTTATTGCCTGCTGAACGCACCTCAATTTTTTGGTGTGGCTGCTGCATGCTGAAGTTGATTTGAGAGGGCATTTACAACTCTTGCAATGGTGCCACAATTGCAACGACATAGAATTGGTGGATAAAGAACAGGCACGAATCTGTAACTCCAGGTTATGAATCTGTAACTGCACTACAGAATGCCAGCTGATATTCTTAGCACTTCTACATTATATCAAAAGCTGTACTTTTTTTTAAAAAAGATTTTTTTCTTTGTAGCAGTAAAGCCAGCTATTCCCTTAGAGAACTTAAAGCTGCTAAGAAAATCTGACAGAGCTGTAACGATAAAACCTGGCCTGATAAACCATCCATCTCAGCCTACAGTTTGGTTTTTCAACTTTTGACATTGAGCATAAGAAGGAACAGAAGGCCCAGAGCGCTCGATACCAAATGTTTTTCTTTCTGCCTTAATGGATCTATGATTGACTGCACCACCTGTTTAAAAGAAGTGGCGAGGCAAAGCTCTCCGAAGGGCAAGCAAGCAGTCGAAATGCATCGACCTCGCTTTCCATTGTACGCATTGTGTGAAGATGGAACGTGGGCTGTAGATGAAATCTCTTTCAAAAGTAGATAGAACAAGGTTCTGTGGTTCTTCAGGGATGCAAATGTGGGGAAATGCTTAACCTATGTTTAACTTGTTAACACTTAGCCTTTGGGGGAATATAAAAACTGTCAAGATACTATTTTTAATAAGTGATAGAAAGCTGGGATTTGGTGCACCCAAGAATGCAAGTAAGAGCATAAGAAGAATGCTGCTGGGTCAGACTGAAGGGCCAGAGCTGTCCCAAGATATTTTGCTGCCTGAGGCAAAGGAGAAGATGGCAATCCCCCCTTCCATGTGTGTATATATATGTGTATATATATATATATATATTAAAATTTTCACAAAGACTACTCACAATTTCATCACAATTACATCACAAATACACCACATTTTCATCATCTCAATTATCCCGTCCCATACACCCCCCATATTATCCCATCCTCCTCCCCCTATAAACACTACGTACAACCCAATCTTATATCACAAAACAATCATACAAAAACCATCCTACACACATATCTCTAACAAACAAATGACTTCCTTTTTATGTTCCAAGTTTTTCTTTTCAGCATTATTACCTATAGCCTATCTGTAATTTGCTTAACACTTATACTTCTGTCCTTCTTTCTAATCCACTTCCTGCGTTCATCACCGACTTTTCAAAATAAAGCTTCATTTATCTCTAAAATGTCGCTTCGGGCTTAATAGAAATTATTTCTCTAATTCTTAAAGTTTTTTTTAGACCCATTTGATTTTATCCATGATTCTAACCTTTCTACTCTCTAATAGCCAGACTTGCTAACTGTCCCTGTCGATATTCTAGCATCCTCATTATAGGATTCCATGTTAGTCAGAATGTCTTTAGATCTTCGCCTTTCAACAATAAAGATAACCTATCAATTTCCATCAAATTGTACATCTTAAGTTGCATCCCCCTTCCATGTATAAAAGCCAACTGGACAAGCAGCTGAATTGAACTTCAGTAAAGGTGATAAGACAATATTTTCCATTGACTGGAAGGCAGAGGACTAGTTTAGGGGGCAAGGAACCAGCTGTGTGGCAAACATTGGTTTGTCCACCAAGAATGGATAGTTTTCAGGGGACTCAAGAGTTTGGTACCCCAGCTGGGAGCATCCCAGGCCCTGACATTTCAGGGCTCCAAATCCTAAGACCTAGAGATGGTACCTACTGATATCTGAGATGAGACAGAGAGGAGGTGGACTCACTCGACCCTCTGGAGAATCTACAGCGGCCATTTTCAAACAGTCTACAACAGCGATGCACTATAACACACATGTGGACACACAACTAGGGATACAATTCTTTCAAAATTTTGTTCTTTCTGTAAGAATGTATAATTGTGTAATTCTAACATTTTTCTTCTTTGCTATGAAAGGGTGACCAAAAATCGAGCAAAGAGTATATGCAGACTATACACAGTTCAAGACTTATTTGTGCCAAAAAAAAAAAAAAAAAAGGGATCTAGGCCTCCTCTGGAGAAAACCTCAGTTTTCTGTGTAGAGGACAAGTTTTAAGCACACGCGCGCGCGCACACACACACACACACACAGAGCTTCTTGTGCACAAAACATTTTCCACATCGAAAATCTATTTTTGGTGCAGGAAACTTTTCTCCTCACAAAAAAAAAAAAAAAAAAGCCATTTTCTGTGCAAAAACCAAAACCTCTCCTTTATTTATTTTTATTTCTTCTATTTGAAGCAGTTGCTTCGTTCTGTCCAGTGGTAGGATCAGTCTTGCTAGAATGGACACGCATATTATTTTTGCTTTCTCATAACCTTGTATTTCTTCATCCCTAAGTTCTTTCCATTCCATTCATGAAGTAATTTGATAGTTTCAATAAGGTCTCATGAAAAATGAAATAGAATTAAAAGATGCTAAATTTAGATGTGCCCTGGACGGAGGGACCCATGTTGTTCATGCTTGCTGTGCAGCTATTTATAGGTGAAAAGTCTGGCATAAAAAAGAGGAAGAAAAGGCAGTGATCCTAATTTAGTATCACAGACATGGCAACTTGATTCTTTTTTTTTTTTTTAATTGATAAGACCATTCACAAATTTCTTCAGAAATGGGATGGCAAAATTTGGATAAAGTTGAATGTCGGCGAAAATGAAACTGGCTGATTCTTCTCTCCTTAGCTGAATGGACAAAGGTGTCAGTTTTGCTTTTCCACGTTCTTTCTGTTTCATTTATGAAGATTCTGCCCCTGGCGGCTAAGTTTTCTTTCGGCAAATGGTGGCACCTAATCTGTGCAATGCCTTCACCAGAAAGACTCGGGGCCTTTCTGCACTACACTGTTATAGTGTTATTATTCTACTTTTGACATCCCGGGAAATTCTGGGGTTTGTAGTTGCCTGAGGTCAAAGGGTTCTTTGGATGAGGATTCTAAATGTCCCTCCCTAAACGGCAAACCCCAGGATTCCATAGGAGGTTGAAAGTGGAATAATAGCACTATAACAGGGTAGCGTGGAAAGGCCCTTACTTGGTACAAAGGCCGTTATGACACCACAGGTCCATTCACACTACAGAATTATACACTATTATTCCACTTTAACTGCGTAGTTCTGTTCCATGGAATCCTGGGACTGGAAGCTCAGGGGTAAGCATTCAGAATTCTCAGCTAAAGATTTTGAGTGCTTCACCAAACTACAGCCCCCAGGTTTCCACAAGATGGAGCCATGAATTAAAGTGGAATAATAGTGTTATAATTGCTTAGTGTTTGTAGGCCGCCAAGTGAAGTCCATTTCATTCTCCCAGACATTTTAGAGAGTGTTTTAGTGCTTCTGCACCTTTGTACTCTTATTCTGCTACTGGATTTAATTAGGTTATTTTTTTAAAGGCTGAAATGTATTGCTTTGTTCAGTGAGTTCTGCAGAAGATATTTTGCTTCTTCGGTTGCTGTTTTATTTGCATGATTGCCATAGATTTTTTTTTTAAAGGAGAACTTTGGTTGAGGGGGAGGCAAAAAGTGCAACCCCTCCATTAGAACTCCGTAAACAAGCCAAATAAAATCCCTCGCTTTCCCTGAACAAACCTAAAACCAAGAATCCAGCCTCCCATTCTCTAATGGCAGCTGAACAGGTGTTTTTGGGGAGCACACCAGCAAGTTTCCAAGATAGCTGTCCCATTGGGGCTGACCCAGTTACTGATAGTTGGTGGTATACTCTTCCTGAAAATGGATGTTCCACTGAGCAATTACAGTCAAGAGCTTGCAAGAAACCTGTGCCTCTCCATCAGTTTGTCTAATCCCTTCTCAGAGCCATCTCACCTGTAATTGAAAATCTCCTGAAGGTTTGAAATAACTGAAAATAGGGCATTTTAACACCTGTCACTCAAACCTCACAACATTCAACTTATCTCAGAATAGCAGCCAGAAACCCAACACCGTAATCTGCAGCATACGTGTTCAGAGTAGAATCTGGCCTTTGCCTATCTGAGCTAGACACAGACGGGGAGAGTAAGAGAAGGAGGGGGCGGTGGCAGCCACAAACAGAAGTTTTGGAAACAAGCCATGTACATAACAGAAAGGAGGGAGTGTGGAAGTTCCGCTTTTGCTTGTGAAAAAAAGGCGATGGCAGGAAGGGGGAGGCTGTTGCATTCTCAAAGGTTTGCTTGCTTATTTGTCTCTTAACATATTGATATCCCATCCTATATCCAAAGATCTCAGGGCAATTTATAATAACACAAATTTTAAAGAACAATTTGTTGTTATTGTTGTGTGGCTTCAAGTCACTTATAACCCAAAGCAACCCTAGAAAGCCAGAGTGATGGAGTGATTTGGACTATCAGCCTGGAGACCAGGATTCCATGCCCTACTTGGCCATGAAAACCCACGGGGTGAGCTTGGGCACATCACATGCTCTCAGCCCCAGAAAACCCCATGATAGGTTTGCCTTAAGGTCGCCAGGAGTCAGAAATGACCTGAAGGCACACGACAACAACAGCAATCTTATAATGGAGTTTTCAAGGCAAGAAGTGTTGGAGGGGTTACCTTTACTTTCCTCTGAGGCTGAGAGAGTGTGACAGACCCAAGGTCACCCAGTGGGTTTCCATGGCTGAGTGGGGATCTGAACCCTGTTCCCTCGAGTTGTAGTCTGACATTCAAGTCATTATACCATGTAAGTGTAAGAAGTTTTAAAAAATATTAAATAGTTTATCAATTAAAAAGCAGGCAATTTAAAACTGGTCAATTTTTTTAAAAAAAATGCAACTATAAGATAAAATCAATTAGGTCTGAAGGCTTTAATAAAAAGCTAAGTTTTGATTTAGCACCAAATTTATCCCAGTGTTGGCACCAATTGGGCCTCCAGAGGGACAGAATTCCACAACTAGAATGCCATAGCAGAGGAGGTTCTCTCCCATGTCCTCTCACTGGTGGGACACAAGAGGAGACCCCCTCCAATAAATAATCAGTTCTTGGACAGGCATAGAGAGAGAGGCACTCCTTCAAGGATCAATGACCAAAACCATTTAGGACTTTAAATGTGATCACCAGCACCTTGAATTCAGATGAAAACAAACTGGCAATTTAGAATACAGTGGTGTGTCTGTTACGTATGTGCACAAATACACGTTTGTTTGTTTTTTAAAAATACCCCAAATTACTTAGCTCACATTGAAATTAAGTCAGGGTGGGAATTTATGGTGCAGAGCTGTAGCAAGACAAGTTTCACTGGCAGAGGATGCAGAAGTGTTTGGACATCAGTCACTATAAAAAGTCTCTGTGGAAAAATGTTTTCATAGATAACGACAAAAATAATCTCCACTAATGCCTATTTGCCACATGCAAAATACTTGTTGAAAGGAAATAACAGTGACTAGGAAGTAAATCTATATTGCACAAGTCATCGTTTTGAACAGCTAATAAATAATACATTTGAGCTGTGACTTCTCTGCAAACTTGAGGATAAACTCTCCACTTGAAATTCCTTCAAATATGCTACTTTCAAAGCCAAGATGATTAAATTTGTGTTTCTCTGCTGATGTGTTGAACGCCTGTATGATATCAGCATGCATATCAAAAGGGAGACGGGATTTTCACACACAACTATAGATGTACCAGAGATGAGTCCTGCAGCATAACAATGTACATACATGGAAAGGCATTCCTGTAAGTCTTAGTAAGTTAAAAAAATGCCAAAGTTTAGGCTGTCCCAGTTCTACCAGATCCTTTCCTCTGGATGTCTTAATTACATTTCTAAATGTTCAGTTGCAATGCTAGAAATTTGGGGACTGAAGGAACATTTCATTGGGCAGAGTAGCATTCTTCTCAGGGGGACAAAGCCCTGATTTGTCTCCCTGTCACCACATCCCTGGTGTGACCCTCCAGATGTAACTGGACTGTAATTCCCATCTGCCTTACCCAGCATAATCAATAGTGAACCCATCTCTTGAAAACCTGAAAAAGCTCTCCTCATCCTCTACCATGGAAACTCAAAACAAATATGATTAAATATTTAGCCAGTAAATCGGTTGCGTAGAAAGTGAGTTAGTGGCACTTCATTTCCATTTATTTCAGTGGGAAGTTGAACTTGTCCCCTTGATTTCATAAGGACCCAAGTCCAACTGGCTTGGCCTGGATCCAACTCAACCTCTCTGGATTGGGTCCAGACTTAATCCTTCCAGGAAGAGACTCACAGAAATTAATGTGATGTTAAGTCCCATTGATTTTGATAGATTTCTTCTAGGTATAGCTTTGTCTCTAAGTACAACTGAGTTTTGACTTTAAATACAATCATCTGAAAAGAGATGAGCCTTTTTGGGAAGATTAAACAGTACCATTTCAACCCTAGCTGGAATATGTATTATGATTTTGGTTAACATATTAATTGCACCATGTAATTCCAACTGAAATTTTGAGTTTTTAAAAAAAAAAGCCGCTTGGAATCCTTTGTATCTTTTGCTCCTCTCTTTCCCATGCAATCAATAGGTGATGCAGTCCAGAAATGTTCTGGACTCTGCTAGTTCCATTCTAATTGTGATGTGGCAAAGTTGTTCACAACTCCCACAAACACAACTATTTCCAAGGGATACAAAATCTCAAGCAAATTTGTCAAGAGCACAAATTAACAGAGGTAGCACGCAGCTCTCCAAATACGTACTAAAGGAAGACAAAAAGAATGTATTTTTTAAATTTACCTTTCAGAATCTCCAGCGATGGTGTCTCCTGCCCTCTGTGAGAAGGAAGAAAAAGAGAAAGAAGAAGTGATGTTTTCACAGTCTGAGTGGAAGAAGAAGAAGAAAATGAGTTCTCTGACATGATCAAAGCTGCCTTATCGGCAGGAAGAACAAGGCCACAGAAACAGCTCAAGTCAGCAGGTTGGTAGTTCTAACGGGAAGGAAGCGGAAAACCTGCACCCAGTGTGTAGGAACCATTCAAAACAGAACTATGATTTTGCAATGCAGAGTACAGAGATGGGGTTATGGGGTTTCTTTTTGCCTTTTAAAACAAGGAATAGTCCAGAAGCATGTTGGAATGGAGGGAAGAATGTTTTAATTTTTAATCTGCAACAGGAATGTATCCATAAGAAAGGTCAAACTAGGAATGTCCATCTGTGGGTGCTCTTGCTTTGGAGTGATCCAAGGAGCAAAAAGAATTTTATGGGAAGGTTGGGGGGGCGGCCTACTTCTATTGCCCTGCTAGGGTCCCAGCATCCCCTTGTGGATATTCCCTGGGGGGTAGTGGTGGAAATGAGGGCATTGTCCCCTCAATATGAATTGTGTCCCCAAAATTTTCTTGCAGTTCCCAAATTTCTGGCACTGTAGGAACTTAAAACTTTAGTTGAGCATTTGGAAATAGAATTTAGACATCCAAGAAAAGGGGGCAAGCAAACCTAACCAGGGAATCCAATCTTAGCAAACAGAAACATTTTAAGCAAGAATGACTGTCAATATCTCACTCACTGCAATGCTAGAAGTGTGGGGGATGGAGGGAAATTTCATTAGAAAGGTGGCAAAATTCTTATTTAGAGAGGCATTGGCTTCTTTTTGTCCTGCCACTCCACCCCAGTATCTACACTGCTGAACATTCCTTCTTTCCTACCTCAGTAGCCTTTGGAATTGGCAGAAAATGGGGTCACTAGGATTTTCCAATCCTTTGGAGTGGTTTTTTGGGGGGTACAAAGCCACATCCCCCTGCCATTTCCATTGGATTCCACTTTTCTGGCAGCGGAAGTCCAGCACAGAATTCTGCTTAGTATTTTTTGCACGAAAACTGCAGTTGTTAGGAATGCTAAAGTCAGTATTGTCATACTGATCCAAATCATCTCTCTCTCTCACACACACATTGAGCTCCTACATCACTTAAGCATAGCATAAATATTCACTGGCAGAGTTATGTTAAGCAACCTATGACCTAAATACCAACGTGTGGATCAATAGTCAATATGCATGTGCAACATCCATTGTGCAGAAAGGCAATGTATATAGGGAATGTAGGTGTTCCTCTATGCACTGCTGCATAAACAATGGTCCCACACATTCAACTCCTCTTACACCTCCATTAACTGGATACAACCATGCATATGTGTAACACAACTTACACCTACACATGTCTCTAACAGGATGCTTGCCACAATGTGGCTATTGAACAGAGAAGAACAAATATGTCAGTTTTGCCTTCTTCCACATCCAGTTTTTTTTGAAGAAAGATCGTAAGTTCTTTCTATCCCTTTTATAAAGAAAATTGCAAATTTGCCTAAGTTCTTATTGAAATGGAACAAAGCAGAACTTTCAGGCATCCATAAGGATAGGTCAAACTAAGTTCCTTTTCATGGGTACGCATTCATGCATCTGTACTGGGTGAATTCAGTAGGCAAAGTACAGCTGTCTGCAGCATGGAGAGAAAAATGATGTATTTGCTTGCCTTATAGTCCATGAAAATGAGGAGCATCTCAAAAGAAAAGAAAAGAAAAGAAAAGAAAAGAAAAGAAAAGAAAAGAAAAGAAAAGATAGCAACACTCATACAGCTTTCATAAACCTTATCAAAAGTCAGTGTGTTCATTCAGGACCTGTTAATGTTGTGTTATCCTTCTTTTGTTCTATTTTTGTAAAAAAGTCTCCAGTTCTATGATGTTTGTTTACTTATTGGATTTTTTTATTCCACTCTTTCCCTCCAAAGTTGAGACTTGAGTCTGCTTAGAATAAAACTGAATCAAAATGCAATTAAAGCACAAAGCAAGCGCCATATTAAAACAGAATCACATTAAAATTAAAACACATCAATAAAGAAAATATAGAACCTGCTCAACAAAAAGCCCCTGGTTTAAAAACCAGGCAGCTGATAGAAAGATTTCTTGCAGGTAGAAGGACAAGGGAGAAGGGCCTTCCTAACCTGCCTTTGAAGGGAGTTCCTGGGAGTTGCTAGCAATAAAACCTCCTTTATTAGGGTATTTGCAAATTTTGAAATTTCTTTCTTTCTTTTCTTTTCTTTTTTTTGCAAAAAAGGATTTGAACAAATTTCAAATTCATCGCTAGTATTAAACAAATAAATACAAAGGAAAATCTAGTCTAGTTTGGCCCTAAAACTGACAATTTGTCTGTTCTTTGGCTGTTTGCCTACATCTTTTCATTAATGCTGTTTTCTTTGCTCTGACATTACAAACATTCATAGACATGCCAATTATTGAGGGTGGTAGTGAGGAACCAGTTGGAGAAATAGAAGAAGCAAATATTGGAGAACACTCAATGGAGGAAAAAAGGGGGGCTCATCTCCAAGTTCTCCAAGTGGGTGGTATTTATTTATTTAATTTATTTTACTATTTTAAAAGAAGCCCAAAGTGCTTTGGCCCATGTATATATTTCAAGAGGTCTCTCATTTATTGTCAGTCCGGTAAATGGAATGAGATTTCCAGGTCCAGAAATTTCTGCTGCTAGGTAGCATCTTGCTCCTGAAGACCACTGAAATATATACAAAGGCTCTGTTGGCTATTTGCCATAATAAATGAAATGAATGAATGAATACAAAGGCTTAAACAAGTTGTTCTATTTTTTTTAAAAAATACAATGCACTGAGTACTTGGAGAACACCCCTGAGGAAACCTGTTGTCCAAAGGCCAACAAACAGTATGGTTCAGAACCCAAACACCCAATGAGATAATG
The DNA here is from genome assembly GCA_948474755.1 of Ctenosaura bakeri. Classification (NCBI taxonomy): domain Eukaryota; kingdom Metazoa; phylum Chordata; class Lepidosauria; order Squamata; family Iguanidae; genus Ctenosaura; species Ctenosaura bakeri. The sequence continues at coordinate 20,805 of CAOLHI010001068.1, forward strand.
CATATATGGCCATTTCTGCATGACGAAGCTCTTCCGCGTTGTCTTGCTGCAGTCCCAGGTCCAGAAGGGAGTGCATCAGCAATGCTCCCCTCTGCACCCACTTGGTCCATGCGGAAGAGAATGCAATGGCACCACGTCTTCCTTCTGCAGTGCAGCTGGGCTTTTTCCATTGCTGTGCTACGGAAGGAAGCGTCACCAATGCACTTCCACATCTTCCACATGGCCAGAAGTGACAGGAGTGCTGCACAATCGCAAGTGTGAAACAGATTTTTTCCATTTTGCAAAAACTGCGCAAGCGCGACACTCCACAACAGGATGGTAGTGGGATGGCAATGACGTCATGTGGAAGCGTGACCTGCCGACCGCTGCCACCCTGTGGCAAAAATGCAACAGTGATGTTGTGCGGAAAGGGCCTGTGTCAAAAAATGCATTTGTATCTGTATTACACGAATGCCTCTTGTGCAATTAGTGCATGCAGCCTACATGAGGTTAGCAAGTGAAGCTGTTGTAGGTCTGCTGAGAGATAGGAGAATGTCAAGGGGAAAACATTCTGGGAAGAAAAGAATTGGGGAAAGTAGAAATGTGAGATATTTAATTAATTAATATTTCTCCTTTCTCCTGAAATGAAATTCAAGGCTGAAGGTTTTTCCCCCCTCTTCCTTCTTGTCAAGTTCAGCATGCAGGAGAATGGCGTAGCTTCTGAAGCTAGTCAAACAACTTGAAGCCCCAGACAGACATGTTCTAAAATTGTCGTACCATTTGTCTATTTGCAAACACTGCTAAAATGTGTGAACAGTTTCAGAAACTGCAACTCTGGAACTTTGGAAAGTCAGTTGTTGGCAGACACAACAGTGAACAGTGAGGGACTTTGCCCTCCCCCTACTGATTTGCATATGTAGTGGCTGTTGCAATTAGCTCTTTATTTTAAAGAGGCATATGGCTGCTAAGTACATTCATAGAACCATTGTCCCCGTTCCTAGAGACATTTTTGTAATTATACAAGGGAGTCTCAGCTTTTTCTGTACTGTTGTGGACTGACAGCTAGAGCAGGGTAGGCAACCTAATATGTTTTCATATTTGAGGACTACAACTCCCACAGTACCTCATTTGTTGTGCTAGCTGGATCTCATGGGAGTTGCAGTACCTAAATATGAGGAGAATCTCAGGTTGCTTACCCCTACCCCAGTGCAACAGCAGCTAAAGGCATTGACAAATGCTAGGATGTAAGTGTTTTGAACAGATGAATAAATGATAATAACCTAGGAAGGTTAACAGAATTTAGAGAAGTTTTTCCCAAAAGAATGCTAGGCACGTTTATCGGTGGAATATGAAAACATACATCACCACTACTTTCTAATTTTTTCCCCATTGTGTTTTGTAGTACTGACATACCCTTGATCATTCAACGTTTCCAAATTGGTTTTTCAGAAGTTATTAATGAGAATCAAAAAGGGTAATTCATAAAAGCAGCCAAGTATCTAAAAATAGCAGCAATGAAGCAAACCTTAAGAGATCTTCAAGACCTCCCGGGCAAATAAATGGGATTAAATGCTGGCTCCAGATTTAGAGGATTCTATGGGCAAGATGCCCAAGGGGTCAGTGGGCCCACATCTCTCCCAGCACTGTCATGACCACCATTTGCTTGCCTTCCCTGTCTGATCCCCGTCCTGTGGGAGATCACCAGGTAAGCCAAAGATGCCGCTCCATCTCCTCACCCTGTCTCTGCTTTGCTAGCATGCTTAAAGGGAGCAGCTCAGCGGGAAGAAAGAGAGAATCAGCAAAAGAGAGAGAGAGAGGTTTTGACAGCTGGAAGTGGATAATCTTCTGGGGCGATCTGGAGGTTGGCAGTTGCCCAGTGATGCTGGCCATTGTGGACAACCCAAAAAGAATTATTTATTTATTTATTTATTTATTTATTTATTTATTTATTTATTATTTATTTATTTGTATCCCGCCTCTCCATATGGATTGAGGCGGCGAACAACTTACAAATAGCATGTATTTCTATACATGCTCCCAACAAGCTGGGTACTCATTTTACCGACCTGCGGAAGGATGGAAGGCTGAGTCAACCTTGGAGCCCGGCAGGATCGAACTCACAACCTTGTAGCTTGCAGAACTGGCATTTAACCACTGCGCCACCAGGGCTCCCTTGTCAGTGAAAAGACATCTTGTTTGATACAAAATGAGACTCTCTGGGAAGATAATTACAGATCCAGGATGCCACAACTGAGAAAGCCCTGTATCTGTTTCCTGTCCCCCTCACCAATGAATGTAAGACAAACCAGGGAAGGATCCTGAAAATAAGTATTCAAACTTTGTTATACGAGGAGAGGAAAACTCTACACAGCTAAACATAGCAAGCAAATGAATATATACAAGATACTGAAGTCTTATATGAATGCACAGTCATATGTATCCCTGTTCAGAAGTAAATTTGCTGAGACTTATTCAGATGTATGCCCCATTACGACTTTCTTATGGGTAAGTGTACCTAGGATCACCACTTGAATACATACAAATTTTCTTACTACATTTGAGGAATCCATAGTTTCTTGAATTCTCCCTAAAAACTGAAATTATTATGGAAAATCCCAATTACTTAATTCAACAAGGTTGATCCAAGACATCTTGCTGCCTAAGGTAAGGAATACAGTTGTACTGGCTCCCATTGCTAGTACAAAAGCTGAACGGACAGACACAACCCTCTTCCATAATGAGGATGGGACTGTGTCCTCTATTGCACTGAGAGGCTGTGGGAAGGCTAGCTTGGGAGATGAAGACCAGGACCATTTCCGCCCTAGCCTGTTATAGCGCGATGATTCCACTTTCAACATCCTCTGGAATCCTGGGGTTTGCAGTTTCGGGAGGGGCCAACCGGTCCCTCCCGAAACTGCAAACCCCAGGATTCCAGAGGATGTTGAAAGTGGAATCATCGCGCTATAACAGGCTAGTGCGGAAATGGCCCAGGCTACACGACGTGTACTCTCTACCTAGAAGCCACCCCCCAACATGTTCTGTATGGGATGCTGCTCCGATTTGCTCTACGATAGGTCAGACCTGAATTTACAATTCAGTAACACATTTGTTCTTTAGTTTGTTCCAATAGATTTCTCTACAGATGACATTTTAAAAATCATTCATTAATATGATTAGCAGACATTAGCCATATCATTCATCACTGATATACATGTTCCAGATAGAATGCCTCTCTGCCAGACAGGGTGGGGAGAAGTAAAGGGGCTCTAGGCTTAGAGATTCTTTTCCCCAGTGGCTTCCTACTAAGGCCATTTCTGCACTAAAATGTTATAGTGCTATTATTTCATTTTCAACATCCTATGGAATTCTGGGGTTTGCAGTTTAGGGAGAGGCCTCAACACCCCCCCCCAACTGCAAACCCCAGGATTCCATAGGATGTTGAAAGTGGAATAATAGCGCTATAACAGTCTAGTGCAGAAATGGCCTGAGTCACAAGAAAGGGGGTTTAAAATCAGTAGGTGGAGCCAGCAAAGTTTCCAAGGGACAAGGGGGAGTTTCTATTCTCCTACTCAAGGGCAGGAGCCAGCACTGAGTGGGAGAAATAATACCACCCCCTGCTTTTCCACCACATGGAAATATCATTCAATATCACTCATCGCTGATACACATGTTCCAGACAGCAATTGTCAACATGTGTTGACAATTGCTGTCAGCATTTTCAGATGAAGTGAATTTAATAACATTAAGCCCTCGATTATGCTTAACCATTGCAATTTGTTGGATCTATCATAGTTCTATTTTTTTAAAAGAGATGATCCTAGCTACAGTCAGTTGATCCATAACTGGTAGCAAGATGCTTAATATATCCAGGAAGATTTTGATAACCAAAATCCAGATTCTAAATTTAACCTTATTTTAAATGTTTCATGAACAGCAATCATAACCATTTTGCAAAATTCATTTGTCCTGATGTACAATAAATTGGTCCTTAAAATACCCCAGACAAATGCATTAAAAAAAAAAAGGACATCAAAAAGTTGTGCATTGGCCCATGGGATATCAAGGTGTATGACAGTGGCAAAGTTTATTCCACTATTTTCTGAGAATAAGCCCAGCTGGTCCATGCAAGAAGAGGTGAGAAGAGATTCTTCTCCAAGATACTTTAGGAGGTGAAACCACACTGATAAAAGAGAAAACAAAGTAGTTCCTAACAGTAACAGCTGTTTGACAGTGGAATGGACCATGTCAGAAGGTGATGGAATCTTCTTTGAAAGAAGTTTTCATAGAGAGTTTGGATGGTAATCTGTCAGGGATGCCCAAGATGTGGGATGCTGCACTGGAAGGGGTTGTGGACTAAATCACCCTTGATGTCTCTTTCAAGTCAACAGTTCCACTGCTCATTCTACTATAAATTGGGCAAACTTTGGCCCTATCCGGTCATTCTCTCCACTTAAGCCAAATGGGAAAAGTTGCATTATGTATATAGACCTTGTGCCTACTCATAGTGCAGAGTAACACACAAGAAGAACTGAAAGAGCTGCCAAAAAGTGTTTCCATGAGATGGTATCCACAGTTCTTGTGGAATTGGAATGCCTCCCTTCCTCCTCAAAGTATAGTTGGTTACAATGTAGTCAGGGGAAACCTATGGGGAAACAAGATAAGGCCCCTGTCACCTCCCCATTAGAATTTTCCCCCAGTTCCCAAATTTTTAGCATTGCAGATGAGGAGACGTTGAAAACTGTTCCCACTTGCAACTCTTTACTGTGTTTGTATTCCCTTTGTGGCTTTGTCTGCCCCTTTCTTTGGATGCTGAAACGAATGCTTAATTGAAATGTTAAGTTTTTGCAATGCTAGAAATTTGAGGACAGAATGAAAATTTCATTGTGGAGAAAACTCTTATGTTTGGAGAGGGGATGCCCTCATTTTGCTCCTCCCTATAGTTACATCTTTGAATGTAGTGTACAGGCATAACTTGCTAATATGGAAGGTTGGGTTTTAAAACATTGCCACAAAGCGAATATTGTCTTTAAGCAACTCACAGTATTCTTTTTTTCTCTCCACTTGTCAGTGCATACAAAAACCTAAAAGCATGTTTCCACTGTCATTTATTAAGTGGGAAATACTACTAATCCTAAAAAAGATGCAAAAGTTTTAAAAAAATTGTAAATGAAAAATTTCCAGAATATGACACTGAGACATGAAGTGCACAAATGCAGTACACAGACTAGGAACGGGTAACAAAATTGCATGGTACTGTTTAATTGAAAAGCATTGTGTTACTGAAGCTCTCTAAACAGAAACCCATTAAAGCAAGTGACATCTGTAGTAAATTACAGGGCGTTCAAACTATATCCCAGCAGTTGCTGAGAAACTAATTGTCACATTACTTTTAATCTTGCACTTCTTCCAAGGAGTTCAAGACACCTACCCCTCCAGTTTTTTTTTCCTTTTTAAATCAATCCAGTGACCCAACAATCTTTGTAGCAGTGGGAATTTGATCTTTGGGCTCCTTGGTTCTAGTCTGAAATCCTTCCACTACATGACATGGGCCCTTTTTGCATGTTACCTGTTTGCGCGATGAGGGAGGGCGTCTCGTGCGAGAAGCCTCGTCTGAAACGCTGCCGCTTCCCCCTCCTTCCTACTGCAGGTCGCTTCCTGTTTGCATGACCGTCACACTAGCGCCCCACCCCTTCCTTCCGCAGCACAGTATGGGAGTTGTAGGCTGCGCTGGGGGAGGAAGCGTGACCCGCCTGGCTTGCCGACGCGCCACACGGCCGGTAAGTGCACGAGGGCGCCACGAGCATTGCGCAAGCATGGGGTATTTTCGGCTTAAAGCCGAAAATAAAAAAATGCACCCACACCCCGCTTCAGCCTCGTGAGCAAGTGGGAGTGCGTCGTATGGAGCGATGCTCCCATTTGCGTGGTGCTCAAGGGGCGCTCGCGCTAGAAAAAAAAACATGCGAAAAGGGCCAGGGTCTCTCAATGGTCTTTCAGTTTAGGGAGGGGCATTTAGACTTCCCAGCCAGAGAGCTCTTTGGCCCCAGTAAACTACAAAGCCCAGAGCTCCGCTATTGAAAGTGGAACAATAGCACTACAACAGTGCAGGACAGAAATGGCCAGAGCTCTTGTAACCAAGTACAGGTCAATGTCTTTTGTCTTTTCCTATTCCAATATGGATTTTCTGAGACAATAAGCCTAAGTTTTCTTTTCACCATACAAAGACATCCTTAGTAATGTTTTCTCTTTCTATCATAAATTCATGCTGCATTCTGCTTAACAGAAAAACCAAATATTCCTGCATTCTCATGGAAGAGTAAGCAGCAATTCACTTTATAAATAGGTTTACCCCACCCCATGTCCCTGAATGCTGTTTAATATCCCAAAATGCCAGTTCAAAACCAGAAGTGGATTTCTGGCCAATTCCAAGATATTTTTAATGCATTTATAGCAATCAGTTCAGTACCAGAGGGTACCAGGAGTGGAAAATTGGCTGGAAATGCCTACTCCTGCCTTTTAAAATAGTGCCGTGTATCAGCCAAGTCATCAGCCAAGGCTCCAGTACTATTTTGGGACTGCTGACAGCCCAGAAGTGAACATCTTTTTTAAAAACCAGCCTGTTATGATTTTATTGTTCATTTGACTAAATGAAACTTTCATGTCTTGCAGTGTAATGGTTTAGGGGTTGATTTGGCCAAGAGACCTAAAATGGACAGGTTTACTGGTTGACCTTTTCTCAGTCCTTCAGAATAGTTTTCACTGCATGAGCTACTGGTGGAAGCTTTTAGACAATGGAAGAATTTAGAAGTTAGGAAGGGGTCGTGTCTGACCCAAGCAAGTTTTGGCACCTGCCAGTGTTCTACCTTGAACCTGTCCTTTTTCCAGAAGAAGCCAAAGGGAGTCATATTCTCATGTATACCTGGGTGTCCTTTCAATGAATTCCTGCAAGGTACTAATGACACCCATTCCTCACTGTAAGGACATGGGAAAGGCCCTTCTCAGCTATGCCATGTCAAATGTGAGATGCCCTCACTTAGGAGCAGGGATGCAAACAATATTCAAACATATTTAAAAAATGGTTGAAAAACATGACTGTTGAATGTCAGGATAACCCTCATGAGAAGAATCCTAGACTGCTGCAGCAGCTCTATCTGCACAGAAAATGTTATTTTTGTACACAAATACATACATACACACACACACACACACACACTCACACACACACATTTCTGTGCAGAGAAAGTTTTTTCCCATGCACAAAATGCTGTAATCGGGGACTTGTTTTGCACAAAATTCGCAGATAGTTGATTCGTGCAGAAAACATCTTTTCTTGTACAGAAAGCCATGTTTTTGCACAGATTTTTTTTTCTGAGCAGAAAAAGCAATTTCTTGCACACAATAGGCTGTCTTCTGCACAAAAGAGCCATGTGTAAAATGTGCACAGATTAGCTCCTGGCCTATGAATTGGCTTCAAAAAGTACATGGTTTTCAAAGACTTCCTCAAAGTGGGAAGAAAATAGCTAAACTAACTTATTTTTTGCTTCAAGAAGAAAAGTAAAGAATTATGCCATTACCATGGAGATCAGTTGGTGCCAATGAGGGTTTCGTTTAGGCACTAAGGCCATTTCTGCAGTATGCTATTATGGTGCTCTTATTCTACTTTCAACATCTTATGGAATCCTGGAGTTTGCAGTTTAGGGAGGGGCATTTAGAAATCTCAGCCAGAGAGCTCTTTGCCCTTAGGAAACTACAAACCCCAGGATTCCACAGGATGTTGAAAGTGGAATAATAGCACTATCACAATGTAGTGTGGAAATGGCTCATGTAAAAATCTGGCTATTTATTACAGCCTTTGGGCCTCACTGATTTATTTCAAATGCTATGCACAGAGTTTTTCAACAGTTTAAATCTTTCAAATCTGTTTTAATTTGTTGAAAGGTTTTTAGATGTTTTTAGTCTATTTCCATTATTTTTATCAGTTTGAATTGTTTTAAACTGTTGGTATCAGAGCCAGCATGCCGTAATAGTTTGGGCATTGGACTATGACCTTGGAGACCAGGGTTTAATTCCCTGCTCGCCCATGGAAGCCAACTGGGCAACCGTGTGAATGCCACATGCTCTCAGTTCCCAGAAAAACACATAATAAAGTCACTTTAAGGTCACCATAAATCAGAAATGACTGGAGGGCACAGAGCAATAATGACACTGATTTTACCTGTATGGTACCCTGTGGTCTTTTCAAAAAGAGTGGGACATGAATATTTTAATAAACAGTTTTTAAATAAATAACCATTCTTCTAGAAGTGATTTAACTTTGTGAAACTTTGGGGAAGAAATGGAAATCTAAAGAATAACAGCTCTCAGAGTTTCTAGTGCCAGTGCTAACAAGAGACTCCCAAAGGATTTGAAAAGAGAGGACAATTTAATACAGATCAATGTGAGGAACAGTGAGTTTCAATGGTAAGAAGGGATAGTTATGAACATACAAATCCCTCTGACACATTTTGTGCATTTTAGGTGGCCCAATAAAGGTATCACAGTTTTGTGGATTTTGGATTTTGTTGCATAGCTCCCTCTGTTTGCAGTGTTCAGAGATGCAAATGCTTATGTAGCCAAAATGATACCGTCTATGCACAACAGAGAGGTATCAGTACACTTGGGGAATCTTTGAGGTATGTAAAAATCATTTGAAAATAGTGGACAGTAATTCAATTCTGAGTTGGTTAGAAGCCAAAGAGTGTTGATTGACTATCGGGGTGAGAACTGGATCACTGGAAGAGACATGGCATAGAAAGGAAAATCTTAAAAAGCCCCCTCTATACTCCAACATCTTGTTCTAGTTCTGACTATTGTGATCCCAACAGAACGCACTATCTAATGTATAAAAGTCAAAGTTTGTCTGTTTGTCTGCGTCAGGCAAAGACCTCATATGACTGGCTGCCTAAGAAGATTCTATGGAATCCTGGGCTTTGCTGTTTAGTGAGAGGCCTTTAGAATTCTCAGCCAGAGAGCTTTTGGGCCTGGCTGGTTGCTATGGAGATGAGGCCTAGCAGCAAGGAGAAGGGCAGTATATTCCCTCAGGAACCCAACCTCTGTATGTTAAGAACTCTGAATACAGATTGGATTGGGGAATATGGGGAAAAGTTACAGGTACTAGACAAGACAGTTTGGGTAATTATGAACACAGGATCTCAAATCTTTCTAACAAATATTACCTATGAGAAAATAAAATCCTGGGCAATTCCGGGTATATACGTTAGTATATTACACAGAAAGACAGTTTTGCCTGTTGAAGCCATCAAGGATACACCTCCTTGTAACCAATGTTTAAGCAGTTCACTTCTTTTTAGGATATGCCAACTTTAACAGGTCATGGGAAGACTCTGCTAGGAGTCACGTGGTTTAATTAATCTGCAAAGAGAGCTTTGTTGTAGAGGTGATAAATATCAGTTTAGCCTGATTTTTAATAGGCTAAAATTCTATGAAATTTCGTATTTAATTAATGAAGGCTCGACACAGAAAGCCCCACTTCACTTGAGGAGTACTTCATTTAGACAAGCAAGCTTGCTGACTCTAAGGGAATTGCTCACATAAGTGTCCTTTAAGGTCGCCACACCGTCCTTTTAATTATCATCATTTCCTGACATCATCTCCAATATCAAATTAATGACCTGATGATACCAAACACTTCATGCATTCCAGTCATTAATTGGCATTCCACAAGTTGAATTAATTTGGAGGCATCTCCCAGAGACATAGCCACAACATCCAAGCCAAATCAAACAGCACCTGCTAAAATTTTAGCAAAGCACTGGAAATCAAAAATGAGTAACACCAAATATCAGACAGCCTTCTTTGGATTCATGCAAACATTTCAACTGGTTACTTCTGCTCGGCAACAGTTTGGGGCCTCCAAGCTGAGCAAAAAGGCTAGTTTCTTCTATAGCCTAGTCCACACCGTCTAACATTTTACAGATGAAAACTGGAATATGTGTGGCCACGCAACATCAGAATGCGGTCAAGATGGAAAAATTATGAATGAGAAAGAACACATAGGTATGGGGAGATTGTAGCAGGTTGGTTTTGCTTCAGTTTACAGAGAAGGGCAAGATTCTGTCTCCTTTCCTCTCCCCGTTGCTGACCTAACTGAGTTCCAACTGTTTTTGCACTTTGAACTCAGTGTGCAGAACTAAGTAACCCAAGGACAAAGGGAGAAAGCAGGAGGACAGGAAACCACAGCACTTTGCGGCCCTTTTCGCACGGGCCTTTTCTCGTGCGACAGCCCCGTGAGCCTCGCGGGAGTGGGAGCGTCGCTCCACATGACGCACTCCCACTTCCGCCGGGCTCACGGGGCTGAAGCGGCGCGAGCGCGGGTTTTTTGATTTTCGCTTCGAAGCGAAAATCACCCGTGCTCGCGCAACTCTCCCGGTGCCCGCGCGCACTTACCTTCCATGCGGAGCCTCCGGGAGCCAGCCGGGTCGCGCTTCCTTCCCTTCGCCCCTGCGGAAGGAAGGGGCGGGGTGGGGAGCTAGCGCGACGGACGCGACGTCCGCTTCGCGCATGCGCGGGAGGGGACATGATGCCGCCCGCTTTGCGCGCGCGCGGGGGGAATCCAGTGCAACGCCTCCCGCTTCGCACGGGGGGAGGGCTGCTTGCGCGGCAAGCCTCCTCCGGTGCCGCTTCCCCGCTCGTTCCTTCGCCTGCGGAAGGAAGGAGGGGGAAGCGGCAGCCTCCCGGAGAAGGCTTCTTGCGCGAGCTGCCCTCCTCCGGCACGCGAGCGCCGGCGCTGCGAAAAGGGCCTGCAGCAAGACAGGATGGGGCAGAATCTTGCCTTTCCCAGGAAGTTCAGGAAAAAACAAGTTCTTGCAGCCTCTCCTAACTCATGTGTTCTTCCTCAATAACTTTTACTGTCTTGTCCACAAATTTGTCCCAGCTTTCATTTGTGAAATCTTGGAGGGTATCTAGTTTTGAGCCAATGGCGGATATGGGTGGAGGCATAGTGGAATATTATAGACCACATTTTGGGACTCCAAAGGTCTCATGTGGCCTGTGGGTCACATTTTGCCTTCCCCCACTCTAGGAACACCCTGGCATACTGTAGTTTGACTCAAAAGATTTTGATCCTTAGCACATCTCCTCTGGTGGGCGACTATACTGTAGCTTACATTTATTTCCTATTTTGTGGGGCATTGGTGAAGGAGCAGGCAGGAAAACAAGAACTCATGGGATTTATTTATTTATTTAGATTGCTATCCCACTTTTCTCCTGAGATGGGATTTGAAGTGACTTACAATAATGTAAAACAAAATTAAATGAAAATATTTCTGTACAAAAGTGAAAAAAGAATTAAATCACAATATTATTATTTAAAAAAAAGTTGTCTGGAATCTTGTTGAGGCATTGTGTGCTTGTAAGTGAACTTATGGGTGTGTAAAACAGAATTGTGAAGATGCAAAATGTCCACATTCAGGAGAGAGCTGCTGCTTTGTAACTATGCCTTTTCCGCACTACACTCTTAAAGCACGATGATTCCACTTTCAACATCCTCTGGAATCCTGGGGTTTGCAGTTTCAGGAGGGGCTGGCCGGCCCCTCCCGAAACTGCAAACTCCAGGATTCCAGAGGATGTTGAAAGTGGAATCATCGTGCTATAAGAGTGTAGTGCGGAAAAGGCCTATTTAACTTTGGAACAAGAGACCTATATGCAATGGGACACCGACGAGGGTGTTCTGGTGTGAATCAGGCACTCCCAATGTGTACTGGTTATATGTTTTTGCAATTCAGTAACCCAGTTTCTTAGTGCATTTGCTACTCAGTTAAGTGCATGCAAATTTGCGTTGCATGAAAAAACATACAGAATCCCAGCCTCTATTTTTTTTTAAAAAAGAAACAAATAAAAAACACATTTTAAATATAATTGCCAGTAAAAGATTTAAAATGCAGCACACCACTTCACGTACGTGACAGCTCTATAATTAAAATTCAAAGACCTGCTTGAATAAAAACATCTTCACCTGCCAGTGGAAATTAAGCGATCCAGGTAGGCAGGCCTTTGCTCCCATCTCACAAACATTCAGATGCTTGCAATTTAAATCCTTGCAACATCCGAAGTCACCCCTTGAAATGAACTCCAGATGACTGCATAGAGGGTAAAGGGGACAATTTTTCCTTCAACTGTCTCCTCAATTCCAGTCTTCCCCCATTGCCATCTGAGTCCTCAGAGCCCATCCCTTTTCTTCTTTGGCAAGCTAGGTTTTGCACATCATGCTTTGCAAGCCTTCTTGGAAAACAGGTTCATAGTTTAAATGACTATCCTGTGTTTTCTTGTCAGTTTCAGAGATACCAACATGACTGAAAATGGATGCAAAAAAGATCAGATTATGTTTGTAATGACAGGAAGGGATTTCCATGAAGTGCTGACAGTTGCAATCTGATCATATAGGATTATCTGCAACTGTTTCGTAGCAACACAGTGAAATAAAAATAATCATGAAACCTTTTATCTGGCTCAGACATTAACCTGTTTTGCAGTGTTTTGCCAATCAAATACAGCACTAAGCAGTAGCTCTTTTTTTTTTTTTTAAATGGCAGCATTTCAGATAAAAAAAAAATTCATTTAGTCATTCCCAACATAGGACTCAAGGTGGCTGTAAAGACAAAAGAGAGGAAACAAAAAAATCTCTTGGCAACTTAAAAACTCACAGGACACTCTGTCAGCCAAAGATGTAAAGAAAGGGCAACACTGGTTGAAGATTTAAAGAATGCCCAAGAACTAAAGCAACAAATACTGCAACCTCCCAACCCATTTGTCTCATCTTGAGAAGCGCAACTATAGGAAGTGTGCCAACTGTAGCAGAGAATACTTTACTCTGATTTATTCTGCTACCCCTCCTGCATGTCTATATGGCTGCAGATTGCTTGACCACAACCTAAATCCCCCTTGAAACTTCACCATTCCTATGCCCACTTTGGTATTTTGCTAGGTGTGGAATACACTATTTATTCATCACTTCTATAATGGACTCAGACAGCCAGTGTGATGTAGTGGTTTGAGTGTTAAACTACAACTCTGGAGGCCAGGGTTCCAATCCCCTACTTGGCCAAGGAAATCCTTGAGTGACTTTGGGTAAGTCACACTCTCCCAGCACCAAAGGCAACCTGCCTCTCAACAAATCTTGCCAAGAAAACTCTGTGACAGTTTAGCATTAGGGTCACCATAAATTGGAAATTACTTGAGAGCACACAACAACAAATAATCAACTCTACCCTGAAAAGATCTCAGAGAGCAAGCATGGTACTTGATACATTACATTCTTCTGACAAGTCAAGGAAATAAGTCATGCTGAGCGATGCCCATGGTAACTCTGTGGCTGAGCAGAAATTTGAACCCAGGTTTTGAGGGCTTAAATCTGTCACTGTGTGATAAATGTCCAATCTTCTGTAGTCAAGAAGTATAGCTCAGCCAGAAAGTTATCACCAGAATGACTCTTTAGCCAGAGATTGCATGTGCTAGATTCCACTGCATGGCCACAAGAATTCTGATAAGCACTCTCACAAGAGGAATGCTATGTGCCACATAACTTGTAAGAACAAAAGAAAACTTATGCTGTCCAAAAGACCTATCAGCTCCATCATTCTATTTCCCAGTGGCTAAGCAGCAACTTATGGGAAGCCCATGATCAGGACATGAGAGCAACAGGACTCTTCTTCCCACAGTCCCAAGTAAGTAGTATTTAGAGGAATGCTGCCTTTGATACTGTAGGAAAATACAACTGTCACCTGTAGCCTTTGATATCTTTATGCATGAAAATAAAAGCTCCAGACTTGCACAGTTATCTCACCACCACCTTCTCATTCTGCAGAATTACATGATTTTTCCTCTTTTTTCTCTGCAATAATCAGACAGAAATACCATCAGTTTTTCCTACTTCTTGTTCCCCATTTGCCTCCATGCCAAAACTATCAACAGCCTTTCATTGAGTCACTATGAACAATCTCTCGTCCTATTTTCACTCCCATCAAAAAGCTCTTGACATGTTAAAAATTTCAAAATTAACCTCTGCTTTAAAGCCAATTGCCTTCAAATTGGCTTCCTGAGAAAATAATGCTTTAAGGAAGTGTCCTCTAGTACTTTTAAAAAATGAACGTTTAACTGTTTAATTTGATGCAGACACAGGAAAACACCACTGCTCTGTCCAGAACCTGGAAAGTTATTTTTGGACTACAACTCCTAGAATTCACCAGCCAACATGGTCAGTGCCCATGCTGGTTGGTGATTCCAGATGTTGTATTCCAAAAATAACTTCAACGTTCTGATCAGATTTTCCATGGGAAAGAATTTAGAATTTACTTCCCCAAGCTGCTCTACCATACTAAGTTAACCAAAGAATAGAAATGTCTCAGTTGAGTCCTAGATGAATGAAGCCAAACTTAACTGAGAAATGTCTGTTTGCCAATTCCATGTCGGAGTCTTCTTTTGAAGTCCTCTTATCAAATAATTGTAACTTTCAGTCTGGTAACAGGGTATTCCAGGAAACTGAGACATTTCCTTATTTTACAAGTTGGATCTATACCAGTTTAATTCTCTTCACTGCCTTCTATATGTGCATGTAAAGTAATTCCAAGAGGCTAATTAGGGGTTCACACACAACCATTCCCATGCTCAGGGACAGTTTAAATATTTCTGACAGCTGCTGCAACCGTCATCGCAATCATTAAGAAAGATGCTTGTTCGATACCATGGATGCTTCATGTAAGAATTAGTGGAACTATATCTATTAGAAGTGGGTGCTGACCAGCATCATTAATCTTCCTACTTACTGCTTTCCCTTGGTAGGTTTGAAAAATTTCTCCTGGGAGCACTTCTGCTATGGTCGCACCAGCTTCCATTTTTCTTAATTGTTCCTCTTGTCATGTCTATAATGTATCTCAGAGGACAGAGGCAAACATCCAGTCTTCTTTCAAGAGCAAAGTGTGCCTAGAATATGTTTCTCATCAGTGCTGCCTTATCGTACAAGCTTTATGGACCTTGTCATTATCTTTGCTTATAATTCAATAGACTTTCCAATCCAAGCCAGGGGTAACTGATTCTAGATTATTTGCATGTGAATTATCGCAAAACCCACCAAGGTCATGGACTTGTTTGAATGTCCTTTTCCCTTCCTCTCCAAGGAGATGCATTGCTTGTGTGACTCAAAAACTCCGGGGATCAAATGCCCTAAGTAATCGTTACTTGGGAGCTGACTCTTTTGACATAAAGGCTTTTTGTTCTGTTTGCATTTTTTTCTTTTAAAAAGAAATTTAAAAAAAAACAACTCTCCTGTGGATCAATTTATTGCTTAAACTCCTGTACAGTCCTGATGAAGATTATACACCAGACTAAAGTAACCAGAAGCCCATTCACACCACAGAATTATAGCACTGTTGTTTTGCGTTAACTGCCATGTCTGCAACCTATGCAATCCTAGAGTTAGTAGTTTGGGGAGGCACTGGAACTCTCTGGCTGAGAATTCTAAAAGCTCCTCTCTTAAATGCCAATCCTAAGAGTTCATAGGATGGACTCAGTGCAGTCAATGAGGAATAATAGCATCATAATTCTGTAGTATCAATGGGCTCCTGGTTAAATCATTGTGGTGGGTCAATTCATTGGGTCCTTACGCATTACACTGTTATAGTGCTATTATTCCACTTTCAACATCCTGTGGAATTCTGCAGTTTGTACTTTACTGAGGCCAAAGGTTCTCTGGCTGAGAATTCTAAATGCCCCTCCCTAAACTGCAAACCCCAGGATTCCATAGGATATTGGAAGTGGAATAATAGCACTATAACAGTGTAGTGCAGAAAGGTACATTGTTTCACTGGTACACAGAATGGTAGCATAATTAAAAGGGCACCATCAAAGTGAAATGTTGCATGTTGTACTTGATGATGTTGTACAGAAGGCTCCCCTAAACTGGTACACCTGCAGGTATGTTGGGTTGCAACTCCCATCGCCCCCAGTACTTCAATGTTCTCTTGCCATCAGGTAAAAGTCAATGGTGGCTGCTATTAGCATTACTACCTCCCCTCCTTTCTTTCTCCCCCTTCATCCTCTTCTTCTTCCTCCCCCAACCTCTTCATCCCCCACAATCCTTCTAGCATAAAGAGCTTTTAAAACTGTGTACATTTATCTTTTGGGGGTATATCTTAAGGTGGTTCTAATTTTGTAGATATTTTTTTAAAAACCCTCTGTACTGTTTGTTGCTTAGCATGACTTTAGCTTCTGCCGCATTGTCAAAGTGACTGCTTTCTTGTTCTGATGCCGTTTTGCATAGACAGCTGTCGATGTTTGAGTTTCTTTTCTCTTCTTCTTTTTTCCTGGGTCACCTTGAAAGTGATCTTTATGGAGCAAGTAGCCATTTGAATAAGTAAAAATAAAATAAAATAAAATCCTGCACGTGCATACAAGTTAAGGGTCAGCAACTGAGAAGACAAATCAGTGGGTCTGAGGACAAATCAGGCCTGAACAGTGATGGAGATTGGAGTATGTGGAGGGCATGAGGGGCATGGCCACTGTGCACAGGGGTGTGGCCAGGGTGTGCAGGGGTGTGGCTATGGACCAAGACACCCCCAAACATTGCTGCCTGGGCCAAATTGCCCCCACATCCCTACACAACTGGGTGTCAATGTCAGGCAGAGGCTAAGCAACCACAGAGGTGGCAACTGGAGTTTTATGGCTTTTTAGTAAGTAGGCAGTAAAATAATCAAAGAGTTCCAGCACCCAAAACGAACAGCAGCAATAAATATAGCCATAAAGTAATTAAGGGGTTACATCACCCAAAACGAACAAAGGCAGTGGAACTCAGGAATAGCTAGCCCATGGAACAGGTAGCAGAGTAACAGATGAGAGACAGTTGCTGCCCCATACCTGAACTCCCCCCCCCCAAAGTCTGCCTTAAATAGTCTTCAACCCAGCTGGGGCTGATCAGATGTCCGTTGGCCTGGCTCCCAGCTGGAGGCCCTCAGACCTCAGGCACTTCTCTTGCAAACACTTTGATCTATGAACCGCCTCCTTCTCCAGCCACCTCTGGAGGAACGTGGGGAGAGAGTCAGCTGCAAAGTCCGGGCTGGAGTCAGAAGCAGCAGCTTCTGTCGAGCCAGAAGCATTGGCCTCCTCTGCTGTAGGTATCGGCCCTGGGTCAGCTGGGGAGTCGCTGGCAGGCCCCTCCCTTGACTCTGCAGGAGCCCCCTCTCCCTCCAAGGGATTCTCCCCTGGCTGGAAGCCCACGTCCAACTCAGAGTCCCCATCTGAATCGGCAGCCTGCTCAACCTGGCTCATGACACTGGACCTGAAGTCTCTTAAGAAGCCAAAATGACTAAACTGAGGCTGTTGTATTTACATACTATGAGATGATGTGTCTCATTGGAAAATGTGATGATGCTTGGTTAAGTTGAAGGCAGTAGAAAAAGAGGAATATCACATTATGGTTGGACAGACACAGTCAAAGAAGCCATGGTTGCTCTGAGTCTGCAAAATCCAAGCAGGGCGGTTGATAGGGTGCCTTGGAGATAACTCACCATAAGCCAAAATTGACTTAAGAGCCATTAACAGCGGTGTCAATGTATTCTACTTAGAACTTAGAAGTAATGAGTTACAAATAACTCATTTTTAAAAAATCATTAATTCCTTTCCCCACTAATAGCTGTATCATGTTGTAACTTAATGAAAAGGTTTTCAGTGTGGAATATACATTCATTATATCCAGCAGTATAGATACCACCTGCCACTAGAAGCAGTCTTTGGGACATCATCATCATCATCATCATCATCATCATCATGTTTTTATTTGTTGCCTGCCTCTCCCTAATGCTTGAGGTGGGGCACAACATAGGTCAAAATTCAATTAAAAACACATTATGGCTAAAATATACTAAAGACATAAAACCATTGAATATACAGATATCATAATTAAAATATATCATCTGACCTGCCGGAAAAGATAGCTCTTTAGCACTTTTTTGAATTTAGACAGCATATTTTGCTGTCAAATCTCTTCCGGCAGGTCGTTCCACAGTCTAGGAAATAAGAAAGAAGGATCTATAGCACATTCATTCAAGGAAAAATACAGACTAATCTGGTGGAAACATCCCGCTTAAAGATCCTGGGAACGGTCATGCCATCAACTCTCACTATCCCATCAGCTTTCATTGTCATTATATCCAAATATTATATATACCATTGCATTTAAATTGGGTTTTTTTTTTTTGGACTACATTGTCCACTGATTGCCTATTACCAATACAGTTTTCTGCATAATATTATGGCTTCAGAGCTTTATGGATGTTGTGTTTTATATGTAGTTGTTAAGAATACACTGTAAGATTTTGGTTGGTATAAATAGTAAAAATCAATCATTGATTTACGGTATGTTTTTTGGATCCCTCCGGTGGGTAGCAGTTTCCTACAATTGTAACTTACTAAGGGACTCATAGCTCATTGCAAAAGAAAATAATGCTGGGCAATGGAGAAGGCAATAAGAAAAGAGGAAGACCACAGTATAGGTGGATCAATTTGATCAAGGAAGCCATGAGTTTGCAAGACCCAAGCAGGGATGTTGATGATCATGGAGGTCACCGATTCACAGGTTCACCCTAAGTTAAAGCTGACTTGATGGCAAATAAAAACAACCAGAGTGGGAAACTCCTGATTATTTCTGGACTGCAAGGACAAATCCATCCTTCAGAGTGGCACTGCTTGGCAACCCTTCCACTCACGAAAGTGCCAAGCAAAGCGGATGGCAGCAAGGCTGCCATTAGACTTCACAGCAATACCGAAAGGGAACGGTGAGGCGCCCGGCCTCGGTTCTGAATGTGACTTCCAGCAAATCTAGCTGCACATCAGTGGTATAAATGTTTCCACCACAAGAACAGTCTGTCCTTGCCTGAGGAAGGAAAGAAATTTCACTGTCTCTCCAGTGATTACACTAATGCTCACTGACAAGCTGCACTCTGGCTAGTGAATATTAAATTCTAAGGCATTCTTTTCCCTATTTCAGGATGAAGAAGAAAAAGGAGACAATAAGAACAAGGAAGACTAAGAAGGCTTTTAGAAATTCTGATATTCCAACAGGCTTTTAGATCTGAAGGTTTTTAGGGGAAGAGCTTTATTGTCCTGTTTTAACTTTTTAACTGCATTTTTATTATTTTTAAGTATGAGCAAGGATGTATCCAACCATTTTCTTGTAGCTGGATATGCTGCAAGCATGTCATCTCCAGAAAGCTTGCTAGGATTTCTGAGGCCACTGAAGATGCCTGTTACGGGGCCATTTCCGCACTAGACTATTATAGTGCTATTATTCCACTTTCGACATCCTATGAAAACCTGGGGTTTGCAGTTTAGGGAGGGGCATTTTTGGACTCAGCAAACTACAAACCCCAGAATTCCACAGAATATTGAAAGTGGATGAATAGCACTATAACAGTGCAGGGCAGAAATGGCCATACTCTCTCAGCCTCAGAAGAAGGCAGTGGCAAACCTCCTCTGAACAAAGCTTGCCAAGAAAGCCCTGTGATTGTTTCACCTTAGGGTGGCCATTAAGTTGGAAACAACTTGAATATACACAACATACACACACGGAGGCTTCACTACATACATGCATCTATTGTTATCACCCACACGATCCGTGGGAAGAGGCGGGTAAAAAATAAATATGCTGATGCTGATGATGCTGATGATTACACACACACACACAAAACTGGAAAAAAAAACCCAGGAGAGATAATCACAGGGAAAGAAAAATGAAGCCTTTCTCCACAATGTATAGCAAGGGGGAGTGGTGGAATTCTGGAGTCAAGTACATTTCAGGCAGTCATCCCCGTGGGCAGCAGTCGAAAACAAATTCATTTGGGATCCATTATTTTCACGTAATTATTTCCCCACCTTTCTGAACACCTGGAGGTAAACTAACTAGCAAACTGACTAACATACCTTTCTTCCTGGAAACAGGGGTCGGCAAAGTACAGCCTGTGGGCTGAAAGTGGCCCCTGAACCCCCCCAGCAGTGCCCCAATTTCCTTATTTTTTTTTTAAACATAAGTTTGGTCAAAGTTTTGCACAATTTTGCCCTGAAACCACAAAGAATGAAAATGTACAAAATGTGGATGAAAATGTACAAAAATACCCCTGCCTCACTTTCATAATCACCCCAGAACCTGCAGATACCTCTGTTTTCCTCTCCAGTCCCAGGGTGACGTGGTTCTTTGAGCGTTGGACTATGACCCTCGAGGCCAGAGGTCAGTTCCAGCCTTGGCATGCAAATCCATTGGGTGACCTTAGGTGCATCACACACTCTCAGCCCCAGAAAACCCAGAGATAGGTTTGCCTTAGGGTCACTATTAGTTGGCAATGACTTGAAGGCACAAAACAACAAAACTTTTCAAAATAACATGGTAAAGTGATGCAATGTAACTTCTTGTGACTGGACATTTCCGCACTAGCCTGTTATAGCGCTATGATTCCACTTTCAACATCCTCTGGAATCCTGGGGTTTGCAGTTTCGGGAGGGGCCAGCTGGCCCCTCCCTAAACTGCAAACCCCAGGATTCCATAGGATATTGAAAGTGGAATCATAGCGCTATAACAGGCTAGTGCGGAAATGGCCACTATGTTGAAAGGACCTGCAGAGGAAAACTGAGGTATTTGGGCTTGCTGGTGGGGGCAAGATGCAGACCCCAGTGGATTTGGAAGGGAAAAATTTGCCTCCCCCCAACCCCCTCCAGTTGGCCAGCTTTGCCTTAAAAGAAAGAGATTTCTGTGCCGCTGCCGAATGGAGAATCATCACCTCTCGTTTTCCCCACCTTTGAAAAAGAAAAAGCTCCTCAAGCCCAGCCCGTTTGTCTCAAAGGTCACCAGGAAAATGTAAGTAATGGATACTGGAAACTTACAACGCCATTATTGTATTAAAATATAAATGAAGCAGACTGATCTTAACATCTAAAGGGAATGGAAGCAGGAGCTTTTCAGTGAAAGAACTTCTCCATTAGTTCTCCCTCTGCACTGTCACTGGTTGATAATTTATTCATATTTAGGGGAGAAATGATTATCTCCTCATCAGCCTCTCCATTCTCATGTTATTAGTTTAAGACATTGAAAAATGTGGTTCATTTGGCTCCTTTTAACAGTCTCCACTGCCCCTGTTAATTGGAGAAGCCATTTCCTTTATTAGAAGTAATTTCCTGCTGGTCTGTAAAGAGAAAGACATCTGCCATTTCCGCACTAGCCTGTTATAGCACGATGATTCCACTTTCAACATCCTCTGGAATCCTGGGCTTTGCAGTTTACGGAGGGGTCGGCCGGCCCTTCCTGAAACTGCAAACCCCAGGATTCCAGAGGATGTTGAAAGTGGAATCATCGTGCTATAACAGGCTAGTGTGGAAATGGACATCTTCTCCCTGCAACTCCTGCTAAGAGGAGCCAAGGTAGGGAGAAGGAATTAGTTTGGAAGCCAGTATCTTATGGTGGTGATTCCATTTTAACTGTCATGGCTGAATGGTAATGAATTCTGGGTCTTGTAGTTTGGTGAGACTCTGGATATTGCTGGCTGACAATTCCCCTCCCTAAACTACCAATCCCAGGATTTAGTGATATTAAGAGATGTGAAGTAACTTTATAAGAAAATTATATGGGAATCAGTAAGATGTCGGTAAGAGGCAAGTTTATAAAATAAAACAATGAATGTTATGAAATGATTGGCAAAATAATTGTTAAAATCAATGTTAGACTAGAGATGAGAAAAGGCAATAAAGATTAAGAGAAAACGAACTAATTAATCTGGGTTAAAGATGTATATGATGAAATTACCTAATGGTGAAGAGAAAGGAAGTCATTATTTGTTAGGGTAATATGTAGGTATATATATAGGATGTATGTATGTATAGTGGATTGTTTAATGTGTAATGTGTAATGTGCAATGATTTATCTAATTAGGAATAATTAAGCTAAAGTGCACTTGAAAGGTGGAAATTGAGATCAGAAATATATAAAAGGAGAGGTAGAGTGTATTGTATATCTCATTAGTACACTTATAGAAATTTGTTGTATGTTTTTGTATTTGTCTATGTGTTTGTCTTTGTTTTTAACATTTGTAATTGGTAAGTCAATAAATATATTTTTAATAATTTTTTTTAAAAAAACGTACATCCATGTCATCTACATTATAACTTATTACCCAATTTATCTTTGCCCCATATGCATGTTCCTAAAGCTGTGTAAGCTGACTGGGGTGCTGTTGGTAGTAAGAAGACAGAAAAGAGGAGGCAGTCATTCCAGTTCTTTGTCCAGATGCACAAATTCCTTCACAAGACATGCACAGTACCTACATGAACAGGAATGCAAAAGAAGGCTACAATTACGTCCTGCCCCATCAATGCTAAACAGGAAATTCTGCGTTCCATATCTGAATCGAAATCTTAAAATCCTAAAATTCATTTCATATTACAATCATATTACCTGGGGTTGAAAATTTGAAATTTGGATAGTTGAAAGCACACAGTGGCTACACAAATATTTTCTTTTCCCCATCAAAATCAAATGAATTTATTAACTTGTTCAGTAACATGTGCATGTCAAAAGACAAGAACGATCCTCAGTTGGACTATTAGATAATTTTTGGTGAACCATCTAGTGCTGGTTTAGGTCAAAATGCATCTGATCTAGAAGGATCAAGAAGAATATGGCTTGGTTCAGGTTGTTTGAAGAACCATGTCTCCTTTTATGAGCCCATTAGAGTACTGTGATAATTTAGAAAGGCCCTTCTCTCTGTCCCACCATCTTCCTGGTTGGTTTGGTGGGAACAAAGGAGAGGGCCTTCTCAGTGGTGACTCCTAGACTCCCTCCTAGGGAGGCCAAGATGGCCCCGTGCTTGCTGTCCTTCATCAGCAAGTCAAACACATTTTCATGCTTTTCAATACTGTCTCAAGTGGCATTTCAATACTGTGTGATACTACTTTCAAGGTTTGGATATGGTCTTTTCATGCATTTAATTTTTTTTATACTTTAATTTTATAAATTTTGTAATCACTTTTAAAGATAACTCTTATATTTACATGTTTATTAATGATTCTGTATAGTTTTAATCTGTATTGTTTCTAAATATGTTATTAGTCTCTTTGAGACCCATTATTGGGAGAAAAGTGGGGTATAAATGAATTAAATGAATAAATAAAGGATATTGGCAAGATGGAATGTGTCCAGAGGACGACAACCAAGATGGGAAAAGGTTTCAAAGCCAAGACCTAGAAATAATAGCTTAGAGAATTGTGCACATTTAGCCTGGAGGAGAGAAGATTAAGAGTGATAAGACAGCTATCTTTAAATATTTGAAGAAATATTATGTAGAAGGTGGACCGGGCTTGTGTTCTGCTATTCCTGAGACAAGGGCCATTTCTGCACTGAAGTGTTAAAGTGCTGCTATTCCACTTTCAATGCCCTGTGGAATTCTGGGGTTTGTAGTTTACTGAGACCAAAGAGCTCTCTGGCTGAGAATTTGAAGTGCCCTTCCCTAAACTACAAACCCCAGAATTCCATAGGAGGTTGATAGTGGAATAGCAGCACTTTAACACTGAAGTGTGGAAATGGTCAAGGACATGACCCAGTAGATTCGACTTACAAGAAAATAGATTCCACCTAAATCTTGGAGGTACATTTGGATTGTAAGAGTTATTCAGCAGGGGGACAGACTGCCTCAGAAAGTGATGCGCAGTCCTTTTTTGGAGGCCTTTAAGCAGAAATAAATACATAATAAATAGCTTGGTTTTTGAAAGAGATTTCTTACATTCTTAAGAACATCCAAATTGATTGTGTCTTAAAGATAAGGAGGACTTCTCCAGTGCATCCACAGGGATGTTGCTTCTTTAAAAAGTAAACAGTTCGAAATTCAAGTCAACCCCTCTCTGATGTACGTTTCAACAAGGGTGACTTTCACAACCGGTTCAACAATTTCAGGAAAAAAACACTGTCTGTGGTTAGTCTGTGACAAACTCAGTGAAGTTTGGAACCTGAGGGTGGGATGCTAAACATTATTGGGGAGAAGTCCCATTGAACTCAATGATACTTACTTCTCAGCAGACACATAGGAATGCACTGTAATGAGGTCAGTACAGCTGGCCCTAATTGATACCTTTTTTGGGTAGAATTAGTTCAAACACAGGAAGCGAATTATACCCTTCCCTTCCTCTGCAAGACTGAAGCCTGTGGAGGGATGGCTGACAAGTGCCTATCAGCGCCACTGTTTGATGGAGGAAATCCATCCCCAAGACAGCTAAATTAGTATCTCCCATGGGAAAACTAGGTTACATGTCTGGGAAAGCTTTAATGGGTGTTACTGAGACATCAGTATAGCTCAAGTCAAGAAGATATAAGGTGTGGTTTTTGTTTTTCACTCTGAAAGAATCAATGCCAACCCTCAAAAATTTCTTTTAAATGGCTTATCAAGAAAATATCATTTTCATTATGAAGGCTGGGGATGATTCCAAATTTTGATGTGAATGGAACAAAGGAAATCTAAATGGCAATTCATTTGCATGAAATTTTGCAGGCTAAGGAATATCCTCATATATATTTGTGATTGAAATCCTGCATCAGTCATGTAGCTACGCTCTGTCTCCCAATCTGACTTCCAAACACCATCTGAAAATGCAAGCAGCTGTACTTAGGGGCAGAGTTCTTCAAAGTTGGCAAATGGATGGATACAAAAGGATGATGTTTCCAGATTCCTCCCACCAGTGACCAGTAGTGTGAAAAGCAGATGCAGGGCCTCTTTGGCTCCTATTGCAATTCAATATACCACACCTTGCAAGTAGAAGCAGGCTGAATGTGTCACCCTTCAGCACCCTGCCCATCAGCGCTGCAAAACTCTGTCCGTTGGTATGGCTGCCAGGATTTTAAGCTGGTTTTGTGGTCATTTGCAGTCACAGCAATGGCTTCATGATCAGAGAAGAAGGAACATCAATAATTTAAGATACGCAGATGACAACCTACTACTAGCAGAAAATAGCAACGACTTGGAAGTATTACTGAAGAAAACCAAGGAAGAAATTGCAAAGGCAGGTTTACAGTTAAACATTAAGAAAATAATGACCACATATGATTTCCATAGCTGTATAGTAGATGATGAAGGCATTGAAATGGTTCAAGATTTTCTACATCTTGGCTCAGTCTTTAATTGGAATGGAGACTGCAGGTCAGAAATCAGAAGATTAGGATTTGGAAGGGCAGGTATGAAGAAACTAGATAAGATCCTGAAGTGTCAAGATATATAATTGTACACTGAAGTTAGGATTGTCCACGCCATCATATCTCCAATTTCTATATATGGTTGTGAAAACTGGACAGTCAGGAAAGCTGATAGAAAGAAAATAAACTCCTTTGAAATA
Organism: Ctenosaura bakeri; assembly: GCA_948474755.1. NCBI lineage: Eukaryota > Metazoa > Chordata > Lepidosauria > Squamata > Iguanidae > Ctenosaura > Ctenosaura bakeri. Next base: position 46,188 of record CAOLHI010001068.1, read on the forward strand.
TGATCCTGGAGAAGAGCTCTATGGATACCCTGGACTGCTAAAAAGACAAATAAATGGGTCCTACAACAAATCAAGCCTGAATTCTCCCTAGAAGTCAAGATGAACAAACTCATGCTATCATACTTTGGCCATATCATGAGAAGACATCACTAGGAAAGACAATTACACTAGGTAAGGTAGAAATAAGAAAAGTGGAAGAATGCACGACAGATGAATAGACTCAGTCAGGGAAGGCACATCCCTGAATTTGCAAGACCTGAGCAGGATGGTTGATGATAGGATGACTTAGAGGTCTCTCATTCACAGGGTGTCATAAGTTGAAGTTGTGATAGCAGTTAACAACAATAGCTTCTCAATCTCTCTTCTAATTTTTGGCACTGGGGGAAAAATTCCTTTACAGTGAAATAGTAATGCGGGATAGTTTCACCAGTAAAGCACTTCCTATTTCCACCATGAAACCTCATTAAATCAGCCCCCTCAGCTTTCATAGGAGCAAGACTGAAACTTTGCTCTAATTTATTTGGACAATGAGCATCGTGAGGTTAAATACACCTTTTGATATCAGATCTGAGCAGACAGTTTTTGATCTGCAAATCACAGAAGGCCTCAGCTTATGTTTGCAGGTAATTGTGCTAATGTGAACACAGTCCTGGCCTATTGAAATTTGCCTTGGGAGATTAGAAGATCAAGGAAATTCACATCTGATTTTAAGCCTGTTCCTATCTTAGGCATCTCAGACAGCAAAGGGCTGTGTGATTCTCTTCAACGAGAACAGACTCAAACACCTTCATTTAATACACAAAAGAAAAGGGTTGTGGGAATTACAAATCATATCTGACAACAGAATTTCAACCCTACTTCTGTGAAATAGTCACTGGTGACAATTGGAATCTATGGGGCTTCCATTTCTCAAACAGCATTTAATTCTCCAGTGCTTGTCTTATGGATAAATCAGAGCATAAAAACAATTAGTTACAAATAATTATTTGCAATTAATTTCTTTTTGCTATAAGGAAGACATAATTAACATTTATTGCAAGGTTACTGTAATGTTTAGCAACTTTTGTAGTTATGAGGTTTCATTCACTAAATGGTGACCAAGATACATGACATGATTCAAATGCAGATGTGTGCTGTGCTTTCCACTCTGTTGTCGGTATTGAGGCAACAATGAAGTGTAGCTGCTACACAATTAGGGATATGGCACTGGGTTGTTCTTCTCCCAGTACTTTTTTTTTATAGCAATTGTTTATAGGGCAAAATTTTTAATTCAAAGAGCAGAGGAGCTCCAATATGCCTCGAGACTCCTCTTTGCTCCAGAGGCATGGGAGGAAGCAATAACAAAAATAACATAACGACAGCAGCAACAGTGATAAGTGCTGTTTGTATGTACGTAGACACACAATTAAAGCTTCCAGACTTTTCTTATAGCTATGCAACGGAATTCTACAGAGACGGAGACCACTACACTTAAGTCTTAACCGTATAATCTTTTCAAAATTAGAATTGCCCAAGCAGTGTCAGCAAACGTAAACTAGAGCGTGCATAGGCCCAATCTGATATTAAAGCTCGTGCAATGTGAAAATATCTTGAGACAGAAGAAAAAAAGCCTGTTCTCTACCATGTGTGAATTCTTGTTAGTGAGAGTATCATCTAGATATCATCTAGGTCAAATGTTAATAGCTTCTCTGCAAGAATATGTAAAGGACGTTGATGTAAGTGTTACTGAAGTCAAGGTATATTATGTATTGCACAGCATTCCTTTGACCTACCAAGTTTATCGTTATAATAGGAAAACTGCCTGCCAATAATGTGTACATTAGACAAAACTGCTTATAAAAAATACAGTAGAGTCCCAGTTATCCGACCTGCGGTCATCCGACGCTCTGGATTAACCGATGTCGCGGCTGCCTGGGGGAGTGGCTGCAGGCATTTCCGCGCCCCCAGGCCCGCCCCGACATGCCCCCGACATGCCCCCAAAATGGCGGCCGCCATGGGGCTCCGTGTCATCCGACATTTCAGTTATCCGACCCTGCGCCCGCCGGTTTAGGTCGGATAACCAGGACTCTACTGTACATGCATTGGGAGAAATCACAGGGAAGGATAAACTTTTGTGCAGGCTTTAACAACAGGAAGAAAAATTCTCAGAGTTTGGGATTAACTGATTTTAAGGTTGGGAAACAGAATCTGCACACACACACACCCCTGCAAGGTAGGCATTGTGAAGACTGGAGTTCAGCTCAGGAGGAAGGAAAAACTTGTGGTGTGGGCCGGAGGACAGATGACCTCATTATCCCAGCTGATGAAAAAGTTGTGGTGCTTTCACCTTTGGGGCTCTGCTCTCACGGCAATACTGATGGTCACCTTCCTTAACCGAAATCATAGGCCATTCTCCAAAAAGACTGTGAATCCTGTGCTATCTTAGCAGCAGGCCCAGCCACAGCTTCTGAGTGAGGCTTACGCGACAAATATTGGATTGCCCATTCCTATGGTCTCTCTGTAAAGTTCTCCTGTAGTGCAATACACAGTATCAGAATAAGCAATTTATTGAGCTACAGATGTAAAGTATTCCCCCATCTTTATCATCACTGCTGTTGTGCTATACTTGCTTCTTTCACACTGTACAAAATATTTAAAAAATCCTGTTTTTGTTGTTGTTGCTGCTGCTGTTTTGAAAATTGCAGATCCTTCGTTCTAAGCATTTTTCTCCACCGAGCAGCAGCTTCAATGCCAGAAGGCTTAACTTATCTCTCTAGTTCAGTAAGCTGATGCTAAACCCATCATAAGATACAGGAGAGGCGTGCACGTTTTGTGTGTGCGGTGTGTGTGTGTGTGTGTGTGTGTGTGCTCAGCTAAAAATAAAAGTTGCCTTTGAGGTTGTTTCCTCTCCAACCCCATTGACTTACTCATGGATGATAGGAAGTGCTTTGCTCTCAACTACATACATTTATTTACTCTTGGTTTATTTCAGTGCTCAAAAGTAGAGGCATGGTGAAACGAAGCCAGAAAAGAAACAAAGGGGGAATGGGGAGAGAAAGGCCAGCTCAAAAGAAGAAAATGTTCTTGCATATTTTAATTCCAGCATAGGAAAAATGACCAGGAAAGAAAATGAAAATTACTTCCTTTGTCGGTCAGATGCATGCTAGCAATGATTTTGGAATGAAGTCTTAAGATGGGCACAAACAATACCAGAATATGGGCAAGATGACAAAAGTTATTAATGAGGATGAACAAACAATCCAGGAGAGACTATAGTAGGGCAAGATTTCACCACCTCTTCTCATCTTTCACTGCTGAATTAATTGAGTGCAAACAACTTTGCACTCCAAAATTAGTTTGCACCAACAGAAGGAAGTTGAGGATTACGGGGGAAAGTGGGTGGAGGAGAGTGAGACTGGGACATTTTAAAAGCATCTGAACAAATGAGATGACAGATGATTAATTGGGATCACCCCTGTCAAATTGGGACAGTTGGTGGGTATGAAATTCCAAATTAGTAAGTGTCTATGTAAAAGGCAGCTTACAAATATCCAAATAAATAATGCAAGCAGTAGTGCCAAGATGGTGGTGATGGCACTATGTACACCCAGGCTTTGATTATCGTCTCTATTAACAGTAAAGATAATTCTTTTAATTTGGACCCTTATGCAGCCAAAATGACACCATCCATGAACAAGAGATATGTATCAGCACACTTGGGAAAATGCCAAGCTTTGAAAGAGCATTTTTAAAGGAAAAAATAAAGCCAGCCATGCTGTTAGGCTAGAGGTACAAAACATTTCAGTTCTAAGGGTCACTGCCAGTATCAGTTAGGGGAGAAGGGTCCCCTTGCATTCTTATGTGTCTTTCATGCCTATATAGATACATGCATGTGCACGTGCACACACTTGCCTCCGTGCACACACTCTGGCCTCCCCACATCTCAGCACTTAAATCTTCTCTCCCACACATCTCAGCACACAACCATCACTAGCAGTCTTTGCTGATAATGGCCTTTTCTGCATGAGGCAGTTAAAACGGGCCAAGGCGTCCTGGCACGGAGGTTGTCTGCACCTTGGATCGGACTAGGTGCAGACTATTTAACTTAGTTCTGTACCTCAGTCCAATCCAACCCACCCCCAAGTAGTCCTCCCCCACGCTAAGTAAAGACTGGAAAAATCAGGTCTTTACATTTTCTGGAATGCACCATTGCATTTCCACTCAACTGTGCAGAAGTGCAGGCTCGCACCAAGGCGAGCCTGCGATCAGTGGAGGGTGGGCTGTGGGTGTGGCCAGTGTTAGCGGTTGGTCCACTCCCACGAAGACACAGGAAGCCGCCATTTTGAGTCAGAGCAGAGGAAGGGCTCAAGAGAAAGTCTGTCTTACTTCGGGCCCAAGAAGAACTGGTGAGTAACGGCATGGAGAGATTCACTCGTCTTGTGCGGAAGGGGCCAATGTTGCCCACCTGCTGCTATTAAGACAGTGTAAACACTGAACTTCAGCAAGTCTTGGGCTATGCTGCAGGGAAGAATGGGCAGGCTATTTTGGGGGGCTTCACAGAAACGCTGCCAAGGGCTGTATGTGGCCCCAGGGCAACAGGTTTTTCACCCTTGTTGCATCTGGTAGAGAGAGAGAGATGAGTGCCCCAGGCAGTGATCTGGGGTGCCATGAAAGGGAGCAATTGCTACTTGCTTAATTTATGAGAATCACAGTTTTATTTCCAAGGAGTGACTTTTTTTGAGGTGGGAGTGAGGAGTCTGAGAGCCAATATAATTCAGTCAGTCGTTGGCACGATGCATCTTGACTCAACATCTGTATGTACTGGGGTGAAAAGAAAATGGGCTGCTCTACTTCATTCAGGAAGTGAGCATGCTCAGAGTGCCAGGAAAGGCTAGCTGACCGGTGGGGAGGATGGAAAGATTGTGAAGCAAAGACCTGGGCAAATCTGGGAAGAACCAGCCAAGCATAGACTTCTGAATGCTGTGGGAGATGCTATGGGGGAGAGGATATAAAATAAAGACTTGCCTGTTAAACAGCCAGGTAGGGCCAGTTAGAAATAAAGACAGCGACAGGCACAAATAGGAATGGACTAAATTTTGAAAAGAATTTGATAGGGCCAATTAAGAAGAGGGGAATGGAGGAGATCTGGATTAGGTTCCAGGAGAAGACAGTGTGGAAAGAGTACAAGGAGGAGCATTACTTTACTTGAATCCGAGATGTTAATAGTGTACTGTGTGGAACCAGCTAAGGCTATTTAAGAATTAATAAGGAAGACTGGCCATAGCCCTTTCCGCACATCGGAAAGGAACCGTGCAAAAATGGGACTCACCAGATTTCTTCAGCATCTGGGCGAGTCCATCGGGATGAGGAGCAGTGCGAGCTTGTTGCTCTGCACTGCTCCGGCATCCAGAATGGCGGCTTCTGGTTGGTGGAGGCTCTCCACTAACCGGAGAAGCTCACCAGCCTAAAGCCCGCCCCCAGCAGATCCGCAGGCATGCATGTGTGCGCACCTGCAAATCTGCACTGGAGCATGGCGACGGAGCAACACGGGGTTGCGCGGTCTGTGCTTTTTAAAAACCTCTTAAAAGAGGTTTTTAAAAAGCACGCTGTGCGACCAGTTCTGGTCACTCTGAACTGGACTGAGGTGTGGAACTACAAAAAGTAATCCGCCCCAGTCCACTCCAAAGTGCAGAAGACCTCCGTCGGAGGTTGCTCTGCACTGTTTTAATAGCCCGGTACAGAAAGGGCCCATGTTTTACCACACTGTATCCAACACATCCACTTGTCCCAGGCTAGTCATCACATTGAATCCTGAGTACCTGTTCTGGGGCAGTGGGAATCTTAAGGGTAAAAGGACAAAGTGAATGATAGGGGTCTGAGGGTGGAACTGAAGACCCAACCAGCAGAGAGGTTGAAACAGTTATGGAGAAAAACATAAAACCCAGAGAGGAAGAAGGAAGGGACGGAATGGAAGATGACATGGCTGCTTGTCCAGAAGTCTGCACAGGGACACTTCATGGCAGGTCATACTTGTTTAGACCCAGCATGGTGTACTGGTTTGAACGCTGGACTATGTCTATGGAGATCAAAGTTCGAATCCCTGCTTGGCTGTGGAAACCCAATGGGCAATCCCAGGCAAGTCACACTCTCTCAGCCTCAGAGGAAGGCAAAAGCAAACCCCCTTGGAACAAATCTTACCAAGAAAACCCCATGATAGATCTACCTTAGGGTCACAATAAGTTGAGAATGACTTGAAGGCACACAATAGCAACAACTTAGTTGTCTTACTAAGAGTGCCCTACAGCAACCGGACATTTTCTTTCCTTTCAGTACAGTGGTGATGCTCAGGGGAAAGGTTTAATAAAATTTGTTAGTCCTATTAAGGTTGGGAAGTAAAAAAAAAAAGGAAAAAAATCCTATCACAAATGGCAAGACCTCTAAATTGCCTTTACAACCTTGTCGTGAAAAGGACAGTGGTTCCAATATTAAGCGAAAAGGGTTCCTGATATTAATATTCCGGTTAGTCCAGTGTTGCGCGACAGCTTCCAACCTGGGCAGCCAGCCAACACTGCATTAGTTTAATATCCCATTTTATGAAGCAAAGTTTGCATCCTTAAAGCAATTTATGAAATCACTCCAAATGTTTTAATTTTGGGTTTCAATTCCACACCACTTCCTAAACATTTATTTAAATAAAATGGCTCTGCGTAATTATCAATTTAGCGATTCCCCCTCCCAGTTTAATATATCCAGCAGCTACTCACATGTAACAAATCCCCCTTCCCCCTTTTCTAAGCTCACGCTGTGAGGAAGAAATAAAACAATGGCAGGGGTTAGGCGGTGTGCTTGAATCTTAATTAGGGCAACTGCATAAGATGATATCGTCCCATTTCATGAGCAGAACTCAGGGTCAAAGAGATCTCTGATGGCAGAGCAGGTTCTAGCCATCCGAGTCCCTGCCAACATCTACAAAATAGCAAAGGTATGATTTACAGGATCAAAGGCCATGGCTGCACTGCACTGTTTTAGTGCTATTATTCCACTTTCAGCACCCTGTGGAATTCTGGGGTTTGCAGTTTCTTGAGGCCAAAGAACTCTCTGGCTGAGACTTCTAAATGCCCCTCCCGAAACTGCAAACCCCAGGATTCCAGAGGATGTTGAAAGTGGAATCATTGCGCTATAACAGGCTAGTGCGGAAATGGCCATTGTAATTACTGAACAGATTGTCAGGTGTACATTTTCTGTTCTGGTTTGGAGATAAAGATGGAAAGAATATTTGAAAATGGTAGCAAACTGTATTTCCAAAATGTTGGGAAACTTTGATAAGGAGAATCCTAGATTGCTAAAAAGCTACACAGTTTGAGACTTATTCTGTGTTAAAAAATATACCTTTTGCATGGAAAACAGCTTTCCTGTTGCACATTTCCTTTACCAAAAAAAAAAAAAAAAAAAGCCATTTTCTGAACAAAAAACTCTTTCTTTCTTTCTTTCTTTCTTTCTTTCTTTCTTTCTTTCTTTCTTTCTTTCTTTCTTTCTCTCTCTCTCTCTCTCTCCACAGAATAACTTATGAACTGTGAAAAGTCTGAAAAGTCTTGGAGAACTTCACAATTTTCAATGAAAAGATGGGATCTCAATAAATAGAATGACAACATGAGATGTGGCTTAGGGAGCTGAGGATGTTTAGCCTGAAGAAGAGAAGGTTAAGATATGGCATGATAGACATGTTTAAATTATTGGAAAGGATGTCATATGGAGGTTAGAGCAAGCTTGTTTTCTGCTGCTGCAGAGGACATTCAGCAATGGCTTCAAACCACAGGAAAATACTCTACCTAAAAATTAGGAAGAACCTCCTGACGATGGGAGCTGTTTGGACATGTGGTGGAGTCTCCTTCTTTGGAGGTTTTTAAACAGAGGCTGGATGGCCATCTGTCAGGAACGCTTTGGTTGTGTAATCCAGCAGGGCAGAGGGTTTGACTGGATAGCCCTTGTGGTCTTTTCCAGTTCTATGAGATCAGACCACAGGAGACAGAGAGCTAAACTCTGGTGAAAAATCTTTCATCGATCTCAGGAAGTGCCTTCAGTTCTTGCATTGCTACAAATTTATAAAGGCCCTCCAGCTCTGAAGCCACACAGGTGGAAATTTCCTAAATGCTATCGACAGCACAGAATATATGCCAGGTTCCAAACTAGATCAAATCAACAAGATACACTATGGTAATGAATTTACTCTTGAAGTGCTGTGACTCAAGCTAAATTGCCATTTTAAACTTTCCACCCATGTAAGGTAGAAGGTGTGATTTTCAAAATGCACTCCATAGTTACCCTTAACCAACTACTGTAAATTTTATTTCCTCGGTGCATTTTCCCATTATGCGATCAGCCTGTTTTTGGCTACCTATAGTACGCCTCGCGCTGCAGCTGTAATGAAAACAGTAATTTCCAAAAATGCCCAACTGTGAAAAAGCCGAGGAAGGGTTGAAAAGAAACTCAGCTGGAAAACAGAGACTTCTTGAAGCCAGCATTCCCCTTAGTAACTGCCATCTATATAAGGCAACTGACTCTGAGTGACAGTTTGGCTTCAAGCCTTTAGTACAAATGGTTACATGACTGATTCGGTTGCATGGTGGTTGATATAGTCATTAATATCTTTGCTCAAATAAAGAAGCTGAACTCCCCACATACTGAAACTATTATTACTGTGGCTAAGAATTTTCCTTTGTCGTCTTGCTGGCAAATCACCAAAGAGCTTCCTACTGACCTGTTATTGGAAGTTCGTATAATCTTATGTTGCTACGGAAGGCAGAGATTGGGTGTGGAATGATGATATGGAAAGGCAAGAGGATGGAGAAAAATGGAGGAACTGACCCCCCCATAAGAATTCTGACACCCCCCCATGAATTTTTTTTTTCTAATTCCTACAATTGCAGTAACTCGAAAACTTAAGTTGACCATTTAGAAACACAGGTGGCCATTTCCACACTAGCCTGTTATAGTGCTATTATTCCTCTTTCAACGTCCTATCGAATCCTGGGGTTTGCCATTTAGATAGGAGCCAGTTGGCCCCTCCCTAAATGGCAAACCCCAGGATTCGATAGGATGTTGAAAGAGGAATAATAGCACTATAACAGGCTAGTGTGGAAATGGCTACAGTTTAGTTATCCAAAGAAAATAAGAAAATACAGTTTAGTTTTCCAAAGGAAAAAAAGTGCCATCCAGGGAATGCATGCAGCCACCAAGGCCACTTTTGTGGCCTCTGGACCTCTAGGGGTCAGGATTTATTTTGGCAATTCCCTCTCCAACCCTACATTTTGCCTGCAAAACACTCCAGGTGGCATGAGGGTCATTTTTGCCATGTTCCCCTCCCCTGGCCAATATCGTCCTAGAATAGGCCTGTTTTTGAAATAGGAAATGATCAGGAACTGATTTACATTTACTTCCTGTTGCTAAAAAAAGGCTGCTTCAGGATCTAAATTTCTACGGTGACTAAAATCACTGCAAGAATGCTTACGGTACCCCCAAAACGTCAATTGAGGGCAAAATATTGATTTTCTTTGTGGGAGGTATATTGGGGTGTGTGGCCTTCCAAGGCCACCTGGGGATTCATGTGACCCCTCTTACTTTACGCAGTTGCACATCCCTGCTGTAAATAATCATTCAGCTAGAGAGACAGATCTACAACTTGGAGAGCAAGGAGCATGTGCAATTGATTTATATAGCAGGAGATGTATAGAAGTTTACTATGGAACCATGAGACACAAACATGAACTAAGGCAAGGTCAAATGCACCCAAAATAGCAGCCTATTTCAGCAGATAGCAGTGGATGGGGAAACAGCATTCATTTTTCATTGCATATTCGAGCATGTAGATATGATGGTCTTTAACCAAATGCTTTTTGTTTACTGGGAGTAATGAAGTAGAACACAGTTAAATTCCAATGCATAACAACTTAATTATGTCTCATGGCTCATCGTTTTCAGTAGTTTCAGGAACAGGCAAGAATGCTGGAATGCACACGTGCGTTCAAGAGAGCGAATGCTGGTAGAAAGTGTGCACATGTGGTCTAGCAGGGCTTGGGAAAAGTTACTACTGAACTTCTATTCCCAGAATCTTCCAGCTGGCATGATCACTAGCCATTCTGTCTGGGGGATTCTTAGAGTTGTACTCCGAAATACCTTTTCCAACTTCTGCTATTGCATTTATGCTCAATTAGCATGTTTCTTGGACAGGGCTTAGAAGTAAATAGTTCCTTTGAACCAGTTCTTTTTCCCAGTAATATGAGTGTAACAATGCAAGATTATGACTGTGACTCAATGGGAGCTAGCATCACTCATTTTTGCAGTCTCACTATAAGAGGTTCTAGTTGGTTTTATAGTTATAAGGTGTGGCCTCACTGAATGGTGGAGGAAGACTATCATATAGTTCGGCGGTGATAAAGTGTAGAAGAGTGGATTTGTTCCACAGGCCAGTGGCTTACAGTATTCAGACATGGTTTTTTTATAAAGTAAATGTTAACAAAGTGGATGGGAGAAGAGTTCTCATGGTGCCACTGGCTATGGGCTTACAGAATTCAGATGATTCTTTTAATCTTGAGATCTTCGAGAGAGGTCCTTTTCTGTGTCCCTTGTTTAGCTGGACTTTTGGTGTGATCCAGCATGGCTCTTTCTACCTGATGCTTTGTCCAAAGCAGGGGGATCACCTTGCAGAGCTGGGAACTGGTCCTCCTCCCCTCAGCTCAGACCACATGCTGGTAGGGTTGTAGCAGTGTGTCAAACAGGACTCTTAAATATGGTGGCTGGGAGGCATCATATATAGGCATTTCACATTCTCTTCCCTTACTGTCCCATTCCCATACTCCAGAGCATTGTGAAATCTCCCTTGAGTCATATTTGAGAGGACACTGGCCATTTCCGTACTACACTCTTATAGTGTGATTATTCCACTTTTAACATCCTGTAGAATCCTGGGGTTTGCAGTTTAGGGAGGCCCCTCCCTAAACTGCAAACCCCAGGTCCACAGGATGTTAAAAGTGGAATAATCACACTATAAGAGTGCAGTGCAGAAATGGCCTCTGATTTATCTATTAGCACTGAAAGAAGAAGGACTAATAGTTTTTTGAAAGAACTCTATTAGAAAATTTGCTGCTGCAAAATTTATCTATACATCTTCTCAATCCAATGCACAACGACATAACCCACTGCTGAAGCTTGGAATTAAGTTACAGGCAGATTTTCAGTGTATTTCCCATATTCCTGCTGCCAACTGTATATTGGCTCATTATCACAAAGCCCACCATAAGCCATCAACCCTTCTGCCAAACTAGATCAGTGTTCTATAAATTTGATGCAGAGACTTTGAAGATTTGTGACACCTTTGGAGCAGTTAAATCAAACTTGTAAATTTGCGACGATGAGGTTCGGACCAGCATTATGATTTCCCTGATGTTCTTCCGATGACATGATTGCCTCAGTGTTGTGATGGATTGGCTGGATGATAGTGCTCTCTCCCTGTATTGCATTTGTATAAATCTATTTCCCTCCCAGAGTCTTTTCTGACCCTGAAAGATTGTCACAGAGCAAACAAGAATGAAAGAAATGACAGCCTCTGTTACAGCCAGCCAGTCTACCATGTAAATACTTTGGTAAGCTTCAGTGTCCCATTTTGGAAACAATAAAACGGCATTTCTTCTTTAGATGTAGGATGTGTTTGGTCTGGGATTTAAAACACTCACAGCTGAAGAAGTATAATGAAGCAGAACTGTGCAGGAAAGCTCAAACTACCAATATATAGAATAGAATTCTAAGCTTTAAAAAAGCCATCAATGATACTGGAGCAAGGGCAGAGTTCTGAACAATTTTTGATTCTTAAGCCATTTCTGCACTAGAGTGTTATAGCGCTATGATTCCACTTTCAACATCCTATGGAATCCTGGGGTTTGCAGTTTCAACATCCTATGGAATCCTGGGGTTTGCAGTTTCAACATCCTATGGAATCCTGGGGTTTGCAGCTGACCCCTCATGAAACTGCAAACCCCAGGATTCCATAGGATGTTGAAAGTGGAATCATATCGCTATAACACTCTAGTGCGGAAATGGCCTTAGCGAGGCAAGCAAAAAGAGTTTGGCCAGTATATCTCAGCCCAGGCAAGTCCACAGGCTTCTTGGAGACTGAGATGGGAAAGGGTAGCCCCACAAAGGGGTGGCTAGGGCCAAGAGGGGCTGGTGGAGCAAAGGGAAGAGTAGCCAAGATTAAACAGAGTCAAGAGGCCTGGATGGGCAGAGCCACAGTAGGCAGAACCAAGTCAAGCTTTTAGAAATACTGCTATATTACAGAGGAAGGAATTGGCAAAACCAGCTATGAGTACTCCTTGCACAAGAAAACCCTATGCAATTCATGGTGGTCACCATTAAGAGCACAGGCTACTTGAAGACATACATGGGCACACACATATATCCAATTGAAAAGTGCAGGCAAAGTGGCCAAGGGAATACAAACACAGCCTATATGAGTTTCAGGTTAAACCGTGTTCTGTATTTCACTGTCTGGAATGCTGGAAATGTAGGAATGGAAAGAACCCTTCATTTCAGGTGGTGGAATTCTTACTTGGTAGGGCTGTCCTCACATTTTGTCCCACCCACTGCCAGCTACACCTCTGACCACAGCCAACATTCACGCCGGTTAGGATATTCTACACGTTTCAGTTTCAAAAGGAACTTTTCCCAGTTCTGTGTTTAAGCAATGCATTGTAGTTACTTGGAGTCAACCTTATTTCCAGAATTCCATTTTAAGTACAGTTGAATGGTTGTGTGATGCTGGGTATGTTGGTTAGAAGTGTGTGTGCCCGCCCCCCAAAAAAACAAAAAACCAAAACAACCTGTTACAGCCACCAGGTATCGGGTTTGTAACTCAGGCCCTTTCTGCAACTCACTTTTTTGCAGAGCTGGGTTGTGGGGATTGTGCAAGCAGCTTCTAGCGAGAGGCTCTTGCATCCCGGTTCCTTCAGCTCCACAGCTGCTGCCTGCTTGCTCGAGAGCCCCTCCTCTTGCTTCCGCAGGGGTTGCACTGGGGCAGGAAGCACGAGTGCCGCAGCTCTGGAGCTTTGCACGTGTGGCAAGTGTGCACGGGGCCCCGGAGCAATGCGATCGCGCACCATTTTCGGCTCACAGCCAAAAATGAAACAGTGTGCGATCGGCGCCTGCCAGCCCCTGGAGTGTCGCGCAACTGTGAGTGCTTCATGTGGACCGCTCCTTGCAGTCGCGCGACGCTCCAGGGGCCCTTTCGCATGGCAAATGTTGTGCGAAAAGGGCCTCAGTTTTGTCTGTGATTACATCACAGAGAAAGCAACAACAACAAAGGCTCCAAGCCCATTTCAAACGAAAAGACATTTCAAAGCCCATTTTAAAGAAAAACTGAGGAAATGAGGCAAGCTACTTCACAGAGACTCCAACTGGCATCCTGTTAGTATTTACAGTATTGTAAGATGACTTTTGCTAAGGACTAAATACTCTAAAGGTACCAGATCTTGTCTTATCTTAGAAGCTAAGCAAGGCCAGTCCTGGTTAGTTCTTGGATGGTAGACTGTTAATGAATGCCAGATACTACAGACTATATTTCAGAGGAAGAAATTGGCAAAAACACCTCTGAGTATTCCCTGCCTATCCATTGTAATCGGACTTCTGCTAGGTTCTAAATACCTTAAATCCTGTCTGATTTTGGAAGCTAAGCAGGGTCATTCCTGGTTAGCACTTGGATAGGAGACTGAATACCAGGTGCTGTTATGTCTTGCTGTCTCAAGATACCCTTTCTTATCAAGGAACCTTGCAAGACAATTTGCCAATGTTATTTACATCTCTCACTAGAGGTATTTTATCAAATGCTAGATGACCATCTGTCAGGGATATCCTACAGAAGATCCTGTGGTGAGCAGTGGGGTGGCTTAGATGACCTCCATTTTCTCCATACTACATTTTTTGTAGTATACAGCTGGCAAGCTGTTAGGCAGTTGGGAGGCTGTAAGTAAGGCTAAAACCTTTTAACTATTTTGTATACCAAAAGGCCTAAATAGCCTAAAGGCACCAGATCCCATCTGATCTTGGAAGCCAAGCAGGGTCAGCCCAGGTTAGTCTATATTTCACAGGAAAGAAATGGCAAAGACAGTATTCCTGAGTATTCCTTGCCTTAAAAGAAAAAAGCCTATGAAATGTATGGGGGTCACTGGAAGTCAACAGGCAACATGAAAGGCACGTGCGCGCACACACACGCACACACACGCTTACTTGTGACATTGCACAACTCTTGTAATCTCATAGGGGATCAAAGAGGTAGCTATGGCCATTTCTGCACTAGACTGTTATAGTGCTATTATTCCACTTTCAACATCCTATGGAATCCTGGGATTTGCAGTTTAGGGAGGGGCCTTTTAGGATTCCAGGATTCCATAGGATGTTGAAAGTGGTATAATAGCACTATAATAGTGTAGTGTAGAAATGGCCTATGCTGTCTTGTACAGCAATAATCCATCCCATCAAAATAGCTAAGGGAAGACTTTTGAGGGGAGACAGGAAGGTGGGGAGGGTCTCACCCATATGAGCACAATGACACAACCCTCTGAACTCATACTCACTGTTGAACACAAGTACACAAAAAAGGCAAACAGAAGTTAATTGAAATTGAGATCATACATAGCAAATGGGTGGAAAAGTGAAAAAAGAAAAAAGAAAAAAGAGGGAGATATAACAGCAGGAGGAGAAAAAGGGAGGAAAAGAAAAGTATGGTAAGGTGTTGGAGACTCCAGAGATGGTCTCTCCAAAGGCCCACCCCTTAGCATCATGCATTTGCATGACAGCTGCAAAAAGAAGAAAAGAGGAAAATAAAGGAAAGGAAAAAAAGGAAAAGAGAAATAAAAAAAAATAAAAAAGGAAAAATGGGGGAGGGGGCCTCCAGAGAATAACTAGCAAGGAATTCAGATCTGCGAGGACTCCCTTAGGCTGACACTTTGGATGTGCCCAACTCTCCAACTGAAACAAAACAAACTAAAACTGACTCCCAGAAAATATTTAAAAAAGAGGAAAAATAGCACGGAGTTGGGAGATCTAGTAAAACTCTACAAACTCTAGTAAAACTCTATTTTCTTTTATGTCCCATCTCCATTTTAAAAACTAAACGAATTTTTTTTTTTAAATTAAGTGGTATGCACTAGGAACAGGGTCTTTGTAGCAGTGGCTCCCTTAATGATCATACGGGTGGATTGATCCGTTAGAGGCCATTTCCGCACTAGACTGTTATAGTGCTATTATTCCACTTGCAACATCCTATGGAATCCTGGGGTTTGCAGTTTCAGGAGAGGCCGGCCGAAACTGCAAATCCCAGGATTCCATAGGATGTTGCAAGTGGAACAATAGCACTAAAACAGTCTAGTGCGGAAGTGGCCAGAATATATGAAAGACTTTGAAACTCCACCCACTCCTAATGACATTTGATTGACATGCTTTAATGATCACGGTGCTTCACCGTTGTTGCAGCTCTGGAAATTATTTTCTGTTTACCTAGGTTATATTTTAAATATACTATTATTATTTTTTAATGTTAATGTTTCATTATAACACGTGGTTGTGTTTTTTTATATTTGCATTTTGTTCTTTCTGGACATGGACCAGAAAGATAAAACTGGACGTAATTTCATGCCATTTGAGCCAGACCTCAATTCAGCATTATTTGTTGTGTTCAATCCAGTTTCAGTGGCTCAAAGCGAAAGAGTGCATCAAAGGAATAAAAGGAGCTTACGTGGTACAAAGGAACTGTGTTGTTCTCAGGTAAGGAAAAATTGAGGACATCCTGCTGTCCAGGTTCAAGCCGTACGTTCACAGATGAGGTCAGCATGGATGGGCTGATGGGATAGTTGGGACTTCCACTGTTCTTCCCCTTTTTCCTTGATCTCCGTCCAGTATCCCGCTTGTTGTCCTTCTGAGTCAACGGCTCCTCTTGGATGACTAAAATCTTGTCATCACTCAGGTATCGAAGGAGTGAATTCTCAGAGTCTGAGGGAAGAAGAGGCAAAAAGTGAAGATGCTTGAGTTAAAGCGCAAGTTAGATCCAGTTTTTGGGACAAAGGCAGGGTATAAATAAAGATGGCAAGGATCATGATTAGGAGGAGGTTCTGGTATTTCATAATCTTTCTCCACTCTTTGCCTTCAATTCTGTTGTCCCCTGGTATTGTCATGTCTACCACCTATGCTTTCTTTAAAACAACGGTGGTTCCAGTCCTGAAAGGCAACCTGGAAGCAATTCCAAAGGGATGGACAAAACTTCTGAATGAGATAGCAATAGCTGGGATCACAAGAGCCCAATTACAAAAAGTGACACTGCTTGGAATGTGCCACATTTTCCCATTCCTGATGCCAAGATTCTTTGATAAAATCAGAAACATTGATGATCCAAAACTCCAGTTGGTAATACTGAGATGATGGAGATGATGGAGATGATGATGATGATGATGATGATGATGATGACAATATTCAGACCCTGTATCAGCTACTTGGTTAAGTACACTTATTTTAAGTATAACTTAAATATGGTTAATTGTGAATACGAAAGAGTTACCTATCTGCAACATGGTTGGTACTTAGCCATGATTCTGAAATGGTTGCCATGTTTAGGGCCATTTCCGCACTAGACTGTTCTAGCACTATGATTTCACTTTCAACATCCTATGGAATCCTGGGGTTCACAGTTTCAGGAGGGGCCACCGGCCCCTCCCGAAACTGCAAACCCCAGGATTCCATAGGATGCTGAAAGTGCAATCATAGCACTAGAACAGTCTAGTGCGGAACGACCTGTAACTCCCCACCCCAACTCCTCTACCAAGCATCAGCTGCATTCTGTAAATTTTGAGGGGAGGGAGCTGGGCTAGGAGAAGTTACTTAGTTCAGTATGCTTAACTAAGTAACTGATACAGGATTCTGGATAATAATAATAATAATAATAATAATAATAATAATAATAATAATAATGGAGGAGGAGGAAGAAGAAGAAGAGTAACAAGAGGAGGAGGAAGAGATTCAGTCTGGTGCCAATAATAATGTGAATATAGTTGGTATGCATATGTGTCAGACCAGAGAATAGAAAAGCCTGAAGCTGTTGGGATGACAACTTTTGCATGTTAATTTGCATGTTTATTGAAGGTATAGAGTGACAGCCTAGACTAAACTTCCTGTTTGCTTGGTCAACTTCCTCCTGCACATACACATTTCTTTGTTCTTAGAAAAGCCCTCTCTTTGCTTTTTACAACTTCCCGTTGGTTCTTCTACCTCCTGCTGCTTGGAGATCCTCTAACAAGGGTGCTTCCCTGCAAGCATGCGATTGCTTATTTTCTTCATACCTTTCTTCAAGAATATGAACCTGTGTAAACTATGCACAAGAGTTTGTAGGTAAAACTTTTAAATATTTTTAACCAAACTCTTTGTATGTTTACTTTAAGCTAGAGTTAAAGAGTGTTCAGGGTAAGGGTGATAGAGGTGGACCTGGTAATCTGTTCATTTTCTGTCTGTGCATTACCAAATGCTTTGCTAGTTGGGGAGAATTACCAAATCTCTCTCAGTTTTTCCAATAGATGTAACATCCAACAGATGTTACAACCGGATGTTGTAACATAGACCCTTTTCGCATGTTATCCGTTTGCACGGCTGGGGTGTGTGTGTCTCACACGAAAAGCCTCAGCAGGAACACTGCCGCTTCCCTGCTGCTTGAGTTCCACAGCGCTTCCTGGTTGCGCGAGTGCCCTGCCCCTTCCTACCGCAGTGCAACCTGGGAATTGTAGGCTAGCGCTGCAGCAGGAAGCGCGACCGGCCCGGCTCCCGACGCACCACACAGCAGGTAAGTGCGCGCGGGCCTCGGGAGCATTGTGCGACTGTGCACCATTTTTGGCTTAAAGCCGAAAATAAAAAGGTGTGTGTCTGCTCCGCATCCGGCTCTTAAGCATCACGTAAATGGGAGTGCATCGTATGGACCGCCGCTCCCATTTACGCGACGCTCAAGGGGCCCTCTCGCAAAAGAAACTGCATGCGAAAAGGGCCATAGTGTTTTCAAGTTCAATATGAACTCACAAGTCCCACTGATTTGTTCAGATGAGTGTCGTTTTTGGATCTGAATTTTCTGCTAAGATACATGAGAAATCAAATACTTCTGCTGTACTGGCTGTTCACAGCCTATTGAGCCAAAAAGGCCACTTTTTCAGAAATAACAAGGCTACTCAGAATTACTCTTGTTTGGCACACCAGTCCTACTTAAAAATGCTGCCCAGTATAGCAGTATTACCAGAAAATCCACATCTCTCTTGCTCCCAGGCAATGGCTCCCACCTCCTCTGCAGCTGTCAAACCCATCTCTACGTGGTGGAAGAGGATTATCGCATGGTTCAAGTATTGCCCTGTCTTATGTCTCATGTTGCTGAATGTAAACGATGGAGGTGATTAACCAGAACTGTTTTAGATACTAAGGATAAACGGGAAAGGAAATAGTAACTTTTTGAAGTTACAGTAAAATGATAATGAATTACTTTAATTAACTTGGTCTTTGAGACAATAACTGTAACTAAAAGTCAAAGTTTTGTTTGCTGTGTCAGGTGAAGACCTCATATGATTTGTTGCGTCAGGCGAAGACCTCATATGGTTGGCTACCTAAGAAGATTCGGAGGAATCCTGGGGTTTGCAGTTGAGGGAGAAGCCTTTAGAATTCTCAACCAGAGAGCTCTTGGGCCTCAGTCAACTGTATCTGTCTTGAATGGCCGGTTGCTATGGAGATGAGGCCTAGCAGCAAGGAGGAGGGCAGTGTATTCCCTCAGGAACGCAACCTCTGTATGTTAAGAACTCTGAATACAGACTAGATTGGGGAATAGTTACAAGTACTGGACAAGACAGTTTGGGGAATTAGAGACACAAGATCTCAAATCTTTCTAACAAGTATTACCTATGAGAAAATAAAATCCTGGGCCATGTCGGGTATATACGCTAGTTATTTATAACACCAGGCTTCCAAGCTCTGAGGTGAGATTTGTGAATAAGAGTAAGTTTCACCTCAAGGAGAATTTTGGGATGAATGAATTGCGTGATATTGTGTATAAGAGAACTGAAGGAAATGAAAAAAAAGTTTTGAGAAATCCTTGTATTTGCTCAAGTGGAAATGCTCACCTCGGCTACCCCTTTTGTACATATTTGGCTCTTTTGAATCTCCTATCCAGCTGTACTCTGTTGGCATAGAAACTGGCCTCAGATCACCTGGAGAAAAAAAGAAGATGAATTAAAATTTTTGAACTCTTCAGAAAGGGACTATTTTGTACTAGAAGGATTTAGTGCATTTTCTTTGATGACACACACGGAACAGAGGCCAGTGAATGGAGAGGCAGGAGAACATAAGCTCCTTCGACTTGCATGGGGGAAAGGAAGGCTGTGCCACTGAAAATAGCTAATGGGAAAAAAACCCATGCTCCAGCAAGGATACCTCTGCCGCGTGGGTCCCCCTCCAGGTATTTTTAATGGAACAGCCTATCCTTCTCTTCTCTGAAAGACAAAGGAGACAGTCTCATTTCCATAGGTATGCACAGAAAAAATAAAGTCTGGATTTCCAAAATTCCAAAAGGAAAGTTGTGCCTGCGTAAATGGGTTTGGACCACAGGACCCCCCCTGGAGTTTGAGGGCATCCCCCAACAATTTTCACAATCACAATCTGATAAACAAATAAAAAAAACCCAAATGGAAGTTTTCAGAAAGGAAGGCTTGTTGAAAATAATTTTAAATGTGAAAAAGGAACAAAAGTAATAAAACCCAAAATGTTTCCGTTGTCCATCCTTGTTAACCAGTTCTTGCATATTCTATGTTCACTTTGGTCCTTTTCGCATGGGCTTTCTCTCGTGAAATAGCCCCGTGAGCCTCACGGGAGTGGGAGCGTCGCTCTGCATGACGCACTCCCACTTCCGTGGCGCTCACGGGGCCGAAGCGGCACGAGCGTGGATTTTTTTATTTTCACCTTGAAGCGAAAATAAACGGCGCGGGCGCAAGGCTCCCGGCGGCATCCCGCACTTACCGGAGTGCGGAGCGCTGTCGCAGGTGGGCCTGTCGTGCTTTCTCCCCACTTCCGCCCCCTGCAGCGCCTACAGCTCCCAGGGGGCGCTGTGGAAGCTGGGGGCGTGGCTGAAGAGCGCCCGTCACGCAAGAAGACTCCAAGTGTGGTAAGGAAGCGGGGGAAGCGGCGACGTTTTGGGAGAGGGTTCTTGCATGAGCCGCCCTCCTCCGTCGCGCAAGCACCGGCACTGCAAAAAGGGCCTTTGTTGGCAATAACTCATATATGAGTGTAAAAATCAGCCATTACAGATTAATTGTTGTGTGCTTTCAGGACATTTCCAACTTATGGAGATCGTATGGTGAACTTATCACAGGGTGTTCTGGGGGCTGAGAGTCTTTCAGGTGCCCCAGGTCACCCAGTGGGTTTCCATGGCCAAGTGGGGAATTAAACCCCGCTATCCAGGGTGACAGTTCAACGCTCAAACCATTACACCACAGATTAATTACCACAGGAAAAATTTTCACATGGGCTGCTGTAAATTTAAATACAGTGTTGGGTGAAGGAAATAAAAGTGCTTTCAAAACAATATGATACATGATGTGCAACCAGGTTCTGGCTTAAAATCTATTCTTATCATCTATTGTGTATATCATTCAACCAAATGAAGGCATCTCTTAAGGGTGTGGGAAGTAGGAGAGCAACTCAAACAAGATGATTGGGTCTTGAACCTTTTCAGGTCTGCATGGTCAGCACATTTGCATACCCTCCAAAATTTCACAGTTGAATTCTCGGACACATGAGACCAAGTAACATTACGGTGGTTAAGATGGCCATAGTTATTAATGAGGAACAACACACAAGCTAGGAGAGGCTGCAGCAGTATGCTTTTGCCTGAGCCCACTGGGAAGACCAAGATTCCACCCACTACTGCTCTCTCCTACCTCCTGACTTCACCGAGTGCAAAATATTCCACTTTCAACATCATATGGAGTCCCAGGGTTTGCAGTTGCGGGGAGGGCTTTAGCTTTATTAGCCAGAGAGCTCTCTGGCCTCAATAACCTACAAACCTAGAATTCCACGGGATGTTGAAAGTGGAATAACATGAACAGGTCTTATGAACATGTCAAAAGAGTATATTATATGTTGTATATTATGGTACGTTATAGTATATGTTATATTGTAAACGTTAGCAAGTCTTATGAGTTTATGTCTGTAAGAATGAAAAATTTTAATAAAAATAAATTAAAAAAAACTGGAATAACAGCACTATAATAGTGTAGGGTGAAAAGGCCCTTAGTTTGCAGCAATGGAAGTAAACTGAGGACGCAGAAGGAAAGTGGGAGGAGGAGAGAGAAATTGGGACACTTTAAAAGCAGCTGAAAAAGTAAGAGAACAGGGGGTTGATCAGGACTGTCCCTGCCAAACTAAAAGATATGACTTTTTCCCTTCAATGCACCAATTTATTTCTCAGAGAAAGAGTGAGAGCTGGAGAAACAATAGCGTTCAGAGAGAAGCAGATCTGTAAAACCGGCTACGTGGGATCATCTTTCTGACCTTGTCAGTCTGCATCATCATCAATGCACACATGAAACTGCCCTCCAGTTCATGAGTCAACTCCCATCTGAAATACTCAGGCTGCATGAACACACACACACACACACACACACACTCGTAACAAATACTAGCCCCGCTCTGGTTTTGTGGTCTGTTTGCTTCAGACGCTCGACTTATTTTCTGATACGTTAGACACCGACCAATCTTCCTGCTCCAAAAATAAACCCAAGGCTTTTTTTTTTAAAGCTGGATACAATCATCCCTTTTCCTTTCGTTGCCAGCCCAGTAGCTCATATCTGCCATTTTCCCCCAAGACTCTTTAAGAGGAGGAAAGGAGAGACCACCTCCTATACATGACAGGAACAATGACTGTGATGTTCAGCAGCCCTCCAGACAGATAAATGGAGCTTGCTGTTTACTGATTTGTGACACACAGTCACTGATCCTTCCACCAGTTGACTAAGAGCCTATTAATTCAGAATGTCATTATACGCTTCCGAAAGGCCACGGTACCCCCCCCACTGATTACAATCTTCTGGCACATGATGAGAGCAATTATATTGTATTTATCTTGTTGCCTTATTACTATGAACTCTGCAATTTGTAGTAATCGGTTATATATTGAAAATACAGAGCAGGATATCACAAACTCTGCATTCTAGAATTTTCGTATTGCTAAATATATAACATGGTTTCTACTTAGATCTTGCTCTCAATTTGAGTTTCTATCTTATCCTGCTTGAAATTTCTTCCCATAATTTCATATTGGTTACAAGTCCCTCATCATATAGTTTCTCATTCATTCTACACAGTTATAACACTTTGACACCAGTTGAACTGCCATGTCTGTATCTAATGGAATCCTGGGATTCATAGTCCGGTGATGCATAAGGGACTAAGCATTCTAAATATCCCCCGAAACTACAGGTCCCAGGATTTCCTAGGATGGAACCATAGCAATTCAACTGGTGTTTTCAAAATTACAAAGTTTGAATTGTATGCATTTATCTGCATATAATTAAAAAAGCTAAAAAGAAAATGCAAAGAATCTGTTGTTGCATTTTCTTCTCACTGATGGAAAACTAAAAGAGAATGCACATTTTCTCTAATGGTGTGACTGGCTCTGAATTGAATACAAAAATACAAAAAAAATAAGTTAATGCTTATTTCTTTCCCATTCCTAATGCAAATACTGACGGAACATACAGCTCAGTGCAAAACATCTGCTTTGCACGCAGAAGGTCAAAGATTCAACCCCCAATATTCCAGACAGGGCTGGGAAAGTCTCTTGTCTGAAGTTATAGACAGCCATTGCCAGTCCAAATAGATCAGGGATAGGCAAGATGGTATTTTTTCCCCATATTTTGGAATACTACTTCTACCAGCCCAAGCCAACACGATCAGAGGTCTAAGATTCTGAGAGTTATAGACCAGGGTGTCAGAGCCCCTTTGTGTTTTTGCAGGTTAGTGTTTAGCAAGTTAATCATAGAATCATAGAAATATTTTATTCAGTTAGTATTTAGTTTACTGTTTTAGTTTTGTGTCGTAAATGTAGTTTATGTTTAAAAATGTTTGTGTTAAAAATGTTTGTATTAATGTTATTTTGTGTTTAAATAAATAAATGGATAGATAGACATCTTAGCTAAAGGGGCTGTTGCCCGAATAAGGTGAAAGGCAGGGATTATTCTTCCTCACCTTCATTTCACCTAGCCTACTTGTTTCTAGCCAAAAGGCAGATGCAGCACAGAGCATAGAGTGAGCCCCGGCACCGTGATGACTATGGCCATTTCCGCACTAGCCTGTTATAGCGCTATGATTCCACTTTCAACATCCTATGGAATCCTGGGGTTTGCAGTTTCGGGAGGGGCCGGACGGTAGACATACCAAAGCAGGGTTTTCTATCCTAAGAGGAGAATTTTGTCCTCTGTCTTCTTTCCCTTCTCTCTCCTGCTGCTTTTTTTTAAAAAAAATCTTTCTAAAGTTGTAGCCTTAAAGTGGTTGGCTCCACTAATACTATTGCTCTGTCTGGAAATATTTTTAATTTCTTGGCATGTAAATCCTTGATTATTTCATCCTTGCAATCAAGGATGACTAATTACTGTACTTTTCTCCCCACTAAGCAAGAAAATGAGCATTCCTCTGCAGTATTCTCCCCACATTCAAATATCCCAAAGTGTTCCAGAGGATTTTTCTGCACAGAAAAACACATGGGTTTCCTCAGCACAAATTTTCAGTCTGGCTGATCCCCCTCTATATTGAATCATTTTAATGCTGGATTAGGGTCCATACTTATATGACAAGCAGGTATGATGTCATCCTCTCCATGCTACAAATAAATTTACCATTCAATTTTTCTGTTCCAATTGGTGCAGAATTTCATTGCAGTTTGCCTGTGCTAAGAATGTATGCAGATCAACAAATTTGATCCCAGCAGGGATGGGACTCAAAAACAAAATGTATGGGGCGGTGAAATTGACATATTTGTTCACCAGAGCCTAGATATGACTAATGTTTGTTCTAATTTAAGCTTGCTACTTCTTTTTCCTGAGAGGCTCTTTATTTTTAACAGCAGGACTGATAAAACATGGCTTCCACCATGCTGGGAACCATTGGCATACTGTTCATACCCTCCAATATTTCACAGATGAAAACTGGGACACTTGTGGCCAAGAAGCATTGGCGTGTGGTCAAGATAGCAAAAGCATGAAGAAGAACACACAAGCTTAGGAGAGTCTGTAGCAGTTTGCTCTTGCCTGAGTCTACTGGGAAGGACAAGATTCTGCCCCTTCTTCTTCTCTCCCTCCTCCTGAGTTCATGGAGTCTGAACTACTTTTGGACTTAAAACCCAATTTGCAGTAAAAGAAGTAGGCTGAGGATAAAGAGGGAAAGTAGGAGGAAGAGGAAGAAACTGGGACATTTTAGAAGCTGCTGAAATAGTAGGATAATAGAGGGGTAATCAGGACTATCACTACCAAATTGGTAGTGAAAGTAGTTTTAAATGGCATACTTAATGCAACTATGGGTTTTTCTGCATTTTGTTTTTAAAACAGGGCAGCGCGTCCTCCAGTGAGGATGTTTGCACTTGGGGGTAAACTGGGTCTGGACTACTTTCTGTAGTTTCGGACTTCAGCCCGCTCCGGAATGACCAGAACTGGTGGTTTGCCATGCTATTGAAAGACCGCTTAAAACAGGTATTTCAATAGCCCAGCGTGCCCCAGTCCGTTGCTGCGCTCCTGTGTAGGTCTGCAGGCTTGCACCAGTGCAAGGCTGCAGATTTTCTGGGGCGGGCTTCTGACTGGCAAGCTTCTCCAGTTGGTGGAGAGCCTCCACCAACCGGAAAGCGCCATTTTCGTCCTCGGAGCAGTGTGTAGCGCGGGCACACACTGCTCTGGATCAGCATGGATCCTCCAAGGGAGCACGCCAGTCTGGTGAGTAGCAGACTGCCCCGTTTTCTTCCCAAAGTGCGAAAAAGCCCTATAGTTGGTACTTTGGTACTTTATGACCTCATCAGGAGCTGCTGCTTGTAACATTACCTTTGAAACATTGCAGGACTCAGCCCCTGTTCATATCATAAGCATCCCTCCAAAAAAGCACATAATTGGTCCAAACTGAAGGCATGCTGCTAGAAATAACCCTATCAATTTTAAGAAAGCATTCTTAATCCGCCACTCTTCTGCTTCTTTTCTTCAAAGAGATGCCAAAGACCAAATGTAAGCAAAAGAGGAAAATTTAAAACATTACTGGAACCTAACACTGCTATAATGCAGCTGGTGTCTTAACTATAAGACATTGTTCACTCTGAGTTTATGAAAGCAAGCCAAATCCATCTTATTGGCTCGCATTTCAAAAAGCCATTCCAGCTCCTCTTTGATCCTACTATTATGGCAAAATGCCAATGAGATTTGCTTGCTTGGGGGAAAGGGCTAAAAATGAAGAGCAGAGTTGCACTCAGTCCTTACTTAAATTCTGCTCTCCAGTGTTAATCGAATAACACACCCCAGTAAAACACTGATTTATATGCAATGCGAGAAGAAGCCATACAACCCTAATAAAATGTCTATAAGCCATCACATGAATTTGTGTGCCCCAAAGTGGAGTTCCCAGCAGCCAGAAACCAAACCCTTACTTCCCTTTCCACAAATGTTCTATCTCAGCTGGGACAGCTTCTGAGCTCTGTGGCTGAAGGTTTCTCGAAGGTAACATTGTCTTATCAATTGACTAAATATTCCAGTTGCTGTTCATATAATAGTATCATTCATGAGTCTCAGTCACTGAGGTGCCTGCTCTGGGTACAAATGAGAATCTATTTCAATAAATGTGAAATAAAGTATATACCCTGCCCCAAATTATTGAACAACTAAGTCTGTTTTCAAGATAAAGAAGAGAACAGGGGTGTAGGGGCAGAAGCAAGCCAAGTAACAGGATATAAAACTGCAGCTTCCCCCATGGCCATATAATGATAGAATAATATATTGCAACACATACAGATTCAGAATACTTGTAGCATATGAGACTGTAAGAATTGCTATAGGCTCTTTCCACAGGACTTTGTCTCCCTCAATGGGGACTGGAGAAGGATGGGACTCTGAATATAGTTACACATGACATAAACCATTTCCTCACTAGATTGTTATAGCGCTATGATTCCACTTGCAAACCCCTCCCTGAACTGCAAACCCCAGGATCCTATAGAAGCTTGCAAGTGGAATCATAGCGCTATAACAGTCTAGTGCGAAAATGGTCATCATCACAGTCCCATCCTTCTCTCATCCCCAGTTGGCACAATCATGGAGAAAATCATCGATGGGTTTTCTCTGTCAAGGACCCGCGATCATGCCGCCATTACAAACTTACCGGGTCTGCAGAGGGTCCGGAAGCACAATGGCTGCACTTCCTGTACCAGTACAGCCAGGGAAAGTAGCCTGCTGTGCTCCAGAAAGAAGAAAGTGGGGCCATCATGCTTCCTTCATTCGCGGAGGCAGCTGGTATGGAGGTGAGCACTCCTGTCGTGCTCCCCTCCTGGCAGAGCCGCTCCTGAGATCCCCACAGGAAAATGTTGGAAGAAAGTAGGGTATGGAAAGAACTATGCTAAATACACCAAAGGTCTTTCTAATGAAGCATCCCATCCTCTACAGTGGACAATCAAATGGTCATTTGAAGCCTATTAGCTTCTGAAGAACCTTGCCTCATCCAGTGATGAGCTACTACCATTCTGATAATTCTCAGTATGTAAGGCTAGGCTGCACTCTCCAAGAGCTGGAGAAGGGGTATTCTGTCTCATAAGAGCTTTTCTTTCTCATGCCTTATCTGTTTCTTTAAAGAAGAGGTGTTGTCAGTTACCCAGTGAGGTGGCCTAAAGCCAATGTTGTACTAGCAGCCATCTGCTTGCACAACAGGATTTTTTCCCTTCCTCTTCTCCTTCTACCCCACTGGGATGCCTGAAAACCTACTCTGGAGGCTTCTCCAGGCTTCAGGAATTGGTTGTCAGGCTGTATAGGGAGCTGCAAAGGGGAGGTGGAATTGCATTCCACATGATACTGCTAACAGAAGAACAATCTGATTGCATCCCAGTCAAGGGCTCAAAAGTAGACTGGGATGGGAGTAAGGTGGTGCTGCCAACAGATCCAAAAACTTGATAATTGTTAATGTTTGCAAAGTGAGATCATTCATTGCTTCTTTCTGATAGCACACCTTAGCTTGGAACTGTTACTTTTTTTGGAAAAGTGGTCCTGTTCATTGGGAGATTCTGGAAACTATAACCTGTAGAAGACAAGGAATTTTTCTAAGATCTCTCATGGGCAACCTGAGATAATGCACCAGATTGTGCAAGATCCATCCAGTCTGAAAAATGTTAGCAATAATCTTAAACAGAAACTTTGTGCAACACCTCCTCTCTTTTTGCTTTGCTTAACATTCAGCCTGTAAAATATATCAGGGAAACTTGAAAGCTTGGTCACTACTATGTGTCACTATTACTGTTCTTAATAAATGTATTATGCTACCATCACTTTTGATGGTTTCTAATGGACCAACATGATTACTCGCACATTTCGTATCCACAAGAGATTTTCTGTTTCTGTGCCAGCCAACTGGGAACAGTTGTGCATTATCCACATTTCTGGAAGTTACTGCAAACTAACTTCTTGGTCTTGGATGTCTTCATTTTCTGTAGTAGCAGTGATGCTTAGAGAAGTATGTTTTCACTTATTTTGTTTTTTCACAGAAGAATGAATATTTTCATTTTTTTTTCTCTTTTGGATGAGGCAGCAAAATTTTCCGCCCAGTTCTGGTCATTTCTCCCCCATTTCAGAACTTTTTACTAATGGAATGAAAATTCGTTTGTACAATAAACCTAGGATTTACCCAAAGGCCACTGGTGCAGAAAACAGTGTATTTTGTACAAAGTGTTGAGTCTCATAAAAAAACAAAACAAAACAAGGATATTAGCAGAAATTATTTTTCTTTTTTCCTGAAATGCAATTAAATTAAATTGCATTACAACTCACAGCAGGTGACCATTGCAAGGATGAGGGGGGAAAAGAACATCCTTCACCTCTCTAGTTGCAGTATAGGAAAAATGACATGGAAGGTTGTGACAGCTTAAAGACATTTATTATGGCATAAACTTATGAAACGTTTTTGGCTCATGCAAGCTGATGCAAAGGGTTTCTCTTTAATGTAGCACAGACTTTTTGCTGACTTTTGATTCAAGAAGCATTTGATTTGTTTTAAATTAACATTCTACAGTAATTGAAGGGTTTTTAAAAAGCAGCTACTGTAACTTTATGGGCATAAACATCAAGGTTTAGCATCAGATCTCATCACCCTCATTTTATAATTTTATAATTATTTTATAATTCTCCTATGATTCTCCCTTGGTGGGGTAGGGTGGTATTTATAAAGGGGCTTTAAAATAGTTATCAGAAGCTGTGTCACAAATTCCAGAAAAAACTACCCTGTCTAATCCTGTTGGGACCATACAAAAACTTTAAATCTTCATTTCAGAAGAATCCAGTGAAAGGCTCTTCGGATCTCAAAGCTTTATTTTCATTGTTAAATAGCTCTTGTTTTGCATTATTGTGTCAATATTCAGTGTAGCCAATATTCAGTCTAGTTTCTCTCTCCAGCAATGCAGGCAGGCAAACATTGGTCTTTCCTTTCCTATCTCTCATGGCATTTCTTCACAGGGCTCTTATTTCTATCTAACTGTCTATTTGTAAAGTCACTTCAGTATGACCTAATTATCGGACATCTGTCAAAGAGAAGCCACAGATGTTCCACCCAGGGCACAGACACATCTTACCCTTTCCTTATCTTCTTCTTTTTACTTAGATAGCAAATTTATGTACTATTCTACCTCCAAGGCAAAGTACATGGGAGTTCTCCTTCATTTAATCTTCCCAACAACCCTGTGAGATAGGTTATGGTGATATATACAGAGATTATGCACATTGTGGAGAAAGTTGGTGCAGAGAAATTTTCCTCCCATTCTCATAATACTAGGACTGAGTACCATTTGCTGAAGCTGTTTGGTAGGAGATTCAGGACAGATAAAAGGAAGTGTGTCTTCATACAGCACCTGGTTACAACAGTGGCTTAACACCATGCAATGGCTGACAACTCGGATGGCTTTGAAAGAGAGATCGGACAAATTTATTGAGTTTAAAGCTCTCAACGACTGTTAGTCAGGATGGCTAAGTGTAGTTGCTCCAGTTACAGAGGCATTGTGTTGTCACTTGATGAGGAACATAGAGGAGAGTTTGATTCCTGTCCTGCTAGAAGGCTTTCCATAGGCAACTGGTTGGTCATTTTGGGAATAGGATACCAGATTAGATAGGCATTTGGTGTGGTACAGCATCGATCTAGTTCCATTGTTATCATCCAAGTTTATCTAACGCTCCTTGTGTCTGGATGAGGAATTGAACTTGCATGTCATTACTTCAAAACCAACATTCTTTTACAGAGGATAGTGTACAAGTTTTAAAAGTTCTAAAAGTTCTACACGATGTCTAATCTCTTAACTCCCTGACTCACCATTTCGATACTGTAGCTTCCACCATGGCTATTCAGTGACTGGGGAAGAATGAAGAGAGGACTGGACAAACATTTGGCTACGTCAGATGCTAGGGATGTAATTCTTCACTAAGGTTCTTCTCAAAGGAAGTGATGAGTAATTTTAACAATTTTATTCCCTCTGTTAGAAAATCTTTGAAAACTAGTCTTCGAAGCCTATTTGCAATTTGGGACTTATTTTGATGAAAATTTGCAAGTAGTTGTTCTTAATAGAAAATAGCATTTTCTCCGCTGAAAATTTTGTTTTATATACAAATCAACCATGTGCAAATTTCACACAGAATAAATCCCAATTACAGTATTTTCTGCACAGGAAACAGCATTTTCTCTGCAAGTTTCATATATCTTCAGATTTTGTATATGAGGATGCATATGTGTGTGTGTATATATATATATATATATGCATAGAAATATTACTTTCTGGGCAGAAAATGCTATTTTCCATACAGAAAATGGTGTTTTATGTGCAAAACGACCACATGTGAATTTTGAGTAAAATAAGTCCTAACGGCAAAGCTTCTCATCAGTCCAGGAATATTCTCATCAGGCTTTCTCAACACTTGAAAAACAGGTTTTTCATCATTTTCTGAATATTTTCTAATATTATTTCAATCTCTTACAGATGCTGACCAATGACATTACCTGCCAAAATATGCTCGGACCTCTGGAGGTTTCAGCAAATGATGCAGTCATTTCCAATACTAGGAGAAAACTGCATGAAATTCTTGCTGTTCTATTATCCTTCCCAAGAGGTAGTCCATTTTTGACCTGCTAGGTTGGGATTCCCATGTCTATGAAGCTCATTGAGTATTGTTGCAATGCTATATCTCAGCCTAATTGCCCCACAGATTGATTGTGAAGTTAAATATAGGGATGAAGCCTACATGTACCACAGTATGTTCCCTAGAGGAAAAGTGGGATATAAATGCAACCAGTAAGTGTAATGTGGATGACCACAAACCCATTACAATGAACTTATGAGACCTATGGCTCCTCAGCACTGAGTTTGCGTTTAGCTGTTATGCCTAATAGCCAATAGCCTATGAAAGGATAATTGTAAGGACAACGGAGTAGTTTTGAAAGAAAAACTGCTCTGTACACTGTACAGGTTCCAGTCAGACTCCCCTTGCATCTCCCAGACATCCATCGTTTAGTGTCTAATTTATTGTCATTTCTTTTGACAGCTATTCAAAAAATTGAAAGAGCATGAGCAAAAGTTAATGAGTTTCCAGGCCAACACTTCTCTTTGCAATTGATTACCAATCAACTTCAGAACATTTTCAAGTAGAAACAAAGAAACTAACCTCCTTGCATAATCAGAGAATAATTCACATGCTTATCAAGGCCCCTTGAAAGTGGGGGCTTATATCTGAAGGAAAGGCTATCATTCAGTCTGATCCTCCTTCTAAATGGAAGAAATTGCCACAGTTGGAAATGACACATCAATGGAAAACTTCCCAAGGGCTCCGTTCACATTTACAGCCGAGGTCATGTAGGAAAACAAGGAGCTGTTTTATGCATCTCACAGTATTTGTCCATCTAGGTCAATACTGTCTGCTGTAACTGGAAGAGACTCTTTAGGTCTCAGAGAAAGGTCTACCTCATTGTCTGCTACCTAAAACTTTTTTTTTAAAGATATCAGAGATTCAGTCTGGGATAGTCTTGAAATAGCACATGCATTTCACTATGGAGCTCTAGTCCTTCTGCTTCTTCCATTCTTTCTTAAAACATACAGGTGAGCCATCAAGGAAAAGAGATAGATGGCTGATACTGGTAGCCAAAAATCAGAACATGGCAGATCCAGAACATTACAGCTGACCGTGCACAAATGTTTCCTAACTTCTCATCAGTGATGTACTTAAGTCTTTTACTCCAAGTCTCAAGTCAAGTCTCAAGTCTGGGAGCTGACTTTATACCCTGACCTATATTCCAGAATTTCTGGACAGAGTCACATAAAGTCAGTTTTAAAAATTTAAGCACAGTCGGCCCTCCACATTTGCAATTTTGCCATTTGAAGCTTTGGAAGTGGGGAATAGGATCCTTCTTACTTTCTATTTCTGCTGCATCTGCTGCATTTGCTGCATTGCTGCATTTTCAATATTTCTGCATTTGCTGCTGCTGAGCAGAAAAGCCCACTGCTTAACCCATTTGCTGTTCCCTTTGAGAAATGCACCCACGCTTTGGGCTTGAGTCAGATTGCCATGTGACCGGTAGATCCAAAGGGATGGAAGCGTTGTTCAAAGTTGTAAGGTTTCTGGATGAATGGGTTACGTTACTGAACCAAGGGCAGCAAGTCAGTCACTAAAAATATACAAGTCTCAAGTCAAGTTGAGTCAGTGCATAATTTATTACTGAGTTGTATCATTGAAGCGACTTTGGTCTGACTTGAGTCCAAATCAGTCAACTTGAATCTACATCACTGCTTCTCACAAGTGCTGATCTTGGGGTCATAATGAACTGATCTTGTCTAGTGGTGACTGGTGGTTAATAGGGTGGTTAATCTCCTCTTAGTTTCAGTCAGACCTTCAGACCTTATAGCTTATAGCTTTCTGAAGGTCTGAAATAGGTAATGAAATAGACAGATGCTGCAATAGACAGCTACAGAATCATTGATAGTTTCTTTACAGTTCAGTCTCACATCTGGGGGAGATTCATTGCCCTGTTGAAACTGAAGCTACCAGCTGCCTGTGGTTTCACCATTAGTTTTACTTCCATGGCTTTAGAAAGGTGATAAATTTAGAAAAAAATATACAGTTTGTTTCATTTTTTAATAATGAATTAGTCAATCCACATCTCACTGACAATCAAGGAAATGGTAGTGGTTAGAAGCCCACTAATTTCTGGGCTTGGTGTGAATTTTGCAAAGGAAAATTAATGCATTTGACAACATGCTAACATGTGAAAAGTGCACCAAAAAAAAAAAAAAAATCAAAAACCCCCTTGCATATAATTCCAAAATGTGTATAAACATGCTTTAGTATATAGAGGCATATGTCCATTTACAAAAGATGCAGAAAAATGAAATCCTAGATAGTTTCAGTCTTGGAACATATGAAGAAAGAATAACAAAGTCACTCCGCTTAGAAAGCACTTGTCCATTAATATGCAGGGCAGGAAAGCCTACGTACATACATTAGAGAGATGAAAAACTCAACTTCTCTTAGACAAGAACAGAATCCAGTGTAAACAGAGGGAGAAAGCAATTCTCTCCTTTCCTCAAGAAGCCCCTGAGCATATCTCCAAAGCTGCTTCAGATGACTACAAAATCCTCCAGAGCTGGCTTTCGGGCCACTCCAAGAACTGCAAAACTGAGGGGACAGGTTGCAAATAAAGGCTGGATTTTCAGCCTTTCAGATATAATGTACTTGGACCTCAGCTTGACTTGTGCTGGAATTTATGCCAATTACTTTTTTTCCCCTCTTAAACAGCAGTCTAGGAGCTTGATGATCTTATACTGCTCACCTAAACAAATGCAAGAAGGACAATGACTATTAGCTGTGACAGCTAAACGGTTGAATGGTTCAAAAGCGCAAGAACGGCTTCTGTGATAGTGTGCCACTGAATACAGGCTGCTGGGGAGAGATGACATCAGCTCTTGCCTCCATTTCCTGCTGGTAGGATTCCCAGAATAGGAATGTGTGAGAAATTGATCACTTTAG
This sequence comes from Ctenosaura bakeri, assembly GCA_948474755.1. Classification (NCBI taxonomy): domain Eukaryota; kingdom Metazoa; phylum Chordata; class Lepidosauria; order Squamata; family Iguanidae; genus Ctenosaura; species Ctenosaura bakeri. The sequence continues at coordinate 79,505 of CAOLHI010001068.1, forward strand.
CTTTCCTTTTTTTTAAAAAAATTGTTTGAGTCTTCCCTTCCCAGACTGAACATAGATGACACTTCTGAATACCAAACCACCTGTCTTCTTTGATTTCAGAAGCTCACCAGTGTCAGGCCTGGTTAGTACTCGGGCCCTTTTCACATGCCGTTTTTTTTTTGCGCGAGGGCCCCTTGAGCGTCGCATAAATGGGAGTGTCGGTCCATACAACGCACTCCCACTCACGCAACACTCACGAGCCTAAAGCGGGATGATCGCACATTTTATTATTTTCGGCTTTAAGCTGAAAATACTGCACGGTTGCGTAATGCTCACGGGGCCCTCAGGCACTTACCTGCGTGTGGTGCACCGAACAAGCCATCCCGGTCGCCCTTCCTCCCCCAGCGCAGCCTACAGCTCTCAGGCTGCGCTGCGAAAGGAAGGGGCGGGGCGCGAGCGTGATGGTCGCGCTACCAGGAAGCAACCTGCGGGACGAAGGAGCGGGGAAGCGGCAGCATTCTGGATGAGGCTTCTCGCACGAGACGCCCCCCAGCCGTGCAAATGGGTAACGTGCGAAAAGGGCCTTGGAAGGGAAATTTCCAGGAAATACCAGTGATCTCTAGTTAAAGCCAGTGGGGGAAAAAAACCCACCTGAAACCCTGCAGAGATTTGAGTTGTTTAATGAAAATATTTTAATGTTTTAGAATATATATTTTAAAAAAGATTTGATATCACTGGGCTAGGTGGACAAATGGTCTGACTCTTTCTCAGGTAGTTTCCTATATTCTTTCCTTTGCGGTCAGAAATCCATACATTTCTGGGCTTACCATGCATTCCATGAAACAAAAATAAAACTTTGATACTATGCAAACATTTGAAACATGAGCAAAAACTCATTGTGTATGTTTCTAAAATTGCACAGTCAATGAGGGGTATAAATCTCAATAGAAAAAAATTTAATAAAAATCTATATGAAAAGGGCACAGAAAGAGATCCAAGAGATGGGAAAGGGATGAGGTCCATGATAGAACCGGCAAATCTGCCTGTCCATACCTTAGGAACATTTTTTTTTTAGTTTATTTGATTAGATTTTAGATTACATAGATTACTAATATTATTATCATTAATATTTTCAAATGGCTATTACTATACATTATATGACTGTATATTATTACAGTCATCCCTCCACATTCACTGGGGTTAGGGGCACAGGACCCTTGTGAAAGTGGAAAAACGGTGAATAACTCACGAAAGAGTATGATCACCATATTTAGCCCACCATGGATTCCTCTGAAGCATCAGGGATCCTTCCCAAGGCAGAAGTGGGTGGCTGGTGGGACTTACTGCCACCTCCACTGCTGCCCCACACCGTTTTTAATAGGGACTTGCAAGCCTCGTTCTCAGTTTCTCAGTCTCACGAAGCTTGCAGTCCCTATTAAAAATGGCACAGAGAGGCAGAAGAGGTGACAGCAAATAATCCATGAATAATCAAATCCACAAAAGTGAACCCCACAAATGTGGAGGGCACACTGTATAACAATGATTAATGCTATCCAATCATGTAGATAGGTAGGCAAATAATTATGATATTAAGTGATTAGCAGCAAGTAGTGACTTACGGTAAAAAATGAAGAAATTAATGGTTAGGTGTAACTGTTTGAGTATTGTGAGCTGTTTGCAACAAGGACGGGAACCAATTTTATTTATTTATTTTACTTTTTTTGGGTAACTTTGTAGTTTTCTTATGTGTTTCTTATCCTCTGTGTTGTTTTCTAGGGGTTTTTTTTTTTTTAGTATTGTGTATATTGTCTGTTAGATTGTACTAGATTGTGGTTTTCAATGTGCCTTTTGTTTAGAATAAAATTTTAACGAACAACAAAAAAAGAAACATTTGGTTGAGAACTGCATGAAATGGGATATTAGGCTTAATGAAATTTTGGTCTCAACCAGTGGGACTCTCTTGTCCTATCATGGGACAAAATTATAACGATGTAATCAGCTGTTATAAGTAATTGTTTATACTGGATGTTGAAATCCACATTTTGGTCATATCAATCTCCTCCAGGAGCTGTAATTTTTAATCATAGCACATTGGCGTGATGGTTTCCAGTTAAACTATCATCAGTAATGGAGAGCTTTTCCAGTGGAACATTGGCTATGAATCAGCCTATAAATGGAAGAAATCATACAAGCCAATAACTTTAAAAGGTCAAAGGCAGTGAGTGTACCGTGTGTGGGTGTCTTTTCTCTTCGCCGCACACCTGTCGCTCTGCCTCTTTCATATTCAGAGCTCGCTGGATGGCCCTCACCTTCGATTAAAGTGTAATACTTCCCACTTTCGTGTTCCAAAAAGTAGCTTGGAGACTCGGAACCCTTCATCCCAGACTTTCCGACACCATATTTACTGATGTCATCGCAAGACACGATCCCAATGTCATCTCTAAGAAAGAAAGAAAGAAATTAGGGAAGTGGCCCATTGACAAAGAGGTAACAATGGTTTACAAGAAGACAAACGGTGCTTTTAAAATCAGTGCTGATACATCTAATATATAAAAGTCAAAGTTTGTTTGTCTGGGTCAGGCAAAGACCTCATATAATTGGCTGCCTAAGAAGATTCTATGGAATCCTGGGGTTTGCAGTTTAGAGATTGGCCTTTAGAATTCTCAGCCAGAGAGCTCTTGGGTCTGGCTGGTTGCTATGGAGACAAGGCCTAGCAGCTAGGAGGAGGACAGTGTATTCTCTCAGGAACCCAACCTCTGTACGTTAATTACTCTGAATACAGATTGGATTGGGGAATATGGGGAAAAGTTACAGGTACTATACAAGGCAGTTTGGGGAATTACGAACACAGGATCTCAAATCTTTCTGACTAGTATTACCTATGAGAAAATAAAATCCTGGGCAATGCCAGGTATATACACTAGTAAAGAATAAACATGCAATAGGATATTGTATCCTGCTTTTCCTTAGACTGGGTCCCCAGTCAGTTCAAAAACAATTAACAAAGGGAGAGACAAAATCCAAGGCTGGTGCTTGAAAATTTCGTCTCCCCCTGCCCACATGATCATGCGTGGTGGTGGGGGACACCTTTGCTGGCCTCTCATGAGAGGAGACCATGCAATCACCATGCAACAAGGGTCGCACTATGGGAAGGGAAGGGGTCGGGGTCTGCAGACCCCTTTTAGGGCTGCCCTGCCCCTTCCTCAGCCTCTTTGTTTGCTGGCGATAGCATTTTCTTCACAAGATATATCTTTTGTACAAAAAGTAACAATGGGAAAAAAGCACTGAAAAATGTTCTTTACATCCCTAGTTTGAAAATAAAAAGATCAGAATAAGTTGAGGCTGGTAAAGGATACAAGGAGTAACAAAACAGTTTTTTGGAAGTAGCTCTGATGGAAGAGAGAGGAAATGTTGCTCAATAAGCATGATGAAATATTAATGGCTGACAAAGTGTAGATCTGCTCAGCTCATGCCTTGCCTTTATCTTCCTTTAAAGTGGAACTGTGTCCAGCCTTCCAGAAGTAATGCAACTGGCATGGAATCAAGACTGCGGTTCAGAACTTTTAAGTAGTTGGTCAGGAAATCAATAGCTACCTTTAATGAGTTCAAGTCTTCAAGTTCAAGAGTCGTAAAGGGTATTCTAAGGTATTAAGCAAACTTGCTATATACTTTCAGAACCAGGCCACTGAAGATGGGCAGAGGTATGGAGAACAAGACTGGTTTAAGGAACCAGTTTTAGTTTTAGCATGGAGAAGAAAAGATGTGGGGGGAGCACAATATAGCACAGTGAAGATATCTGAAGAATGTCAGAGGTAGAGTTAGCCTGCACGTGGATGTTGGAGGGTGGAGTGGACTAGTATGTCCCCCTCATGCTTCCCTCCACTGGTTCAGACAATAATGCCTCTCAGGCTACTATGTTAGTCTAGCCTCTTTGATCAGAAGTAGCCAGACCTATCCTATGGTAGGACTGGGTCTTCCAAATAATAGCTGAAGCTGCTGTTTGCATTTCCAGGGGCAATATCATTTTCACTTCCACTGAAGTGTAAATGGTCAGGAAGATAGCAGGCAGACACAATGTTAAACTCCCACCTGGGTTAAACTTTGTCAACTCTATCCCAATGCTGAGCAGGTGTCTACTTGCTGCTATTCACAGATCAACAGCAAAAAAAAGGTACAACTAGCAGTATTCTTTATGAGCTACAGGTTGAACCTTCCTTATCTGAAATGCTTGGGACCAGAAGTGTTCTATGTTTCATATTTTTTTCAGATTTTGGAATATAGGACCTTTTTGGAATAGCCTCACATCTCGTTAGTGTACTACTTGTATATAAGACATGAGGCTGGAGAGAGGCTGAAGATCTGTGAAGTGGTGGGAATCCAAGCATAGCGCTTGGCATGGATCCACACCTCCTGCCATTTCACAGATCTTTGGTATCTCTCTTTTTGCCACTAACTGCCCCTTTCTGCCTCTGAGGCATTGGCTCCAGCACTTCTCAGATCTGAGTGATGAATGAACAGGAGCAATGCAGCTGTTGTGTCCAAGGCAAAAGCAGGCGGCTGGTGACAAAAAGTTTTGGCTCTTGGAAGTTTTAGGATTTCAGATTTCTGGATAAAGAAGGCTCAACTTGTACTGGATCAGTAATTGTTCTGTGTTCATGACTGCTACTTAGTATAGTTGACTAAGTAGCTGATATAGAATACTGGCCTACATAAATTGCATTCACACAATTAACATCATGTCTAGTCTGGCCAAAAGACAAAGGTATTCAAGAAAGAGAACACCAGAACGTTTTTTGATTCCTCTTTCTCTCATTAAGCACAGTATTTGCTTTGCACATTTTTCAGCCGTGATGATTTCCCCATTCTTTACCATAAGAGAAAAAACTCAGCGTATTAATTGGGAATTGCAGCACCTTATGAAACATTTCCCTTCATAGAAGAGAACGGACAATGCTTGAAGACTCAGCCCTTTGAATTTTCTTGAATGAATCTTCACTGATGTTTTAAATTCAGCATATTGCCTTCAAGACATTTTTCTCTTGCAGAACCGAGTTGCCTGTACCTTATTCGATCCATGATATGTACATAATTCTACTCCTGATTGAACCTTCTGGAGATCTGGATTTGTTCAAAGTATACAAGTTGAGACTTCCAAATCTTCTACCTAGCAGGTCCAGATATGTAACAATTGTGATTTCCATCCTCAGGCTGTAATTCTGGCTAAGAATGGCTGGCAGATTCATAGTATTTCTTTCACATGGCTCAATATTCAACTTAACAGTAAATTTCCACATACGCCCACATGAGTGATGCAATTTTTCAATATTCCAAACTAGGCTACACAGACATCTTACCTGATCTTTCTCCTATGTACAGCTGGGAGAGAGACTGTACCTTTCCACCCTGTGCATCAGGGAAACTGTCCTGCCTCTGATGACACTGGCCAGGTATGTGCAAATTAATGTTCAACAAGGCGTACATATGGGCACAGTGATCATGTCATTTTATCTTCTGAAGTGCTGGCTGTGCAGAATTTGGAAAAGAAAAGCTTTGGGACTAAAGTCGCAGAATCTCACCCAGAATGGCCATTGAGATTCTGGGAATTATAGGTCAAAGAATATAACATTACCAAATTCTATACAAAGTGATCTTGTAGTCCCTTTGAGACTGAAAGAAAGAAGTTGCTAATGTAAGCTTTCGTAGACAAGTCTGCTTCATCAGATGCATCTTTTTCTCATTCTCAAAGGGGCTAAAAGATCCCTTTGCCTGCTAATCCAGACCAACACAGCATTGCCTTTGAATTCTATTTCCAAATTCTGTGACTGTGTGATCCAAATGTATGCAAAATGCGAGAGGCAAGAGAGGTTCTGTCTGTTTGAATGAGAGGGACAAAAGCTGAGGGAAAAATCCACGAGGGACAGATACAGTCTTAATTATACTTAGAGTCGTCCCACTGAGGTCAATGGGACTTAGGTTAGTCTTGGCTCTGTTTCGGTCCCATTGATTCCAATGGGTCTAATTTGATTAAGTCTAGATCCAGCCCCTCCCTTTCTATTTTGTAGTCTAAAACTATGGTTCTAATGTTCACATGCAAAGAGTACCTGGGGCCATAGAGTCCTGACATAGGGGAGAGGATGAAAACATCTTGGAGAGTCGAGTTGTCCATTTTGGAGCTCAAGCCCATTGTGCTGGTTGGTGTTGTGGAGCTGCTTGTTGGGCTGGTTGGAATAACAGGCTGGAGAGAGAAAGAGAGGGCATCAGGGAGAAAAGGAGAAAGGGAGAGAGAGAGAGAGAGAAGGCACACACTGAGTAAAGTAGCCATTTCTAGCTCTTTGACTCCCCTCCCACCCCAGTTTTTGCTGCTACAAACCTGGCATGTGCATTGATCTCTCTGACCTCGCTTCCTTGGAAGCTTTCTCAAGATTGGCTATAACAAAAATTTCTCCCCAAAGAGAGATTTGTGGAAACATCTCTATCTCACAGAAACACTGAAATCTTACAGTTATTTGGAATGTCATGCCACTGTGGAAAGAAAAAATCATTTCCACTAAAAACGTTCCTGAATAGTTACTATTTTCATAAATGCATACAAATGTGCATTTCATGAGGATGTAGGTTCAAAAGTGTAAATTTTGTGCAGATTTTCTTTTAAAAGCATAGGTCAGTGCAGGAATGGAATGAAATAGACTTATGAATGAGGATTAAGGATGGACCTGAATAGAGTGACCCATGTATTACTATTCAGGAATGGATGGATCACTTTTCTTCCTTTTCTGAATAATGATTCCAAGTTTTTTTAATAGGGAAATGTGGTATATTTGATGCTTAGGCACAGCTATCAGGCTTGATAAGCTAGGTGTATATTTTCCACTCTGGTAGCCACTGCTGAGTACAAAATATAAATTAGAACTGGAAGACTTTTAAGACCTGGGAAAGAGAATTGCAAGTAGGAAAGGAACTACTGCACTGGCTCCATACAGAGTGTCTCCCTCAACTTCCAATGCAAGCACACAGATGACAATTTTTCATCTTCCCACCACATTTTTAACATGTCCATAACATACTATCTACACTGTAAAATCCAAAACATGTATGTCAATACCAATCATACAGCCAGAAACTGGAATTAAGTAATACAGAGTGTGGATGTCCACAGTTCAGAACCTCTATGCTTTTTACACACTGACCATGACTTTTCCTTGACTCATCTCTTAATGACATCAGACTCACCACTTCAGCAGTCTCATTCCTTTCCTGTAGCAACTTAACCAGAGAGTAGGAGTGAAGATGAGAAGATCAACTACTGTGGCTTTCTTGGCATCAATACTGAATATGTCAGAAACCCCTGAGAAATGTCATTTTCTAGAGCTTCTGGGTTCTTATTCTGAATTCAGAAGTTTGTTATTATTCTGCTAGTTCTTTCCTCATCCAGTTTTCTTTCATGAGAAGAACAGGATGGAGCTTGGCTGTTATGCTGAGATGTCCTCCATTAGGATGGAGCTTCCTGTCCTCTCTCTTCTCTCATGGAGAGAAACACTTTGGAAAACAGAATCATCTTCCATTTGTTCTCAGATATTTCTGATTTTGAATATCTGAATCAGATATTTCTGATTTTATCAATACAGCAGGTCATGACCTAGCTGAGGCCATCTACTGGACATCTCCAAGAAGGCCACAGACTTTAAGGGTGGTTTATTATAGGGCAGATGTTCCAATGATTTGAATATTATTCTTGAAAATTTCAGAACTGGCAAACAAGCACATATTAGTATTACAGCACATCTAATTTATATACATATCCATGCCACTATGTGTACTTATACATAACTCTTGAATTTGGAATGTGCTGCTTTTACACTTTGCAGAAGTTAACATATTTCCTAGGTTAATCACTCTTGAAGGTGATGCAGTGTAAGTCAGTGAAGAAATCAGCAGTGCTCTTCCATACATTTTCATAAAATGATGGAAAGAAAGTAGCTTGCTAAGGTAATTCAATGTCAGTGGGGGGAAAGGGCCAAAAATTGTAACTGTAAAGGAAAGAGAACCTTTCCAGTATCCACATGGGTTCTCTGATATGAAATCAGCCCACTCATATCAGGTAGGGCCCCTCTGGGGACAAACACAGCATGGCTGGCATGACTGCCATGTTTTCTAATTAAAAGCTGACAACATCGGAATAAAACACTGTCACAGGATAGCGTCCTCCTGCTGTTACACGACACATTATGGCAAAGCTAAAGCACTGATGGAAAATGCTGAGACATGGCCAAGAGAGATATTTTGGTGGCTTCATTACATCAGTTCCTTTATCTCAAGGAATTCTAGAGGCAGTTTACACACAAGTACACAGATCTCATTCGGTGACTGTAGCATCAAATGATGGCTCACACTTGAAAGCAGTGTTCAAATGTCAGAAAGGTTACCTCTTGAAAAATAGACTGTTTCACGAACTTCATTCCTTCACATGTGGTAGGGGTGCATATCTTGATTTATCTCACATGGATGAGTGAAAAGAAATATAAGCATTTCCCCCCACCCCTAGGCAAGATTTCAGGGACAATTTTTTCCCCTGATTATTTTTCACATTTCAAAATTTTGTTTTTGCAAAATAATCATGCTTATCTTTGCACAAAAGCATTATATTTGTAGAAAGAAAGTCTCTCCTCCCACGACTCATAATTTTTCTGTTTCTTCCTAACACAACCACATATTGTTGAGGGAAGATAAAGGACAGTTCAGGATGCATAGTTATGTCAAGAACATGGCGGATGGGAAGAATCATCTGGTTATGTTCTGATAGGCAGACACACAATGAAAATGTCATCCCCCAGGACCTCCAGAAGAGTCCTGGGAAGTCCCAGAAGGCATCTGCATCACTGTGCACCCTTGGTTGCCCCACACCCTCCCCCAGCTACTATATGGGCTGGTTGTGGGAGAAGAAAAACAGGGAGTCTCAAGCAGACTTTGCCTCAATTTGGAAATCTCAAATCTGGCATTTCTTTCTGGGACCAGCAAGGTTTATTAGAGTGTTCTCCTTACTGAGATTTCTTGACAAATCTTCTTTTTGTCATAGAATCATAGAATTGGAAGAGACCACAGGGACCACCCAGTCCAACCCCCTGCCATGTAGGGACACGCATCAAAACACTCCCAACAGATAGCCATCCAGCCTCTGCTTAAAAACCTCCAAAGTAGGAGACTCTACCACACTCCGAGGCAGCATATTTCACTGCCAGACAGTTCTGGCCATCAAGAAATTCTTCCTGGGGTTTAGGTGGAATCTCTTTTCCTGCAGTTTGAATCTATTGCTCCTTGTCCTAGTCTCTGGAGCAGCAGAAAACAAGTCCACTCCCTCCTCGACATGACATCCCTCCAAATATTTAAACGTGGCTATCATGTCCCCTCTTAACCTTCTCTTCTGCAGACTAAACATACTCAGCTCCCTAAGCCACTCCTCATAGGGTATGGCTTCCAGACCCTTTACCATTTTGGTCACCCTCCTCTGGACACGCTCCAGCTTGTCCATATCCTTCTTGAAATGAGATGCCCAGAACTGGACATAGTATTCCAAATGAGATCTAACCAAAGCAGAATAGAGTGGTACCATTACCTCCCTCAATCTAGACACCATGCTCCTAATGATGCAACCAAGAATCACATTGCTTTCTTGACCACCACATCACACTATTGATCATGTTCAGCTTGTGGTCCACCAAGACTCCTAGATCTTCAGATGTTGTCTTCAGACGTTTGATCCATCCCTAACTATTCCAACATTTCAACTAAAATTTCCCTAACTATTCCAGTTTCTGTGGGCCAGAGCGGGAGACATTCATCATTAGCAATGATGCCTGAAGAGATGCTTTCTTTTCCCTACTTTTTTTGTGTTACTTTGCTTGTGTTTTGCTGCTGCTGTAAGTGGCAATGGCAGCAGCAAATCTTCTTGGTATGGTGACCATTTAATATCACCTACCATTTCATATTCTCCATGTGCATGGACCTGAGAAAATTTTGGTCTTCTTTTCTGAAGGATAGGTGCAAGAGAAAAAGAAACAGGAAAGTGTTTACTGATAAATTTACTATTTACTGTATTCTGTTCCACATCTCAATGTCCAATTGTGGGCATCTGCTGTGTGTTAGGGTTTCTATGGCATTTAATGCTAAGCCCATGCTGAATGGATCCAAACAGCTGGGCTTAAGCAGTTCAAAGCCTGAACAAGAGATTAGGATATGGTAAGACAACATGAAGACAGAGTCTCAAGACAGTCTAAAGTCAAGCATAACAGAAATCTGAATGAGCAGGGAGAAAGGGAAAGGACAAAGCAGCTAGGAACTGCTAGAGTCAGTGTTGTTTCCAGCAGACTTCCCTGCACAGCACTGAAGCTGATAACCCCAAGCTCAAAAAAGTCCTATTCTGGTTGTATCTGCAGTCATATATACAGAAATTCTTACATCTGCAAGTGAAGAGTCTTCATTTGCAGATGAGGATTTCTTCTAGTGACTATGAGGGTTGCCCAAGTGTTTACCTGCCAGAGCTCTAGCAGGTAGGAATAGGTCTCATTTCATCCTTTCTCTGACTTAGGAACAGATCTTCCAATTGTTTGAGGAGAAAATCTCACAGCCACTTTTTCCCAACAGCCCAGGGTTATCTGGAGTGGTCTGTTATTTTGCTTCTTCTGGGACAGAAGGCTTTGTTGATCTTTAGAAATGGATCCTTCCAGCAGGATAAAGACAAGGACCTCCATCTCCTTGAAGTACCCTGTGACTTGCTTGGTCTCTTGGGTCTCCAGGATCCAGGTTTATCACAGCAGCAGTAGTAGTAGTGATATTACACTTGGGATGAGAGCCTGAGGAGAAATGGTACACTGTATGCTTAACCTTCCTCCCCTTGGCCACCTATGCTAGAAAATGGAGAAACCTAAACACGGCTGTTGGCTGCTAAAGGCACATAAAACAGATAGCTTTCCTTGGCTGAAGAGAGCTCAGATTATGCTAGTTTAAATCAATCCCACGTGCCCAGTGGCAAGGAAATGCAAAAATTTATGATGAGTGACAAGCCAGCTCATATAAAGAAAAAATATTTCCCACTTTTGAGAAATCTCCTAAATACATTCTCACTCAGTCATGCAGTTATCACAACTGTGATGACAATGGAACGCTCAGCCATTCAGGAGAGAGCACACCATGCCATATATTCAGTACAATAATAAATTGCAGCACAATGGATATTCGGAGGTGTACATTCGATTCTTCCTTTCAGAGTCTACAACTACAGGGCAACAGAGTGGAAGCTGGTTCCTCTGACATCACCTAAAAGTTCTCAAAACTATGCAGAAATGGCCTCTTAAAATTCTTCTTTTCATTTGAGGGAAGAGAAGGTAGGAACATAAGATGTTGTTCAATAGCCAGGCTACTGATCGTTCTAGCTGGGCATTGCCAAATTTGACTGACAGAAGAACTCCTGGCTTTCAAGTGGGATTCCTGGCCTTATCTGAAGATAGCTGATGTAAGATGGCATCCTCTGAGGGACATAGGTACATGCAATTTTCCCTTATAAAGATGTGTGTTTGAGCACTGTGGATCTTGGTATTCCCCTCCTCCCCAACTTCCTGAAGAGCCTCAGAAGCCCTCTACAAGGCCATTCCCTACTTTGTAGAGAGTACCCAGGATCACAGAAACATCTCCTGTAGTAGATGTAAAATGATGACAACAATGCCAAGGTCCATCTGGGTCCTCCAGGCGTCTCAGCACTGCTATAATCATTTCATCTCTGGCTATGGAAATATAGGCCATTTCCACACGGGGTGAGGAAATCGCCCCGTGACGCTACTCACTGGATTTTTGGGCTCCCCGGTCCGGTCCACGCTTCTCCGTAGCAGTCCGTGGCTGCTGCTCCACACTGCTCCAGGGATGAAAATGGCAGCTTCCAGTTGGTCGAGGGTCTTGACCAACCGCTGAAGCTTGCCAGCCTAAAGCCCACCACCAGCAGATCGCAGGCTCGCACCAAAGCAAGCCTGCGAATCTGCATATGGGAGCAGGCTCCCAGTGGCATGCTCCGTGCTTTTGAAAGACCTGTTTTTAGCAGTCTTTCAAAAGCATGCTGGATGACCACTTGGGGTCATTCAGGAGCGGGCTGGACTGCGGATCTACATTCAGTAGGTCTGACTCAGTACGGTCCAGGTGCAGATGTACTCCCTGGAGGATGCTCTGCCCCGTTTAAAAAAACCCATGTGGAAATGGCCATAGCCAGACACTTCTGTAATCCTGACTGCTCCCAATGAAGCAGGGAATGGCTGTCCCAGGGTTATGGGAGACATCAGAGGGTGTTCAGTAAGCCAAGGAGTGGTATATGGCTCAGCCTAGCATAGTTCTACCCCTTTACACTGAGCCATGTGGGACTGCAGCCATTGTATTAAGTATTAACCAGACTTAACAGCTTCCCAGATCAAGCAAGATCAGGTGGGCTCAAAATGATCTGCTGGGGAGGGCAATTTCATTTAATGTTTCTAGGCAGAGGATTAATTCTACAACATCTTCTCAGGGATGGGTCTTATTATTAGCAGAGGCAATAGCACAAATCCTATCTTCCCCCTGATTTTGGGAGAGGAGAAGCAAGGAGGCTGACACCATAAGTGGTAAAGGAAGCAACAGCACCTTGACAATCATTTTGCACCCCCCACCAGCACAATGGTCCAGATTTGGCATTATTCTGGGGCATTTTATGTGTCCAGTGGGCCCTCCTTACTCAAGAACTCCACATATGCAATTTCTAGCTCACATAAAGTATGACATCCCTATATGTAAAATGCTGGTGATGTGTGCATGGTCACACTGAAATGTCCACATGCATGTCATTGCCATTGGACATAATAGGACATGAGCATTTGCTCATTCTATTTACTAGAATATATACAGCATATACAGAGTGCTCACTATATATGTGTGTGGGCAGGGGATGGCACTTGCTATATACACACAAATCGTGGAGAATATTTTTGCAGAAAAGTCTGCAAAAAATATTCTTTTAAAGGGCAGAGTGAGAAAAAGGATCAACCCAGAAATATTTTTGGAAAAACATTTTGAGAAATGTGGGCAAAGCTCTAATTTTAAATGTTATTTTTATTTCAGTGGCCAAGCAAAGGAAATTTGGATTAGAATATAGATTATCTGGATTCCATGTAACATTACCCTGCTAATATTTGAAGTGTTCCAGTTTTTAAAAGTTAATGTTTGGTTTCTGTGGCAATCCACAAAGTCCTAGACTTTTCAATCCCTTCCCATATTATTTTCCCATTGCATATGTTTTGACATTTAGAGCAACAGTCTAAAGTCACAACTATTGTAGACAGCAGAATGCAGAGGGCTTCCTTTTTAAAATTGCTTGGAAAGCATCAGCAACTTAGCAGGCAGATCAGCCAATAATAATTCATGATTGCTTTGATAATTTTCAAATTGGCATAATGAGTAATGCTTGTCTTCAGACTCATAATGCATGGGCCTCAAAGCTTGAAAGTAAGCAGACTTCGGAATCTAAGAAAGATTGTAAATTCCTTCTTCAAAAGTGTAGCTAGAAAAGGGAGGGAGGAGAAGAAGAGGGAACAGCTGTGATGTGATGGAAATAAACAATGGTTTAGCTTACGAGTACTGATTTTGCCCACGAGAGCCAATGAAGAAGTAGCTGTTAGCAGACAATGCACAGTAACTGTAACTGTATTCTCCCTCCAGCTGTAATCCCAGTAATAGTAATAATAATAAAAAGAAATGAAAGGAACACTGCTAGATTTATATTCTCTCCTCTCAAAGGAAGAATTCTCAGAAAACACATTGCTTTTGATTTTGCAGGTCACTGTAGAGTTGCTGGAGTGTTCTGTAGTGTAGTGAGAACCAGAATGACAAACTCTTAAAGTTCCCTATGGCACAACCTTCAACTGCCCAGGTTTGGCAGGAACAATCTTGATGTGTTTTGAACTTCAGATCTCAGAAACCACCACCATCACGACCAATGATGAGGGATTCTAGGAGCTAAAATCTGAAACATCTGCAGGACCAAAGGGCCTACAAATGGATCTGTTTAATTCTCATTTTAGAAAAGGGCTCTCCTGGGCCCTTGAAGTGGGAAATATGATTAAATGCCCCCATGCCAGCTAAAATAATTTGGGGGCATTTAGGGGCAAAATGTCCCCCCTCAAATGATCTATAGGGCACATGCAGCTTGCAGGTTGCACTTTACTCAATCGATTCTAGTCAATAGCTTAGAAGTACCCACAATAAGACTCCTTTGAAATGATCTGCTACTTTGTCTTTGTTTTTGGGACTCTTAAGCATGACTTCATTGGGAGAACTAATGACAACCACCCTGCTCATCTCACTCTGACCGTAAGTGTGGGTATGATGTAACTCAATGCACAATCATAGCACATCACCAGAATGTAAACCCAACAGCAAAACTGCTCTAGGATTGTCAGACTGGAAACTGGAGAGGGCTTTTCTATCTTGAATGGTTGTGCAGAAGAAGGAATTTCAGCAGGTCTTGCTTATCATAACCAGGTAACAAGCAGGATCTGCTAAAACCCTCTCATCTTCACAACCACTCAAGGTACAGAAAACCTCTCCAGTTTTCATTCTGGCAACCCTAATTGTAGTTCAGGTGACAGAGTTAATGTCATATGGCTTTATCTCCCCAAGTCACTTAGGTTTTACAAGGGGAAACTCAAGTGATGATAGGCAGTGAGAAAGGGCTTTCTACCACAATCTTTCCAGAACCACATGAGGAAATTGGACATGTTGGTAATACTTCTTTACTTAGAACTCTATGATGTACATCACCTTGAGACTCCATACACAAACACTCAGTAGCAAGAGCCACTCTACTATGGGGTTGACCCAAAAGATTTTGTTCCCTGAGGCCAGAAACCAAGATGGCATCAGCTTCCATTCCAAGGTGCAAAAAAGCTGACTGGACTGGCAGTTGAACCCAATCATGGGCCCATGGGCCTTAAAGACCTGAATGCTTCTGGTACTTTTCCTCCATGGAGTTATCAATCTAGTTAAAAATAATAAAAAAGGTGGAGGAGGTTATTTTGTTTTTGCTTTTGGAAAGCTGTGTTTGGAGCAAAAGAAAGAGTAACACATAAAAATGCCTAACTGCTTCTGTAGAAGAATGCACAGAAGGATAAGGACGTCAACAGGATTCTGGTCCCTATCTGACCCTTTTTCAAGGAGAGCAAAGCCCACTGGCAATGCTCTTTGGTGCAAGAGCACTCTAGAATCCTCTTGCAACATAGAGAGGAATTGCAGCTGCCAGCAGTGGCAAAATTAGGGGTGAATGAGGAAGAGTTGCAGCTGCTGGTGGGCTCCAGAGCAGCCACAAGACCCTTAGAGGTTGCCCACCCTGGCTTGTATGATTGATATGTTGTTACTGCTGTTAATTGCTATCGAGTCAGGTCTGACATATGGAGACCCTATGCATGAGAGACGTCCTGTTATTAACAGCCCTGTTAGTTTAGAAAAAAAGGTAAGTAAGTGAAAACCTGATAGAGATGGATGGCGTGGAGGAACTGCACTGTTGTCATGATGGGCTGTCAAGTGGGCTTAATTTATGGAAACTCAATGAATGAAAGACCTCCAAGAGTATGGTATTAATAACTATGTTCAGGTGTGGCAAACTCAGGTCCACACCCTCCTTGATTGAGTCTCCTCACCTGTAATGTACCTTCCCTCTTTTCTTATATATCCTGCTTTACCCAACGTTATTGCCTTTTCTAATAAGTCATCCTCATTTCCTCAATAGACTGTTATAGCGCTATTATTCCACTTTCAACATCCTATGGAATCCTGGGGTTTGCAGTTCAGGGAGAGGCCAGCGGACCCTGACTGGCTCCTCCATAAACTGCAAACCCCAGGATTACATAGGATTTTGAAAGTGGAATAATAGCACTATAACAGTCTAGTGCAGAAATGGCCCACGTCATCTCATTGTACTTCCAAAGCAGAACAGCCTCAGTTTAGCCATTTTGGCTTCTGGGTTTTATTCAGGCTTGACCCACATACTTGTCTTTTTGCAGTCCATGGCATCTGTAGAATTTTCCTCCAGCAGCACATATTTTAGTGTATTAAATATTAATAAGAAAGTTTACAAGAAAACATAATAATTCATAATAAAGAGTTTTTAAAAATGAGTAAAAAAGATAATTATGAGGATTCACTATTAAAATGAAAATTAAATCCCCAAATATATGGATGACATAATATTTTACTTAATACTATCACTATATATCTTCCTACGAAACTGTGGCTTTCACAACCATGCACAGAGACAGCGAATACCATGGCATAGTGAACCCTAACTTTTGTATTCAGTTATATAACTTTGCACTTGAAGGATTGCTTCTTTCTTTCTTTCTTTCTTTCTTTCTTTCTTTCTTTCTTTCTTTCTTTCTTTCTTTCTTTCTTTCTTTCTTTGAATTTATTTCCTACCTTTCTATCTAGCCAGATCCATAACAACAAGAACAACAACAAAATAAAACAATTTTAAAATGCAATAAAATGTAAGCAGAGATAATAAAGCCAAGGGAGCATCAGCAATAAAGCAACAGCATTAAATGGGAAAAGTTAATTATCAGTTATTCCAAATGTGCTCCAAAATATTTGCCACCTAACACTCTGCAATGATGGATGTGAAGCACTTTGAACATTAGAAAAATGAGCTGTATAGCGTTGGCAAAATACGATTGCATCCGTGACTGCAGGGCTTTGTTGGCTGGATGAGATCCACCCTTCTCCATTACGAACAGCGTTTCTCTACATTCAAGTAATGTGTGTCATGGAAAAGGACTCAATCCAGCCTTTTCCTTAACCCGCTAGTTTTCTATGTGCAGTGAATTTATTCCTGCTGGGCCATGGAAACCCACTGGGTGATCTTGGGTGCATCATGCACTCTCAGGCCCAGAAAACCTCACCTTAGGGTCACCACAAGTCAAAAATGACTTGAAGGAACACAGCAACAACACTTTCTTAGGCTATTGCTCCCTGAACTTAGCAGGGAAATTTGCCCTGTCATGTTTCATGGTGAGCAGGTGCGTACTTTCTAGCCCCAGGACAAGCAAGGTATAGAAAATTTGTGGCATGAACTGCAGGTCATAATTCACTTCTTCCATTTGTATAGTAAGTCAGGCTCGGGGTCTAAATTTCTGTCAGGCTGCAACTGAAGTCTTTTTTCCAACGAGACAGACAGAGCAGAGTGCAAGAGGGTAGTGGTCAAAGACTAGCTGGAGTTCAAGCAAACAAAGAGCAAGAGCCTGAGGAAGAGTCATGTCTGGTGGTCAACCACCAGGTTGAGCAGATGAGACTGAAGTGCCAGTGGTAATAAATAGAACCAACACCGAGCCAGAGGTCAAGTATCAGGTGGGATAATATGAGGCACTCATACTGTTTCTTTACCAGTCTGAGTACAACTTGGAGCAAGAATTATATGGAAACCAACCAGGGCCTTTGTTGTTCCTCCCTGTACATTGTCTTTGTTGGGTGGAAAAGCTCTGGTACAAGCTGGGGCTATCATAACCAATTGACAGAACAGCTTACAATGCCTTATACAAGTAGTCACACCCTACTTTGACTTTTCTATAGTTTGTTGTCTTGCAGCCTTGAACTCAAATGCATTTAACTGGCATTGTTGCCACTTGATGCCCACAAGATACACAGTAAAATATGGAAAAGTCAATGGAGTGGGTGTGTATCTTTGCAAGACACAGTGGCCCTTTCCGCACGTTACCTGCTCGCGGAGGTGGGGTGTGCCGTTCGCGCAAGCAGCCTCTTGCGCAAGGCACTCGCATCACTTCTCCATTCTCCCGCAGCTGGGTTGCTGGTCGCTCGACCGTCAAGCGAGCGCCTCGCCCCTTCCTTCTGCAGTGCAGCCTGGGAGCTGTAGGCTGCGCTGGGAGAGGAAGCGCGACCGGCCTGTCTCGCCCAACACACTGCAGGGCAGGTAAGTACTGAGGGCCCCGGGAGCATTGCGCAACTGTGCAGTATTTTCGGCTTAGAGCCAAAAATAAAAAAATCTGTGCGCTGCCCGCTTTAGGCTCGTGAGTGTCGCATAAATGGGAGTGCGTCGTACGGACCGCCGCTCCCATTTATGCAATGTTCAAGGGGCCCTCTCGCAAAAGAAACTGCATAAGAAAAGGGTCCAAGATTGGACAGACAGTATTTGAGCCTCAGAGATACTACAATGGCACGGGGATTAAGGTACCTGGATATTTATTTATTTATTTAAACAAAGTATTTCTATATCACATCCCAGCCCACAAGGGCCTCTGAGGCAATGAACAAATAAAAACCAATTAAAACAATACAAAGATGAAAGCACTGTAAAGCACATCAAAATATAATTGCTGGCATATAAGACTCACTTTTTCACCAGAAAATACTGTTTGAAAATGAGTTGCGTCTTATACGTTGGTGTATCTTATACACCAGCAAATATCTGGTGTATTTGCTGGCATATAAATGGGGTGAAATTTATACACTGGTGCATCTTATACGCTGGCAAATATGGTACTCTTTAAAAACTCCAAAAAGCAGCTAAAAACAATAATAGAATCCAGTTTTGAAACAATTGAAACAGCAGTTTCAAACACTGATAGCCATGTGGAACAGCACTGTTTTGGTTGCCCTCTGAAATCTTAAAAAAGATGGGCCCATCTTAACATCCTTGGGTGGGGAGTTCCACAGTTGAGGCCCTGTTACGTTTATCCCCCAACCTAACTTCATGAGGTGCTGGGATATGCAATAGGATTTCCTCTGAAGATTTCAAATTTCTAGCAGGCTTATATGGGAGGAGGCAGTCTTTCAGATATCTTGGCCCCAGGTCAATTAGAGCTTTGAAGGTCAACACTAGTCCCCTGAATTGAGCTTGGAAGCAAATTGGAAGACAATGTTAAAAACTTATTTCTTCTTCATACTTCTAAGAGCCCATGCACATAATTTTTTTTTTATTTTATGCCCCCAAATAATTCTCTACTCAGTTTTTTCATGCTTCTGGAAAAGGATTCTCCTCAGCCTAAAACATCCTAAGCCTTCCCAAAACATGCAAAATGAACCCTGAGGGAGACGTTCAAAGGCAATTTTTTCCAGACTTTTCTTTCTTAAAAAATATTTTGGGATGTCAAAAACAGTTATGGGACGAGGGCCACGTTGGCCACAACCTGTAGTTTCCCCACTCCTGTCTTAGAACATCGTGAATGTCTTGGCATTCTAAGGCCATTTCCGCACAAGAGGGGAGGAGCGGTTCGTTGCAAGTCAAGAGTGGTGTTTTATACTCCGATTCAGAAACTGAATTCAGAAATTCAGAAACTGTGCTGTCTGCAGCCCCTCCTCCATTTACATTGTACTACTCCAGAGAACAGTGGTTGCTGCATCCGCAACAGCACCCCCTTCCCCTTCCTTACCCCACCCCACCATCGCTGATTGGTCTGTTTTTTTAAAAATACACACACACATTTTTAACACATTTCTATGTTGCTGTGTTTGTGTGTAGGAATGTATGTTTGTTGATACATGGAAAAAAACACATTTTTACAGTCCGTTTCCAGATCCACTCTCTTCCCGCTGTCCGTTTAAAACAGGAAGACAATAATGATGGCAGCCTGTCCTTTGATGGACAGAGAGGGATAGGGATGGAAATGATGGAAGGGACTGTCTGGGAACGCCCATAGCCAGCCACTTGGAGATGTGAATCCATGCTACACTCCTACATGTAGGTGAAAACTGAAGCAAAACCAGTTTGGGAGATTTACATTGGAGTTTTTCTGGTTTTCGCATACAGTGGTTTCACATCGCAGTGAACCGCAGTGAACCATTCTAGGAGCTGAAAACATGCAGAACCATGAGGAAAACTATGATGCTAAAATTGTACAATGTGCAGATCTCAGGATAAGAATTCGACACTGCTATGATGTATCAACTTCGTGCGGAAATGGCCTAAGAAAAACAAAATGACAACTGCAAGAAGTGGCCACGAAAGACCGCTTCTGTTATTTGTTGTTGTTGTTGTTGGTGGTGGTTGAAGAGAGCAGGTATATTAGAAGCAGCAACCTTAGTGTGCCCATACTCAGTAGTTGCTAGTTTGCATATCTCTCTAGGAGTTTAGGCATAGTACGTATTCCTATCATTTCCTGTGTTTTTTTTCCTCTACAGCCACACCTTTTCGTTTCCTATATCAGTTGGTCTGCAATTAGTCTAAGTTTGTTCATACTCCATTTTGTAGTCCATGGCTCTCTTTCTCTTCTCCATGTTTGCAGAGAATATTTCACAGAGCCTCTCACTGTGAGATGTTATAAAATATTTAGTTTTTGTGTGTTAACCTGCTTCATATGTTTTAGAAAGAAGAGTAAGCCTGTTTTGATTTTTTTTCTTTGTGAGACCCTGTCTGGGTATGTGGTGGTGGTGTGAAACTGATTGTTGCTCACCTTCTGCTTGCAAATACTAATTACTTTGCTTGTGAGATGCACTACTATCTCTCACGTTCCCCATCAGCTCCAAATCTCAACTGGAACAGAGGCACACAGGAGAGACCTTGATGAATGCTCACTCATTCCCACTTACTCTCCTCTGCAGTCATTTCATGAAAACTGAAAACTGATCCACTTCAATTTCCATTTCCTTGAGAAAGGAATGTCCCTGTAGTCCTCTGAAAATCATACACTAGGCTTTTTAAAGGGCTCTGAACAGAGCAATTCAGTTCCTGTTTGCCTCTTCACCGGTAGGAAATACTGCACAAAGGCTTCTGAGCATTACTACATCTGCTGTGTACTAGCAACTCAGCCTTAAAGCCCTTCAGTCAACTTGTAGCACTTATTCACTGCTTGTTTGGGAAGAAAAGCAAAACCAAAAGAGACTTGCAACAGCAAAAACATAGCTAGGGATTCCCCAGACCTACAGCATAAGGGTTCCTCGGAGCCGTTGTTGTTCCTCTGTGCATCATTGTTACACAAGATCCTTGAGAGCTGCATGATTTGTTTTCCCACAGGAAAAAGAAAATGAAGACTCTTCTGATTTGGCCTTTCATAAGACAATGTCTACCACAAAGAAACACAGCCCTGGGTTAACCTTACCTGCAAGGCAAGGGGCTTCCACCTTACATTCTTCAGAAGGGCAGGAGCAGATACTAGCGTGTTCTGAGGTCGTTTCTTCAAGGTTAAGATCACGCCATTTGGGTCTTCACGCAATGCATTTACCAGGTTCTTTAACTGCCAGCCGACCTGAAGAGAAATCCCATAATGGAATTTTGAAAGATTTTTCTTTCCTTTTAACTTACTGAAATAGCGACGGCTGTTTTGTATGGTCGACAAGGGATGTCCTGCTATTGACACTGCATTATATATAGGCTACATATATTAACGTTATTATAGATCATCCTTGACAAGAAGTAGAAATTATGGAATTTCCACAAAACACAGCACCTTCTTCTCCCACAGAAAAGGTGGCTTTAATCATTACATAGTATTCTTAATATGGAAATATAACAGTAAATTATTAGTTGCAATCCAAAAAACACAAATATTTTTTTAAAGACAATGATGAACTGCTCTAATTTTTATACCCTTAAAAAAAACAACAGCCAGAATTATTGCTTTTAATTATCTTTTCTCGTGAAGTATCAATGTGTTTCACTGGAGGATTACAGAACAGCAGCTTCAGAATAATTACAAAATGAATCCTTCCTATTGTAATAGAACCTGTTAATATGGGGATGAGGGGCAATGGAAGGAGAGAGTGAAATTTGCTAGCATATTGTAGAACAATATTGGTGCAATTTCTTCAAGGTGTTTAATTAAAGATAAAACATCATTTATTTGACTTCCCAGAAAATGCCACAGAGGGGAACTGAACTTCTAAATTATTGCAAGCTATAACCATTATCTGAAATTAAAGCTCTGAAATACACACACACACTCAAGGACCACATTTTTTTGTGTATTCCATGCAACACCCCAAAGCAGTTTTGACCTGGGGCTCAAACCACTTAGGGGTGTTGCACAGTTGCTAAGCATGTAGAAATAACAACAATTACTCTTGCAAACTTTCCCATTTAGAAGGCCTGGCTGTTATAAGGACTTCCTTCTTTGCTGTTGTGAATAAACATCTCATCATCTTGTAAAATGCAATGCTTAAACAATGTTTTGAAATGGCTTTAAAACCAAAATTTGAACATATAAATAGAACAGAGGAAAGAAAAAGTTCTTTCCCTGCCTTAATTCGCTCTACACACACATACACATGCTAACTTTATGGAACAATTCCAGAGGTGTCATTTGAAATTCCAGTAGTGAATATTGGGAGGAATTGGCAGTTGGCAGCAAGAAAGGCACAGTTTGAGCTAAGAGATCAACATCTATGCCATGCAGGCTAAGGGACCAGCTGCACTTGAGGTCTGTCTCAGAATTTGGCAGAATTTGACATGATAACATCTTCTTCGTTTACATTTTCTGTTATTGCATTTTGTGTGTTGTCAATAAAGTTATCATTTGTACTCTTAGTGATGTGGTTTTATTTCAGTGGACCTTGAACTTAAGCTGAGTCGGATGTGTGTGGATCAGGCCCTCCAAAGCACGATGTTCTGTTCCTCCTCTGCTGTCGGGGAAGCTCTTTAAAATACACAAAGTCAGAACGAGGACGCCTCCAGCGTGTCATTTCTTGGTAACAAGCATATAGTTCCTTATAGAAATTTAAGAGCCTAAAGTGTGTAGAATAAGTGAGTTGGTCAGAAGGACAGGAAGTCCTGTGGAACAACTGCATGTGTTGAGAATTTTGGAGAAGGAAGCCCCCCCTTCCCCTTTTAAAGGCCGTTTCCGCACCAGGGTATTAAAATGGTGCAGAACGACCTCTGACAGAGGTCGTCTGCATCGTTAAGTGGATTGAGGCAGACTACTTTATCGTAGTTCCGCACCTCAATCCACTCTGAAGTGACCGGAACTGGTGGTGCCACGTGTTTTTTAAAAACCTCTTTTCAGAAGTTTTTAAAAAGCATGGAGCACGCAGCCCCATGCAGCTCCATCACCGTGCTCCAGTGCAGATTTGCAGATCTGCCGGGGGCGGGCTTTCGGCTGGCGAGCTTCTCTGGTTGGTGGAGAGCCTCCGCCAGCCAGAAGCCAACATTTTGGATGCTGGAGGAGTGAGGAGCAGTGACCTCACGCTGCTCTGCATGGCGACGGACTTACCCAGCTGCTGGTAAGCTCTGTTGTAGGTGTTTCCCCCGTTTCCCCCTCCACATGTGGAAAGGGCCATAGAAAGCACCCTTGAATTGATGCAATTGACTGTGGAGATAATAATGCACACCTGAAAAAGGACTAAACAGAATTGAGAATCTGAGAACTGTCTGAAACTTTTAATACAGCAGGCTTCTAAGTAAACAAGCATTCTTGTTACAGGCTTCTCTCACTTGTCTGACAGGCTGGGGACTGGATTGCTGTCAGAAAATGGAATTGGTTGAAACGCAAAACCCATGTACTGTACTGTAGAGAGCGTGAAGGACTAAATGGAGGCTCACTTGGGACTGACCGTGCATGCACTGCTTGCAAAGTTTTTCAGCCACATAGCGCCTTTTGTTCGCCTCTTAACTCACTTTGCAAGCAGTGACCACATGCAAGGTGTTCCAAGCGATCCTTTGTAGGCAAGAAGAACAGATGAATAAGCAGAACCCCCATCATATTAATGGAACTTGTCCTTAATCTGGAAGCATACAAAGAGCAACATTAGATAAAGGGGCATCAAAAAAGTGGGGGCTTCCTGTATTTTCACTCAAGTAGATTCTGACTCATGGTGATCTCTCATGGAGTTTTCTTGGTAATTTTTTATTTTCAGAGGAAGTTTATCATTTTACCTTCCTTTTACGATGAGAGAATGTGACCTACCCAAGATCAGCCAGTAGGCTCCATAGCCAAGTGAGGATTTGAACTCTGGTCTCCTGGATGCTAAACAGGATTCCAGCCAGTACATCACAATGGCTCTAACAAGCACAGACTTGCCCTCTTATTAACATTGATATAACTCACTTGTATTCTACTGCTCCTTAAGGCATAAAACCAAATATTTTATGAGGTGATTTCTTTTAACCTAGAGGATCTCCTTGGTTATAAATTAATTTTAAGTCTATTTCTAAACCTTTGTTTTATCTCTGCATTTAAGCTAGTTATCAACAAAGTCTCCTTTTCTTAACATTTAATCATGTCTTGGAGAACCAGCTGTAACTTTAAAGCTCAGTGTAAAATGTTAAAAATCTGGGAACCTCTGAGGCTTCACCAGCAACTTCATTCTGAAGAATGCTACATAATTAATGTCCTGAAGATAAATTGCTCTAAGGAGAAACTTTAATGAGGGAACCATTAAAATACTAAGAATATACGCAAGTGAGAGCAGCCTGCCCTGAATGTCAGCAAGCGATGATGGAAAGCTCTTAGGATGTTATCACTGGTATTGCTGAGATATTTTAGTTGGGCAAAGAGTGGAAACATTACATCATGGTGGACAGGCTTTGTTGGCAGGCAGTTGAAAAGCTGGCTGACTACCAGCATTGAACTAACTTATCCTAAAGAATGGAAGCATTTTCCAGAGCCACCTTAAGTTGGGACTAACCAGTTCCTCATGCTAGAATCAGAAGAAAAATCCTTATTAGAGGGTACCTGGCCATGATACTCATTATGAAGCAGGACCATGTGAAGATTAAGTATTTGAAAGGATCTCCTTAGAACAGTACTCTTATTTATAGAATTTGAATAAAGCAGCCTCAGAAAGTGATAGACTCTCCTTCTTTGGAGGTTTTGGAAAATCATCTCTCAGGAGTTCTTTGGCTATGAATTCCTGTATGTCAAGAGGATGAACAAGATGATTCATGTGGTCCCCTCCAACTCCATGATTATGACCAGTTTTGGACTCCCGTGATCATCACTGGGTCCTCAAGAGCAGCGACAACAGGAAGCCCAAATGGAAGCTAGGTTCTGGGCACTGCAATGCTCACTTGGCAGCCACTAGCCCCACTCAGGAGGAGCCAAGATTCTGCCTATGGGTGAGGTCAGTAACTTGCAACTACCCTAAGAACGGTGTGATGGAACTGCTCAATAGCTATTATATAGCGGTCCCTTTCACAGTTCATGTTCTTTTCTTTTATACTTGAAACTTCCACATATCCACATGGTGAATCACATCTCCTGTTGAAAACATGTACAGAACAGAAAGGGATGGATCACCTTTTTTGGTTCCTATCAGATTTTCATACCCTTTCCCCCCTATAATTGTATTCCATCCTGCTTCCCCAGCATTTAAAAAAATGCATAATGTGCCTATATATTGGATGTACATTTTGGTCAAAAAATGAAAATTTTATATGCATTTTGCCATAAAAGATACGTAATGACACTAATTTTGGTAAATCTTTTAAAAATGATAATTGCATTACCAATGGAAAAGGAAGGGCAACAATATTCTCACTTGTTCAGAAAGTGGTCACACCCCTACTAAGGAGGTGAAATCCAGAAAAGAAAGCAAAGCTACCCATGGTAGTTGCCCTAAACCTCATAGGCTAGAGACTATTTGGACTGTTGAAAGAGAAACTGCCAATATCACAACAAAAGAAAGCAGAGTCAACTAGCAAGATCAGATAAAGATGAAATCTGGAAAGCCTAGCTAGGAGTCAAATGGACACTGATAGATCATCAATGGACAGTATCATAGAATTACAGAGTTGGAAGGGGCCATCTAGTCCAATCCACAGCCAAAAATACACAGCTAAGGCATTCCTAAGAGATAACCACCCAACCTCTGTTTAAACACCCCCAAAGAAAGAGAGTTCACCACCTTTGGAGGTAATATGCTTCACCTCAGAACAGGGTCTTAGAGTAAAGAAGTTCTTTCAAATGTTTGGTTTTGTCATTTGAGTCAACTGGTTTCTGTCCTATACTGTGAAGTCAAAGAAAACAAACTTGCTCCATCTTCTGCATGTCATCCCTTCAAAATAGCAGAAGACTTTAACTAGAGAAACCCAAGTTTCAGAAACTGTTGAAAGCAGGAAATACTTTTTCTGGGGACAATACTTTTTCTAAAAAACCCAAAACACCTTGCTTGGACTGAACAAGAAACAGACCTCTTCAGGAAATCTAGGTAGGAAACTTGGAGAAGACAAAATTAGAATCAGGAGTTATAATCAAGTATCTTGAGAACACAATGCTTGTGTCAAACCTCTCAGGCTGGAAAGAGATGATAGCCTTTAAGAGAGATAACAGCAGCTTCAGAGCAGATTTGCTTCTCATCCTGTATGTGCAAATGTCTTTTGAAAAAAATATAAAAACTTGCAAAAACTTCAGTTCTCTGAGGGAAAAGAATCCTGTCGCCTGTCTCTAGCTTGTGAAATCTCAGCAGCACAGCAGACAGCTCCGCTTGGTAGGACGCCAGTTACAGAGATGCTCAGCAGTTTCTGTGTCTACAAGTGCCTTCAGACAGCATGTTTGTACTTTCTCCTTACCAAGATAAATAGCAGCGGAGAAGAGGAGGAGAGAGAAAAGAGGGGAAAGAGAGAGAAATAGAGTCCTTAGAAGGTGAAGATGGAGGACCACCTTGGAAGGTGAAGATGGGCCAGTATTTCTAAGACTGGGATTACTGGGGACGAGAGGCCAAAGTTGAGATTAGTTGGAGAAATAAGTGAGAGAAATTAAAAGGAATGGATAAAACTGGAAATAGATCAGAAGGACATGGAGGCCAGACACATAGCTCAGTTAAAAGTACATTTGGGACCTGCTATGCCAAAGTATGAAAGGAAGACATAACAGGGAGCATATTACACACAGTGACATAGTTAGGGGAGTGGAGGTGGGTGGTCTGCCCCAGGTGGCACTATTTTGGGGCTCCTGCATGGCCTCCCCAAATCAAGTGGAACCTGCCTCCATATATTGAGAAAAGCAGCAAACTCATGACTGCCCCAGATGGCAAAAAGTCTAGCTCTACCACTGACCACACAGTCGTAGATAGATTCTCTTTAACTGCCATGACAGCATTATATGGAATTCTAGGGTTGTAGTTTATGAAGGAGTATTTAGAATTTTCAGCCAGAAAACTCTAGTACCTCACCAAGCTTACAAATGGCACACTTCCACAGCCACAACCATTAAAGTGGAATCATAGTGTTCTGACTGAGCTGCGTGAACAGGCCCAAGAACTCTAAGCGAGGAAGGGAGCTCCATGAATCACGGTGGTGCAATCTATCGTTCCTCTGAGGCTGAGCTGTAAATAATAAATAAAGCAGAAAGCTTCATTCAATAAACTAATGAGCAAGGCTGATCTTACAGGGTGATCTTGGAGTCTTTTTGATGGTGTAATTTCCCAGGAAAGATGGCAAGCTGCCATCTCTCAGCCTCAGTCCCCACCTGGGCAGTACGAAGGTAAGACTACAGACCTACCCTACCTGTCTCAAGCTTGCTGAGATAATGTATGCCAGGGGATTGAAACACTCAAAAGGCAGCATTTAACTGTAACTGTACGGTTACATTTTCCATATAAGAGCCCCTTAAGCAGTGGGTGACAAGGTAATCTAATTTACTAATGGAAATATTGATGCTTATAAGGAACATATTGATCCACTCTGCCTCATGAGAGAAGATCCATTAAAACAGGGGGTCTGCAAGCTGGGAAGTGGGGGATGGAAATGGCAAGTCAGAGGCTTATTCGTTTCTCTCCATCCAAACTGGCCAAGCATGTAATTTCCTTTCCTGGGTAGTAAACCCAAAATAGGCATAAGAAGATAATAATGAAAAGCCCCCTCCACTCCAAAAAGTCACGGGGTGGCATTGCCATTCTCTTTGGGAAAAGGGCCGAGGAAACTAAGGGCCTTTCCGCACTACACGGTTATAGTGCTACTGTTCCACTTTCACCATCCTGTGGAATCCTTGGGTTTGCAGTTTAGGGAAGGGCATTTAGAATTCTCAGCCAGAGAGCTCTTTGGCCTTAGGAAACTACAAACCCGAAGATCCCACAGGATGTTGAAAGTGGAATAATAGCACCATAACAGTGTAGTGAGGAAAACCCTAATATGGACTAAATCAGTTACATTCAAATGTACAATGAGAAGCATTTTAATAGAAATGTATGAGCACAGGAAATTTCCAGAGCCACATCTTTTCTCCCAATACGTTTTCAGTTCAAATTCAAGGGGCTTGTGATGACTTTGGGACTTTGATACCTGAGGGAGGACCACTCCCTAGATGTGCCTGCCCGAGGACTGAGATCTGTTTTTGGAGGGGGCCCCTCTGTGTCCTGCCACTGAAGGGAGAGGGTCTTCTGAATTGTGGCACCCCAATTGTAGAATGCCCTGGAATGTCCAGATTGCAGCCGACACTGATTTCACTTAGGTGTCAAGCAAAAATCTGGCTGTTCACCAAAGCCTTTCAGCTTCCTTGATTCTTTTCAGATGCTGCTTGTTTTAAAGTTTTTAGCTTCTAAAATCTCTCTTCCCTCATTACATTCAATATGAGTTAAGTTTATTTAAATTATTTCTATTGTAAACTGTCTTAACTTATTTGTTTTAACATTGCTTGCAGGCCACCCTGAGACTGTGGAGTAGAAATATTTAAATACACCATGCACATATACATACATACATACATCATATTTGATTCCCTATTTCCATTGTCCATAAATCCTCTGTTCTTAGAAATGGCTCCAGTTTCCCATTTCCCTTCCAATGCAAACATTTGAAAAATGCACACACAAAAAAAGTGCATGCACACTTGTACCTTTGCAGTATGCACAGGAAAAACAATTCATACATTTGAAAACTATGCACAAACATACTGCTTAGACAGAGAAAGTTATAGGAAATGTTTTTGTCCAAATAGCAGACACACAGAGAAACAGAGTGGAGAAGTGTTGTAGTAGGACTCTGACAGACTAAGGTTTCAAATCCCCACTCTGCTGTCCAAACCCTTGGAGTGACCTTGGGCAAGTCATACTCTCTCAGCCTAAGAAGATGGCAATGACAAATTTACTATGAATACATCTTGTCAAGAAAACCCTAGAACATAAGCTGAACAAATATTCATAGGCCCTTTTCACACTGAGGCTTCTCGCGCGAGTGGGGGAGGGCGGCTCATGCGAGAAGGCTCCTCCGGGAGGCTGCCGTTTCCCCCCTCCTTTCTTCCGCAGGCGAAGGAACAAGGGGGAAGCGGCAGCCTCACGCAAGCCACCCTCCCCCCGGGCGAAGCAGGAGGCTGTCGCGTCTGTCGCGCTAGCGCCCCGCCCCGCCCCTTCCTTCTGCAGGGGTGGAGGGAAGGAAGCGCGACCCGGCTGCCTCCCCGATGCTCCCCACAGGAGGTAAGTGCGCGTGGGCGCTGGGAGCGTTGCGCGAGCACGGGTGATTTTCGCTTTGAGGCGAAAATCAAAAAACCTGCGATCGCGCCGCTGCAGCCCCGTGAGCGTGGGGGAAGTGGGAGTGCGTTGTGCAGAGCGACGCTCCCACTCCCGTGAGGCTCACGGGGCTGTCGCGTGACAGAAAGCCCGTGTGAAAAGGGCCATAGTTTGAAAAAAATTGCAGCATACTGGTTTCTGTTTTTTTATGTTGCAGGGAAAACTTGCCATCAAATATAGAAATGGAACAAAGCTAGTTAGCACCAATGGGGACCTAAATGCACTGATAGGCTTTCCCATTTTTTCTTCCAGATGGATACAGAATCCTTCTTTCTGAATTCATGTTACTGAATTATAGTGCTACTATTCCGCTTTAACTGCCATGGTTCTGTTCTGTGGAACCCGGGGGTTTGTAGTTTGGTGAGGAATGCAGCACTCTGGCTGGGGATACTAAATACCCCTCCCTAAACTGCCAATCCCAAGACTCCGTAGAGTGGAATCATAACACAATAGTTCTGTTGTGTGAATGAGATACTTGTCCCATGGAGGGCCAGTGTGTTTGGTATGTTCCAGGGATGTTGTGTTACATTGCTCATGCTTTCCCCTCTTGCTGCAGGGCTCAAACAAACTGAAAACCCTCTACACACACATCCAAAGAACATGTGAAGCATTTGAGGGACCAGAGAGGTTAGATCCATCCTCAGTAAATGTGTTCCATATTATGTGATAGAAATACTTCTTTGTCATCAGTGTGGGAAAGCATTTGCCATGTCTGCACCTATTCTATATGAGGAGAAGAAAGACTCTAGGAGGAAGAAAAGCTCTCTGCCCATGCCCAGGACACATGGAGAATACTTTCTGGCAGCATCTGAATGGATTCAGACATGGATAAAGGCACCAGGGGGCTGTATTTTCCCAGACAGTTCCACAATCCTGCTTTTGTGTTCATTCAACCCGGAGGTGAGCCATCCTTTCGGACTGTATAGTCAAATTAGTAATTGTTAGCATTCTGTCTGGGGATGACATAAAAGGATTCAAACTCTTGTGTTTAAGGATTTCTCAGCACTCTGATCTGTTTTTGATTTCTGCTGGCTGCATCCCAGTGGCTCAGATGACAGATCATACTGTAATATGTCACCATGTCCAACAGGTTTCATGTTGGTTATCTTACTGGTAGAAATGGGTGAGGTTTTCATTTCATCTGTGTATTTTGAAATGAGGAGGGCCCTAATTTGAGTCTTCTGAATGAATGCATGGATTACAACAGAACTATCTTTTGGATGACAAGTTTCTCCAAATGTTGTGGTGTAATTCTCATCCCAAAATGTGCATACACACACACACACACACACACACACACACACAATTGGAAATTGCATATAATAATGTGCAGTGTATGGAAAGTTGCAAAGAGAGATAATAGAGAGATAAATGTGATTTTTTTGAAATGGATGTTATTAATCTCCTTCATACTGCAGATTGATTAACATTGGATGAAATAGATTTAGGAATACATGGAAAATTGGAGTGGTCTGGAAATGCACCAGTTCCTCCCTCTGTTTGTTGCAGGGTAGGGTGACATATGTTGATTACCTGAGTGCATGCATGGTTAGCGTGAATGGGGATGTGCATTTGTGTGTGAGAGAGAGCTTTCAAATAAAAAGCCATGTTCTTCCTTTGTACCATAAAATGGGGGTGTGGTTCTAGCATCACCTTTAAGATTAACTATTTTATGTTACTTTTGTCAATATGAATTTCGAAGGAGTAGCTGTGTTATTTTCTTGCAGCGAAAAAAGTAGGAAGGAACAGGGAGGGAGGAAAAGAAATATGGCAGTGCCTTTCAGGTCTTCATAGTGATCTAGTGTTGACGTATGAAAGCAATAAATCTGCTTACTCAGAGACAGTTTTGAACTCTGGGAAACTACCTTTTGGTAACCAGATTTGCTAAAAAGATTGGAAAGATCTGTGTCATCTTATGCAGCCCTTTGAAAATTTAGGGCAAGGGTTATGATTTGCACATTTCTCCATCCTATTATGTGCTATCCGGCTCCCACAGCTAGGTAAATATCCTTTATGCCTGAGGTCTTAATACCACTCAGTACTGCATCTGAAGAAGTAGGTTTATATCCACAAAACTTCATGTAACTCCCCCCCAAAACCCTGTTTAAAGGTGCTATTACGTTTCTTCCCCCCCCATCCTTCCTTTCTCCTTTTTATAGATAACATGAGTACACCAAAAGGATTCTTACAACCACTGAAAACATTTCCACTTGGAAAGTGTAAGAGTCATATGGCAGCCAATTCCTGCATGTTCATGTAGGAATAGGAAGCCCTTAGTTCACCATACTATAGCCTATTGAAATTCAGAACAAGGAAAGTCAGCATGCCGCACTATTAGTTCATCTAGCCTAGTATTATCTACTCTGGTATAGGAATAGTAAATGCTGGACTATTTCATCCTCACATTTGCAGCCAAATAATTAGAGTAGTTTTCCCCCATGCAGCAGGTACAAACAAATATCTCCCTGGAGTTTCTCTCCATATTTGAATATTCAGAAGTGTTGTGCAGAAATTATTCTGTAGAGCAAAATAAATATTTTCTTGCAGAAAAAAAAAACAAACCCGTAACATTTTGTGGGCAAGAGGGTGCATTTTTCAACATTAAATATTTCCTGCATTTTATTTACATCAGAGAAGGAAATTGTGCAAAATTCTTACTGGTCTATTTTAAGTTCCTGATAAGGATTCCCATTTGTCAGGAAACCCATTTTTCGACTTTGGAATGAAAGATTGTGCATATTCTTTCTGTCCCTAGTTTGGCAAGCAATGGCTTTCCAGGCAGAGACTGATCTTTGCTGTCACCTGCTATCTGATCATTTTAACTGGAGATGATGGGGATTCATTTTGGGATCTTTTGCATGCAAAGCAATGCTTTACTGCTGACCTATAACCTTTCCCTTAAAACACAGAAACATAGGCAGTCTATTTCTATCAGACCACATTGATCAATCTAGCTCAGAACTGATCGCTGAGGCTTGGTTCACAGAAGGGTTTGAACGAACATCTGTTATTTTTTCATTTAGTTGGAATTTCTAGACATTGGACTTTCCATGATGAAGAGTAGACACCCCTCCAGTTAACTAGGGTCTCGCTGATTCATTCAGAAGAACCAGTACAATGTAGCACCACACAAGGAAAAGGTAATCTGATAACCCTTAACAACATTAACATGCTGAATGTCTTTTTACAATAATTTGGATCCAGATTTATCCACTAAAATCAGTGGAGCTGACTAGTTGCAACTATTGACTTTGGTGGATCTGCTTTAAGTATGTCTATGTCAGGATCCACCCAGCATGTCAATTCTTTGGCATGTAGTTATATTAGATCAAGATTTCTTAACGAGTTCCTTTCATTGTCAAATTTCCAGTGAAAATTATGTCTGAGAAGGAATATTTGCAGTTTTTCAATATTCTCAATAGGCAGGAATATTTATTCAGCAGTAGGAAACAAATATGGCCATTATCTGAAGAGTACTCACCACAGTTTGATGGTTGACCTGGATTACCTCATCCCCTGCGTGGATTTTCTTACACTGGTCTGCTGGAGACTAAAGGTGAGAGAAAGGATTGGAAAACAAGCTTGACAACATGAAGGACCAAAGGTGTTATCGTTCAGGTTCCATCAATCATTGTACTGTTAAATTTTGATCAGAGTGTTTCCTAAACAACATCTTTCTGACCAAATACTCTTGCATGCTTCATCAAAAAGTGACAATCCTACTCACTGATGTTACCAGGGAGGAGTTAAGTGAAACAGTCATTAATCACCAAGGCACAGTGATGGTATCAACCTAATTAAGCTAATTTAGTAATATAGGGAATGCTAATTTAAGACAGAAGAAGTTATTAGAAATGCTTTACAAAAATTCAAGAAAGTAACTGAGATTTCCAGAATCCTCCATCACTAGCTAGACAGGAGGAACTTCTATAGAAGATCTTAGCTACTGTGGATCTTCAAAGTATGGTGACAATATACATTTCTGTGGGGTGTAAGATCATAATCAGCACTCCTTCAACCTTTTTTTGTCCCGCATCAATAACAGTTAGCCACTCATATTTGGAAGGAAGGATTTATAAGCTACAATCAAACGTAGTGTAAATATCTACATGTGGCCTAGTCCCCATGTGGACTAGCAATATTATGTAACATATGTCCATGGCTGGGTGCCAGAGTGCAACGTGAAATATGGAATTGCAATGTGCAATATTGCTATAAGCACAGTTTTTTCAGCAAATATGGCTATTGCCTTATGGTGAATCCATTGTGCATGCATAGTGCAATTTACATATGCATATTTTGCCAACAGAAGTAAAGTCATAGCCTACTTCTTACATTGGGTGGGTTATGAGGACCAGGTGAGCATATTATAATGTGGAGTTTCTCCAAGGTTGGTACTATGGCTATTGCCACTCTGAGGAAGTCTTTACCACTGTTCCACCTATTGACCCTATTTGCATCTTTCTCATGTAAAGGGCAGCCCTGTGGCAGTTGCACTTCCCACCCTAACCAAGGAAAGGGAACATCTCTCACTTAAACTTCCTACCACATTCATATTTTTTAAAGACGTCAAGTTATTTCCATGCCAAATATGAAGACATGTACAAATTTTGGTAACATCTTCTCAAAAACAAACACAATCTCCAACCACCGCTGCTGACCGAATTGGGTAGAGACAACAATGCCTACGGTCAGCATTGCCACAACAGGTCTCCCATCCGAACCATGAAGTGGACATGGCTTACTTATTACTTATTTGATTTCCATCCTACTTGTGGTTCACAAGATTAAAAACAGTTACAAACAAAAACTTAAGTTATAACGTTAAGCCATAGTTAAACAAACTGAGGCCTTTGCCACATGGGGTTTTTGAAACGGCGCAGTCTGTCCTCCAAGGAGGAGATCTGCACCTTGGACCGGACTGGTTTGGACCTATTTAAGGTAGATCCATACCTCAATCCGGTCCGGAACAACCCCAAGTGGTCCTCCAGTGTGCTTTTGAAAGACCTGATTTTTCCAGTCTTTCAAAAGCACGCAGTGTGCCACTGCGAGCCTGCTCCCTTATGTAGATTCGCAGGCTCACACCAATGCAAGCCTGTGAACTGCCCAGGGACAAGCTTTAGGCTGGCAAGCTTCAGTGGTTGATTGAGACCCTCGACCAATTGGAAGCCGCCATTTGGGACGCTGGAGCAGTGCGTATTGATGAGCATGCACTGCTCCGGAGCGCTGTGGACCGGACCGGGGAGCCGAAAGGTCCGCTGAGTAGCTGCGCGGGGTGATTCCCTCGCCCGGTGTGGAAAAGGCCTGAGTCAACAAGCAACTGAATTAAAGGTAATTTAATTAAAGTTAAGGCTTTTTTTCATGAAAGGAAAAAGTATAGACCCCACCAATTCAAACCACCTCTCTCAGCAGGTAGTCAACAAGCCAAAGCAGCTCAGAAGAAAAAAGGGGTTGCAGTTTTGGGAAGATGACCAAGGCCATTTCCACACTAGACTGTTATAGTGCTATTATTCCACTTTCAACATCCTATGGAATCCTGGGGTTTGCACTTCAGGAGGGGCCTCAAAGCCCCAGCTATCTGCCATGTTGGATCACCATTAATATGCATATATAAATTCACCATCAGGTCTCTTCCTAAGCAAGCTGTAAGTGTTTATGCTAGGTTCTATTTATTCTTCACCCAAGTTTCTCCTGCACCCTCTTCATCTTTTACTCTGACCCAGCTTTCCTTTTCTTATCTTTTTTTTTTCCAATTACATTTTAGCTAGGGTCAATTATTCCTTCAAAAGAGAAGCCAAATCAATTGGTTGAAGTAGTGGGAATGAAAAGGCTTTGATGTTGCTTTTATTTCACTGCGCATTCTGAGCAGAAACAAAGCGGTGAACTATGGCAGCACACTGCCTCTTTATGCTCACTGAACAGCAACAACCCCAAAAGATGAGTCTGTTTGCCTCTAAAAGATTTATGGCTTTCATTTGGTCAACTGACAAATTTCTCTTATTAAAAAATGTATAAGCTTTTTAACAGGGGCTGCATTTCCCCTTCCCTGCCCTGCATTGTCCATAATAAAGTATTTTGTTTTCTGTACCAAACCTTTTTTACAGGAGGGAGGAAGGAGATCTGTAATAAAATAGTGTACAATTGATTTTGGCTCTTGTACCCTTTGGATTACTGGATTATGGAAGACACCATGCAATGCATTCAAGCCCTGAAAGGTGTGACTGAAGAAGACACTTGGAGAAATAAGTGGAATTTTATTGTAAGAAGCTAGAAGAAAAGCAGCAAGGTAGGGGACATACACCGGCTGTGAACAAAAAGGCAAGTCTCTAGGAATCGACTGGAGGCAAGCTTCAAAAGCTAAAACTACCAAAGTGACAAAGAATAAAGTGAGAAAGACTTAGCTTCTTTTCAGAAAGCAACTAAGAAACCCCTCTCTCTATATATAATGTTTAATTATCACAGCCAACAGAAGAACTTCAACTTGGGATAGATGCTTCGTATATTCAAATTTCAATTAAATTTGTGGCCCAAAGCATACATAAGAATTAACTATGGAGGAGGAGGATGGAGAGAAGGAGGAGAAGGGAAAAGCTGTAAAAGAAAATTGCATTTCTTTACAAGAAGGAAGTGTGATAAATAGCTTCTCAATGACAGCAAAAAGTTGAACACAGCTGAGCAACGTTGCTCAAAATAGGGCAATAATCAAATGTTGCAGAAAACAGAAATGAATTCATCTACTAACTAGGTCATGCACTTTCTGAAATGTTATGGTGTTCCAGACAAAGTCTCTTTGGAGGAGCTAAAAAGATATATTTTTCTCTCTTTTCTACTTGTCATCACAACTCTAGATTGCACAAATCTTGTCTAATGGGGAGCAATGGATTGACTCCAGGCTTAATCATATTTAGAACAAATCCATTGAAATCAAGGAAGCATTATTAGTCAGGAGTGCTTTAAGGCAGACTGGTTTTAGCAGGCCTGCTCTTAAGTGTGGCTGGTACCAACCCTACCTGGATGAGAATTAAAATCTTGAGCTTGGATGTTCAAAAGAATCAGGGCAGCAGGTGATTCCTCCCCGCCTAATCTGGTTAGAGAAGTTCTGTCATTTCTCCAAGCAAGTGGGGAACCTGTGACCCTCCAGTTATTGCTGATATTTCCCATCATCCATGACCATTGGACAGGCAGGTTGGGGGTGATGGATTCTAGCAACATCTGGAGGACCATATGTACCTCTCCATAAAAGTTTGTTTGTTTGTTTAGAGTGTTTATATCCCACCCTTTATCTGAAAAGGCTCCCAAAGAGGCTTAGAAATCACCATTAATTTGACAGTTTCCTGCTCTCAGGCTTACTATCTAAACAGCACAAGGCACACAAAGAAAAGCAAATGGCAGTGGGGGGGAATTAAGTCCAGTAGATGCTGAACTTCCCTCCCACAGTGGCAGAACCAATGGTAGTTGGAATCTGGAGGAGGGCTTATTCAAAGCTACATAAAGAATCATCTCCTTTCACACTGACCTCCCCAGGGATTTAGTTTTCTCCCCTGCAAAGGCCCCTTTCAGGTTAACTCTAGGAGTGCAAAATGCATATAGTGGGATGTGTTACAAATTGTCTTACAAATTGACTGATCTAGCGGAAATGGAGAAATTATCTGGTTTGAATAGAGAAAAGTCATTGGAGATAATTTCTAAAAGTTTGGAAGACCTTATAGACTTTTTTTTTCCAAAAAAGAAAAAAGTATATAACTTTGGGGTTTGATTATTAGTAAGCTTTGGTTTTTGGAAGAGATAAATGATGTCATTTTAGAGAGAGAGGTATGATTATATCAGCAGTGGAGCTTGAAGTGTGTGGAGGGGGGCGGAAGGCGGCGTGGCGATGGTGCGAGGGGTGTGGCCACTGCATGCGGGGGCATGGCTGCGGTGCGTGAGGGTATGGCTGCGGTGCATGAGGGCACACTGGGGGCATTGTCAGGGTGCACGGGAGCATGGCTATGGGCCGAGACACCCCCAAAATATTTCTGCCCGGGGTGAATTACCCCCACGTCCCCACATCCCTACACAACTGGATTATATGTACAGTTGGGCACTTGGTATTCACTAGGGTTACCAACACCACCAGCACCCCTTGGATACCAAAATTTTTGGATGTTCAAGTCCCTTTATGTACAATGGTGTAATAAAATGGTATCCCTTATATAAGACGGCAAAATCAACATTTGCTTTTTGGATTTTTTTTTTAAAATATTTACAAACTGTGGGTGGTTGAGTCTGTGGTTCCAGAATCTGCAGACATGGAGGGCCAACTGTATATATAACCACTGAAAAGAAAATCAGAAGCCACTTTTCTTTTGGCCTGGATTTCTTTTTATATCCTTCTTTTTCTTATTTTTTGC
Organism: Ctenosaura bakeri; assembly: GCA_948474755.1. Classification (NCBI taxonomy): domain Eukaryota; kingdom Metazoa; phylum Chordata; class Lepidosauria; order Squamata; family Iguanidae; genus Ctenosaura; species Ctenosaura bakeri. The sequence continues at coordinate 117,316 of CAOLHI010001068.1, forward strand.
TCTCTATTTTATTTTCCTTCCCCCCCCAAAATATCTGTAACTTTTATTGTATTTTGAAAAGCTCTAAATAAAAGCTATAATAAAAGTAAAAGGACTTCCTAGTCTTACAAGCTTTCCAAAATGTGTAAAAGACTTGGTGCCTCTATGGAATTTATCATATCATTTTATCCTCTACCACTGATTTTATGCCTTATTTTATGATTTCGTAACTCTTGTATACAGTTGTTTTTCTTTTTAATAGAAGTCACTCAGATCACTTTTCTTACCTGGTAGAAGACAAATGCTGTTAAGTAAATGCATATATAAACTTGTCTCCTCATTTCCCCTCAGGCAGACCAAGCTCTGACGTGAAACACAGGGCTTGTGACAAGGACCACTTCCGCACTAGACTATTATAGAGCTATTATTCCACTTTCAACATCCTATGGAATCCTGGGGTTGCAGTTTAGGGAGGGGACTCAAAGGCTAATTAGATTTGGGCTAATTAGGTTTTACTTTTATGGAGTGGGCATGGGAAGAGAAGAAAGTTTGTGGATAACAGCTACTTAGATGTGCCAATCTAGACAATGAGCTAATAATTTGTCACTGGAAAATTCCTCATGTGAGCTGCTTCATGATCTTACACCTTAGCTTCCTTTGTGGAATCATCTCTGGAGGTTTCCTTTCGCCTCACACAAATCTTCATATATGCTTCCTTGGACCATCAGGGATATTTTATGAGGGGTCCTTCACATGCCAAGAATGAAATCTGCCACACCAAAATAACAAATAGTGAAACTGTGAACATTTCTGCACAACACATTTATAGCGCGATGATTCCACTTTCAACCTTCTATGGAATCCTGGGGTTTGCAGATCCAGGAGGGGCCAGCTGGCCCCTTCTGAAACTGCAAACCTCAGGATTCCATAGGAGGTTGAAGTGGAATCATCATGCTATAAGAGTGTCGTGTGGAAATGGCCTGTATCTGTGTACCAACCCACTGCGGCAAAGTAATGTGAAGATGCAGAAATGAAATCTTGGTGGAAGCCAGTCCTGTAACTAGCTCAGTCTTGTGCCTCCAGACATTTGGGGCTATAACAGGTGGGACTATGGGAACCGAAGTCAAAAATATTTGATGAGCACCAGGTTGCCTCCCATGGCCTTCTTTCCAGTCCCTTTCTTCTCATCTCATGGAGACAGTTGTTGGTGTTATGTCTTGTCAAATAATTTCTGACTTATGGCAACCCAAAAATGAACCTATCACAGGATTTTCTGAGGTGTCCAAGGTTACCAAGTAGGTTTCCTGAGCAGAGAATCAAACTTTGGTCTTCAGGGTTGCTGTCCAATGCTCAAACCACTCTTACACCAAGCTGTCTCTCCTCACGAAGATATTTACCCCTTAAAACTCCATCTCTGACATGACTGTGCTTCTTTCTAGACTCTTTCTCATTCTCTCCCCTCTCTTTTTTCCCCTCTTTCTCATCATGGATTTATGATCTCTGAAAACATTAAAATATAATGAAGTGAATGAGAGCCTGCTGCAGGCATATTTTTTCTTTCTTTTTTAAGCTCCTGTCACTGGAGAGAAAATTATGAATTTTTGCACAAAAGCTATTCTTAGCCTAAAAGTTGATATGTGCCCTTTATTTTGAGGTTTCCTCCATCATTTTTATACTGCCGTAATCAAGAACCTGTCAGTGCTTTAGCTCTTGTTTATTGCTGAAAGATCCCTTTGCTTCCACCCGCTGGGTCTCAGACTGGGACACTGTTCTGCCTCCAAAGCAGAAAATTTGGGATGATCATGTTTTATATTCCCAATGCACCCTTTCCTATCCCACAACTCTAGTGCTTTGATACCAATTTAATTGCCATGGCTCCACTTTATGGAATTCTGGGATTCATAGATTCATGAGATATTTAGTCTTCACTTACAGAAAGCATTATTACCTCACCAAAACACAAATCCCAGGATTCCGTAGATTGGAGCCACTGAAATTAAAGTAGTACCAAAGTACTATAATTATGTCATGTGAAAGAGGCCAATTTCCCTGGTGGGAATACATCAAGGGTATGTCAAGTGCATATTTTCCAATTGTCTCGTTTGACAAGGACAGTCTCAATTCTGTCAATGGATGTTTTCAGCTGCTTTGAAAGTGTTCCAGCTTCTCGCTCATCTTTCCACTTTCCTCTTTGTCTTTAGTTTACTGTAATTACTGCAAAACAAGTTCAAAGTGTAAAAGTAGTTTGTGCTAGGAGAGACTGCAGCAGTTTGCTTTGGCCTGAATCTGCAGGGAAGAGCAAGACTCTGCCCTCTCCTCTCCTCTCCTCTCCTTTCCTCTCCTCTCCTCTCCTCCCACTGTGTTAATTGAGCACAACCTACTTTTACACTGTTCTTCCTCATCAATAACTTTTGCCATCTGGATCACATTCTGATATTGCTGTGTCCTGGTTTTCATTTGTGAAATACTGAAGGTATATTCACTTTGCCAAAACCCCAAGATGCCAAAACATCCACATCTATGAGAAGAATAGAAAAATGAAAGCTGAGGCAAGCGCAAACCATTACTCCTGCCCTGAAAACAGTGGACAGCTAGCTATTCTGTTTGTAAGTTCCCCAGAGCAGGCATGGGTTAACAATTTTATATGACAAGTGAAAGATCTGTGGGGAAAATGAATCAAAGATTTATCCATTTGTGGGTTGAAATAGGGCTCACTGTGGGTGAAACCAGATACCAAGTGGAGGAAGACTTCCATCCTCGATATTTCTGAATTTTCCTACCTTCTTTTTCTCTCTTTGGGTTGTTCCTGTTTCTTTACTGGAGCCTCTTTTTCCTGTTGCCACAACCCCATCCAAGCTGAACAAGGGATGGGATGCAGCACCCAAAGAACCCTGAGTTCTCCAGCACTGCCATAGAGCCAGAACTGCCTTACCACTAGGCAGAGTTAGACAATCTTCTCAAGTACCAGATGCTGGGTAGGTGGAAAGCCCTCTTAGCTTTTTCTTCTGCATCTCCTGACCATTCTTCTTACTCTTGTAGGATGGAGATGTGTGTGCCTGTCTGCCCTGAACCCCCTAAAGTAGCCTGTTGTCCCCATTTGTGGTGCAGCAGAAGACACTGTCTCATTGCCAGCCTGAAGTCTCCACAGCCAGTTTGGTCAGTTCTTGTATATGGAAAGGAGAGACACCATATCTTTTTCTTGGGTTGGCCCTGCCTAGTCCACTTGTGAGCATGGGAAGGAAAAGAAGAGATGGGCGTTGCCAGAATGTCACTCAGAAAAGGCAAGGGCAGTGGTATACCAAGGGTGGTGTGGTGGAGGTGATCTGCCCCAGATGCAGGCAGTGTGGGGAAGAACTGCCTGGTGAATGTGGCCAGAGAATGCAGTGGATCTTTCCTCCTTTCTCAACTTTAAGGGGGAGTCTGTGAAAGGAGGTGCTAGGTGGGGGGTAGCCAGTGTTCTTGGTCTTTCTCAGACCATTTATATCTGGCCTGACTTCCTGGTGCAAAAAACTTCTGTTACCTTTGGGAGGAGAACCAAAGTGAGGCAGGGAACAGACACTACTTCCTTTCCGTGAAAAGCTGGAAGGACCAAGGTGAGCAACTCTCCCTCCTTTCTTGTTTTCATTACTGGAGCCAGGTGCCCCCTCCTGCCAGAATTTCTCTTCCCATCCTCTGATGCTTCATCTTCATCAGTCTCCTCCACCTGAGGGGCTTCTTTCTCCCCACACTCTTGAATCTCCCGCATTTTGAGACCCAGCCATTGCCCCCTCCCCACAGAGGGCAGCTGTCCTCTAGGTGGGGTCAGGCCTTGTGCAGTAATTCTACTACAGGCAAGCAGAGAACATAGGAGGCTGGTGACCGATCTCTGATTCTTCCATTCCTCTTCTCTCCCTCCTTCTCCAGTTTCTCCACAGGAACCCAGTCATGTTATTTTGTCTCAGGAGGCAGAGAAACCCATGCACACTCAAACGCACATGCTCCAGGTGTCAAATGCACTGAGTATGCCACCGGGCAAAAGAAGTGATAGATTTCTGTGAGAGATGATGGAGCTATTAGGGGAGAATCAAGGGAAACCTGCCTCATTTCTGGCTATGGCCAAGAAAGCTGAATGTTTTCCCTGCCTTCTTGCTCACAGTGGGTTGGAGAAGACATAATGTGAAGTCACGGTTAGTGCTAATATAAACACCATGGATCCAGGTGTTTTGCAACAAGCAAGCCAGGAGGATTTAGAATGACTTGTCATCTTTTGTTTCCCATCTGCTGAGAATTCAGCTCAAAGTGCTAAGTGGGTTCCAGCAGCAGGCTAAAACCTGGCTATATTGTTAGGATTTGGGGTTAAATCAATGTCGGTTCTCTATTGAAACCTCCCCCCGACCAGTAATTCCTCTTTGCATCTCTGCCTATATTCTTCTTGTGTGATTTCCTACTGTTTTAAATATTCCTGTTGTTTCTGGCAGTGTTTACTGTAATTAGTGTTGTTCTAAATTCTTATGTTTTTTTCATTTGTGTATTGTCTCTGGCTTACTGCAGATTGCCTTTGGCAACAATGCTGGGATCAGAGTTTGGAAATTTACTTTTTAAAGAATAATTCGTTGCAATTATAGTTCCAAGCACCCCAAACTAGTTATGAATTTAAACAGTAACCATTCCATTTCCTCCTTCTCAAAAGTAACCAAAATTCTTACTTTCTCCTGCTTTTAAAAAAAATCTGAATGCCATAGGCGACTGGATTTTTTGCATGAAACACACATTTACCTCCTATGCATCTCATTTTTGGTTCAGTATCCACAAGAGAGTGCAAGGAAACAACACAAGGCAAAGTGCTGGACCACATAATATTCCTCCTCTGCCATTTAGTGAAGTCACACTCATGCAATTATAAAAGTGATTAAAAAGGTACAATCATACACAGTGATGTCACCCCACATCAAGTTACACTTGTAAGGTGATGCAGTTATTGCTTTGACATTAAAAAAAGGGGAATTAAACCAGGTGCAACTAGTTATTTGTAGAAAAATGTAATTTGTTACCTCCAGGATGCTTTTTTCAAATATGTTAATACAGACATTGTTGTTGGTGTGTGCCTACAAGTAATTTCCAACTTATGGTGATTCTAAGGCAAACCTTATCATGGGGTTTTCTTGGCAAGATTTGTTCAGAGAGGATTTTCCTTAGCTTCCTTCTGGGGCTGAGAGAGTATGACTTACCCAAGGTCACTTAGTGGGTTTCCATGGTTGACTGGTTCAAACCCTGATCTTGAGAACTGTAGTGCAACACGCAAACCACTACACTACACTGGCTCTCAGATATAGATGTAGATAAATAAACTATGTTTTAAAATATGTATGCACAACTGATCTTGACCCCTCAGACCGTACTATAAACTGCCTTTGACCTCCTTGATGATTCTACTCTTTCATATTCAAAGTGATTTTCCAACTCCTGACAGCTTAGTTCAGTTCAGCAGATGTTCCCAGTTGCTGAACTCTCAGCATGTATAGTAGCCTTCTTGTTCCTGCTGAATTTTCCATTAGCCTCTCTTTCTGTCTCTCTCTCTCACACACAGACAAAACTCTCACAAAAACCCTTTCCTTCCCTTAGAAGATGTTTCAAAATAGCTATAAAGCTATAAATCTTGCTCTTCTCGTTGGTAAGCAGAAGTACAATATCCTTTGGTCAACAGCAGGACGCACCAGGTCTTAGAAGATGCTGCTCACACAACCTCCCACTTCTTTCTGGATGCATAATATTATGATATCCAGACTTTATTTCAATTTTTCATCAGCGATATGCCAGCAGAGAGAAATAGCTCAATCAGAACTCACAGAAAGGGAAATAGTTTCAATTCAGTCTGAGTTTGATAAGAGTTTGTCAGTATAAGAAAATTTCTTAAGAATTGGAATGGAAAGAATTAGATATTTTAAAAAATGTAGTAAAAACCAAAGCTGACAGATGTATCAATCTGGCATTTGTGCACCTTCCTCATTCCTCTCCAACCCTTTGGGATGTTCAAACACTAAGAGAAACTTGTACAAACTTCTCATTGGTCTATCAATCTTCCTGACTGGGTTCCTAACTGTTCAGAAACCTATACAGCTGAGATCAAGGCTATTTGACAGACTGTATCTCCCTATGTGAACCAGCCTGGTCTTTGAGATCATTTGGAGAGGCTCTTCGCTCAGTCTCACCACCATCACAAGCATGGTCACTGAGGACAGAAGAGAGAGCCTTTTTGGTGGCTGCCCCAGACTCTGGAATTCCCTTCCCAGGGAGGCCAGAATGGTCCACTCCTTGCTGTCCTTCAGTTCCAGACAAAGCCCCTTTCATTCCATTAGGCTTTGAAAACGGAAAGTTTTTAAAGAACAAGCTAGAAAGTGCTGTACTCTTTTACCTGTAATAGTTATCTTTTAATCTCATTGTAGTTGTTTTAATTCTTCAATAGTTCAATTCTGTTTTAATATGTACTATTTATATGTTTTTAAATTGTATTGCTTTAATATGTAAGGTGCTTTGAGGCCCAGTTTTGGACAAAAAGCAGGATAGAATCATAGAATCATAGAAATGTAGAGTTGGAAGAGACCACACAGGCCATCCAGTCCAACCCCCTTCCATGCAGGAACACCCTCAAAGAACTCCAGACAGATGGCCATCCAGCCTTTGCTTAACAACCTCCAGAGAAGGAGACTCCACTACACTCTGAAGCAGCATTTTCCACTGCTGGACAGCCCTGACTGTCAGGAAGTTCTTCCTGAGGTTCAGGTGGAATCTCCTTTCCTGCAGCTTGAATCTATTGCTCCTTGTCCTGGTCTCTGGAGCAGCAGAAAACAAGCCCTCTCCCTCCTCTACATGGATACAAATAAAGATGATGGTAATAGTTGTTATTATTATTAGTATTACGAATTTATAATTATTATGAATAATTACAAATATTATTTTCATCTTTTATTTTGGAACCTGAGTATTTAAAAGCACTTCAAACAATAGTTATGTTCTAAAAGATACATCTGTTCTAAAAGATACATTATAGAGGTGGCCCATGCTATATTCTTCTTATGGCTAATTGGAGGACCAAGGTCAGTAAAGAATAATTTGATTGAGGTCACCTTTTGATTTCATGGGAGTGGTAAGGTTTTCCCTGCAAGCTTTCTGATTTGCAGCTCAGCCACTAGCTTTATGGCCATTTCCGCACTAGACTGTTATAGTGCTATTATTCCACTTTCAACATCCTATGGAATCTTGGGGTTTGCAGGCCAAACCCCAGGATTGCATAGGATGTTGAAAGTGGAACAATAGGACTATAGCAGTCTAGTGCAGAAATGGTCTATGTCATACTGTCTTGATCCCAGACTAATTATTCACATGCAATTCATCTCGTAATTGAAATGCATTAAAAAAGGTAGTAGGTCTGTATACTTAAGATCAAACTTAGCCAACTTCTAGTTCTGCTTTCACCAGGTTGCATGCCAACTATGCCAGCTGGAGATCAGGGGAGCAGAGGATCAGTACATCTGGAGGTCACCAGGTTGAGGAAGACTGATCTAGCCTGACATTCTAACTAAATTATTTATTTCACTATTACTTATTTAAATTTTGTTTAAACCATCTGTTTGGGCAAACCTGTAAGGCACTATACATCAAACCTTAAAACCTCAAAAACAGAAGAAGCATTCTTATCAGAACAATGGGAAAAGAAAAATTAGCATTCGGACATTAACACCAGCGCCTGGTTTGGTGAGACATGCACAAACAGAGCCAAAGCTGGCAAAGTTTTGGGCAGTCTTCACTCCCTCCAGCCTTTGCATGCTGAGCTGTTCTAAGCAGGCTTCTCATTCTGTGACTGCAAACAGAAATTTGGGTTTGTTGCTGTGTGCCTTCTAGTTGTTTCTGACTTACGGTGACCCTAAGGCAATGTTATCATGGGATTTTCTTGGCACGATATCTTCAGAGGAGGTTTGCCTTAGCTTTCCTCTGAGAATCAGAGAGTGTGATTGCCTAAGGCCTGAGAACTATAAGAGTGCTCTGAGAGCCCCTCCAGATGAGAAAAAAGGTCTCTGAAAGTTGGAGGTTTTGTTTCTGTACAATTGACCTTATTTTGGAGAGCAATATGACATTTTCTTCATCCCAAAATATTTCCTGAGAACTTCCAGTATTACCAAGCACTTTTCATTCCAACTTCTCAAGTTATTTATATTAACCCAGTATTTTCTGAAATGAAATTTATCCCTACTTGTCTATCTGTATTATCCCAGAACTAGCTAAGATGGTTGCCACTAGTAAGCACAGCTATTCTTTCAAGGACACAGATTCAACTGAGATCAAGTGAGGAAAAAGGAATGTTTGCACCGAAACAAAATGACCCTAATATTTAACTAGGGTAATGTTAATTAGGTTTAAAAGCACATTAGCACTTTGATTATAATCCCTGAATAATAATAAAGGAAGGCCAGTGGAAGTTGGTGAAAATCAATTTCTGAAATATTTTGTGTGTCTAGATGTGACATGAAATCAGTGGAAGGAAGAGATGGAAGAACACAAGGGACTGGGAAGAGAGGGAAACCTGAGCTATTTCAAGAAAGAGTTTGGTTATGAAGCTGAGAATATTCAGGCAAAAAAAAAAAAAAAAAGATTGGAAATTCTCAATATTTCCAGATACGTTTTTCCCCTTCTGGATGAGTCCTTAGTTTTGAGTGAAGCATTTTGCTCCGCAAGGAGTAAAGATTATGAAATACTAGAATTCCTGGTGGAAAATTTGTTTTATCATCTCTTTCCCCTTGTAGGAAAGTTTTCCAGGAGATAGGAAGTATGTACCTTGGCATCCTCTTTCCCTTGTGCCAAGTGCCTCTGCAGAAGGCTGGGTCCCTTGTAGTAGTAGTAGTAGTAGTAGTAGTAGTAGTAATAAATAATAATAATAATAATAATAATAATAATAATAATAATATTTATTTTTATCCCGCCTCTCCCAGTGGATCGAGGCGGCATTACAAAAATATATAAATACATTAAAACATTAAAATGTACCCCATCCTCCCCACCCACCAACCCTTCTGTCCCCCTAAAACACATTAATTATTAAAAACAAATTAAAAACAAAATTAAAACAAAGAGACAAATGATGAGAGGTGGTGGAACACTAGTCTGGGAAGGCCTGTCGGAAGAGAACAGTCTTGACAGCTTTTTTAAAGCTGTCAAGACTGTTAATGTGCCGGGTCTCCTCCGGCAGGCCATTCCATAACTTAGGAGCGACAGAAGAAAAGGTCCTCTGGGTAACTGCAGCCAACCTAGTTCTGACTGACTGCAGTAAATTCCTCCCAGAGGACCTTAGTGTGCGGGGCGGATTATATGGGAGAAGGCGATCCCACAGGTTGGCTGGCCCCAAGCCATGGAGGACTTTAAAGGTGAGAACCAACACCTTGTACTGTGCCCGGAAACTAATAGGCAACCAGTGTAAAGACTTCAGAATAGGTGTTATGTGGTCAGTTTTATGTGGTTGAGCTTGTAGAGCTCAACATGAAAAATCAAGCACTCCACTTTGAAATGTCACAATATGCCTGTTTGCAAACTTTGCAAATCAGATGGTTTCACTAAATGTTTCGATTGGTATGTTTTTGGGCACAACTATGATCTGCCAACAAACAGAAAATCTATGGAGAAATCCTTGTGTGTAAACGAGAGAAAGAAGGCGCTGCATAGAATCACGGAACTGGAAATCCTCGTGGAAACTGTCTAGTCAACTTTGAGGTCAATGAAAGACCTGCAATGCCAATTGCAAAGAAGTGATGGAAAGAATATTAGAAAAAAATCCCCCAAATGGTTGACAAATATGTTTCTTCAGTGTTAGGAAGATCTGCCGACAAGAATCTTTGGTGGCTGAGAATATTTGCAGTTTGAGATTTACTCTGTGCAAAATTTGCACATATTTCACAGCAAACAGCATTCTCTGTGCTGGAAACTGATTTTTTTTCAGAGCAAATATTTCTACATAGAAAATACAGAGGGGAAAAAAGGCAACATGTGCAAGTGTTGTGCAGAAAAAACTACAGCCTCTTCTACAGGAAACTAATTATTTCTGTGCAGAAATATTTTCTGTGCAAAATGCCTCTTTCTTGCAAGCATACAATGTGTGAATTTTGTGCAGACTGCAAATAGGCATTTGAAAACCACAGTTTTCAAATACATTTTTTTTTGCAGTGTGAAAAAAATTGTTAAAATTACTAATTCCTTTGAAAATGAAACTAGCAAAGAATTACCTACTCAATGCAAAGGACAGGACCAAGAGAGCTAACTATCCAGTTTGTGATTTAAAAAGCTCCAGAAAATCCTGGTCCACTTTGTCTCCGTTCAGGCACTTAATGGCCAACTATGGTTTGATATTACAGATGAATGGAGCTATGATTAACAGAAAAAGAAATCAGTTCTGCAAAATGAGCAAACCCTGAAAAATCAACTTGATGCTCATAATTTATTCAGGTTGCAACATTTGGCTTTTCTTGGCCTGGGATTTGATCTCTTTGCATAGGAGGCAGGGTGGTGGCTTAGTGCCGTGTGTACATGGCCCTAAATGCTTTCAGGGAACAGTGTTTTAAAATCCATCAACATTAGAGTCCATTAGAGTCCACCAGTGGGGAGACACCCTGCAGCTGGCAGGAGGAGAGGGAGCTGGCTGCCTTTCCATTAGCCATGTGAAGCAACTGCATTACATCCCCGAGCAGCTGAAAATTCCAGGAGCTGACTTCTCACAGGGTCAGTTTCCTTTGGGTCAGGCAGCATGGGACACTTTTATAACAGTTCTTGCTTTGCTTACTTACACAGTCAGAAACTGTGAGCAGAAGTATGGCCAGTCTTGAAGTAACACCCAGGCTTCAAAAAGAAACAGCATGCTGCCCTTCAGGCTGCTTTTTGCTTGTCAGATGAAAATGCATTTTTTCTAAGTTGATCAAACATCCCTTTAGCCCCCATGTCAGAGCCTTTCACACACTCATCTCTCCCAGCAGCATAGAGAGCCCCCGATCTCTTTTTAGACAGTTTGCTCTGAAGCTACGGAACAGTGTGCTGAAAGTTTTTGAGTGCCTAATTTTGAACTTTTGAGGAAATTGCATGGAAACATTGCAGGAAACAGTGGGAAATTTCTCAGGGTGAAAATATATGGAGCTTCCAGGGTTTAACTCTCTATAGTGAAGTGGTCAATGGGTGCATCCTCTTTGTTTTGCAACTCCTGTGTCACCCATTCTCCTGTGCTTTGCAGATTCTCTGACTTTCTGAAAACCCCCAGGACAGTGCAGCATGACTCGGAATGGTGGTCTATGGACCGGTGGTAGTCCCCAAGAAAGAAACAGCTGTAGCCAGAGGGCACAAATTTTATACTAGTCACTGGCACCATCTCATGCAACATTTCACAGATGAAAACCAGGACACATGTGGACGGACAATGTCAGAGTATGGTCAAGCATTTTTGATGAGGAAGAACAGACAAGCTAAGACAGGCTGTAGCAGGTTGCTTTTGTCTGAGGCCCCTTCCACATGGGGTTAAAAAAATGGTGTAGATCGACCTCCATGGAGGTCGTCTACACCGTTACGCGAATTGGGGTGGATTACTCTCGAGTAAATCCACATGCCAATCCGCGTTCGAGCGCCCACAAGTGGCGGTGCCACATGCTTTTGAAAAACCACATTTTATGTGGTTTTTCAAAGGCATGGGGCGTCCAGCCCCGTGCAGCCCCGTCGCAGCATCCGTATGGATTTACGGACGTGCAAAAGGGCGTCCCTGCAGATTGGGCAGGGGGCGGGATTTCTGGCTGGCGAGCTTCTTCGATTGGTGGAGAGGCTCCGCTAGTCAAAATCCGCCATTTTGAGCGCTGCTGGGCACCAAGGACGCTGCGGGACGCTGCTCCGTGTAGAGCAGTGAAATGCTCTGCTCCGCGCAATGACGGAATGAGGTAAGCCCACGTTTTAGCATGGCTTTCCCCATTTCCCCGCCCGTGTGTGAAAAGGACCTGAGTCACCCTTCCCTCTCCTACTGAACCCTGTCACATTCACCAGCTGAGACATTAAAAGGCTGTCAATGTTTTGTCACCCAAAGCAAAACTATCAAACTTTTGTTTATTGTGCCAGAGAACAATTAACATTCACCAGCACTGCTGGTGGAGCTCAAAGTCCCCAAGGAAGGAAGTCACAATGCTAAAACCTCTGGGGAGCTTTGGGGGCAGCATATATAGCTGGGAAAATATGCATAGCTTAGATGAATGACCCACGCCTTGGAAAGGAAACATGGACACCTCCTTCAGTCCACTTTGGTAAAGCAAGAGAAGCTCTAAAGCTTTGCAGTGCTGCACTCAAAGACAAATTTCTCAGAAATTATTGCCTTCTCCTCAAAATAAGGAGCAAAGAAATAAAGAGCTTTCAAAAGTAGGGGTGGCAATCTGTCACAACACTAATATCTTCATTTATGTTAGAGAAGCTTTGACAAGTTATCTTTTGGACTACAACTCCCAGCTTGGCTACTAGCATCTGTATTTACTGGTAATTAGCCATCCTTCTATCTTTTGAATTACTCTCAGTCATGAGAAAAGAGAAGGGAAGTGTGGGAGGGAAAAGGGGTGAGAGAGAAAGAGATGCCAAATTGTGATGAATAAGAAGTAACATAAATATCACAATAAAATTAGTGTGACTGCTTTGTTGCTGAATTAGAACAATTGTTATAATTTATTCCAAATAGATTTCAAAGACATCTGCAAAGACAATCTAATAGTGCAATCATCTGTCTTCCATTTTCTAACAATCAGAAATCCACCAAAAAAATAAAATAAAAAAATAAAAAATCTTTGAGACATTGTCATTAAAAGCCTGGCTTCCTTGGTTCGGTTTTCTTACATCTTAATTTAAGAGATTGCATTATCTCTTTTAAGTGTAAGGGAAACATATTCCTTTTGCAAAAAAGGAAGCTGGGGGCACTTTGTATGTCCCACTGAGCACACAAAAGAGGGGAATGGCATCTAAGCATTTTTTTCATCTTGACTTATCAAATTGTGATGTTTTTAGTGACCTTCCTTAACTACATTGCTGATATCAGGCTAGGGTTAAAATCTGAACAGTGTTTCAGGCTATTTCTGCACTACACTCTTATAGTGCGATTATTCCACTTTCAACATCCTATGGAATCCTGGAGTTTGCAGTTTTGGGAGGGGCCTCCATAGGATGTTGAAAGTGGAATAATTGTGTTATAAGAGTGTAGTGTGGAAATGGCCTCAGTTGAACCAGGGCTTGCTGGGTCCAAGTGAAAGAACATTTTGATTAGCAGGAGCAATGACATTATCTGGTACCCACCTCAAGCTTGTCTGATCAGTTTACCTGCAATTGCAGGGGTGGGGGGGGAGCATTAGGAAGAAAAATTAATTCCTTAAGTAATGTCTAGCATTCTGTTCATGACATATGCAGGAATCACAGAAAGTTATTGAACTCTTTTGCCATTGTGGTGAGAAGAAATCACTACCACTCCTCGCCTAATGATCAAACCCCCTAAAGGATTCATCTTCCTCCTGTGGGAGCTTCCTCCCATGGCCATTTGGTGACCAGTGGAGAGTGAAGGGTGATGGAGAAGCAGTTGCTTATACCCCTATAACCAGGTCCACAACAATAATCTTTGGAGAACCCCTGCTTCAAGCTTGTGGGGATTCCCCCATGGCCATTTCCTGGCTGACGGAGAGTGGGAGGAATCAGAGGAGGATCTACCTATGTCCCAATGGCTATATGTAAAGTGACAAAGGGACATCTCTTGGGACATCCTAGGGATCCTTCAGAGGCCCCAAAGGACGGTGTTGTTGTCCAACATCCTCTGCTCTCCACCAACCACAAAATAGCAATGGAGGGGACCCCTGTCTACATGAAGAGAACAAGTCCTGTAGAAAGAGAGAGGGGATCAAGACCAAAGCAGAACGATAGACTTGTTGATGCAGGATCTTGGACAATATATTGTGACAATCTGTTACTGCTGGAATGCACTGTGTGTCTTGAAAAGGCCCAATAAGACCCATTCACTTTACAAAAGGCCTGATCCTAGCGCAGATGAAAATTGCTATAATACCTTTAAAAAATTAGGATGGAAATTGTTGAGTAATCACCGAGGGTCTGGCTATGGGGACTCATGGGCACTCATGATGAGTGTGGTGCCTGCATTCTAGAGTGCCTCCCATCCAGCCATCTGGACCACCGCCTTTCCCAAAATGTGCCGTTGTGTGGAGAATGGAAAACCATCAGGATTTTTAGGCTACTAAGCTACTTTGGGTTATTTCAGTGCCCTCCTCCTTAGGCTTCCCCATCCTCAAAAAATTGTCTGATAATTCTGTACATTTAGGGGTTTAAGCACTCATGCCTTTCTCTTGTGCAAAATGGCATTGTTTTGGCTAGATGAAGATTCACAACAGAAGAATGAGTCTGCTATCAAGATATATAATGCATACCTATACCATTTCCAATGTTACTATTGTTATGGACTTTACTTTATCTCCATATACTTTACTCTGTCTCTCTGTCTCTAGTTCTCCTAAATTAATAACTATATCTTTAAGCCTATCAAGATAACTCCTAAACTGCATTGTCTCTTTATTCATAAAACAAAAGAAAAGAAGTAGACAGTAAAGTTTAATTATTTAACCTCATTGTAGCTAATATGCCCCATTTGGATTCCCAGTTGGGTGACATTAAATTCCAATCATCTTCAAAGTAGTTTACCGGATTATCTGATAGTATAGTTGTCAATTTATCCAGTTCCATTAGATCATATAATTTGAGGAACCAATCGTTCATATTGGGAATTTCCTTTTCTTCCCATCTCTTAGCTAAGGCCATTCTAGCTGTATAAGATTTGAATAGAATGTCTTCCCTGTCATTCAGGGAAGAAACAAACAAACTGAACTATTTGTAAAACCTTTATTTATAAGAACTATCTGGGTATGTTAGCTGCAAAAATAACAAGCAGAGGTAGAGTTCTATAGAATTACACTTCTTTTTGATATTTTATGGTTTGTAAATGCGATATATGTAATCACTGATTACAAAACAGGAAAAGAAAATAAGGGAAGACTTATTCATTTTTCTTTTTTGTTTGTTTTTTCAAGATATATAATGTCTATTCTTGTTCTGTTCTCTTTTAGTTTTTTTTTCCCAATTTCTTGAATATAATTTTGTAGTTATATTTATGTAGATTAGTTTGCTGTAGTCTTTGTTGTATGCTTTTTTATTTTGGAATAAAAAGATTAAGCATATTTTTGTAACTCTAAACGTATATATACAGAGAGAGAGAGACAGAGAGAGAGAGAGCATACCTATAAGCTAATGCATGGATCTGGAGAAAGCCCATTATTTCCATGGATTATGAAGCATATTTTTGTGAAGCAAAGTGTTTTTGGCAGCTGAATTGGGAATTTGGGAGATGCAGGTTCCAGTCCCCAGTGAGCCCAGAATTAAGTGGGTGATTTTGAGTGAGTCTTTCTCCACATGACCAACTTCACAGGGTTCTTGAGAAGATAAAGAAATGGTGAGACATGTACAATGCCTTGAGCTTATTGGAGAAAAGACCAGAGCTTGGAAATTACAAGGAATGCAATTATCTGCAACGGGTTACTTTTTGGGAACAAGAAAGCAACAAAATTACATCTCAAAATGTAATGTAATGAGAGGGAACAGAGTTACTTTACTACTGGAAAGGGTAACATTTTCTGGTTGCTTTTTTTGGAAGACAGTTTTAGAAACATTTTAACAGGATCTTTTCAGGTTTTCTGCCATTCTCTTAGGATCACCATTTTTTTTTTAAGCAATGGAAAAATTACAACAAACACAAGTGGTTTCTTAATTATTGTGATAAGTCATGATAGCTAGCTATTTTTCAAACATTGCAGCAACGAATGGAAACTGATCATTTTTGAGAAGTCTTTTTCCAAGGCAGTATATGTTGTTGTTCTATGCCTTCAAGTGATTTTTGACTGCAGGTGACTCTAAGCCAAACCCACGGCAGGGTTTTCTTGGCAAGATTGGTTCGGAAGGGGTTTGCGATTGCCTTCCTCTGAGAAAGCGTGAGAGAGGGATTGGTCCATAATCACCCGGTAGACTTCCATCACTTCAGAGGGATTCCCAAAGTCCTTGTTCAATACTCAAACCACTATACCATACTGGCCCTTAATTACACAGTTGTCCCTCCATATTGAGGGATTCTGCATCCATGGGTTCAACCAACCACGACTCAAAAAAATTGGAAAAAATATTCCAAAAAGCAAACCTTGATTTTGCCATGTACCAAGTACTACACTGATGTGTGGGCATACCCATAGCCTTTCACCATTTCACAGATCTTCAGTCTCTCTCTCTTGCATCTGTTTGAGTTGTTTGCCATTTTATGTAAGGAACACCATTTTGCTGTGCCATTGTATATAATGGGACTTAAGCATCCACAGATTTTGGTATCCATCAGATGCTGAGGGCCCACATAATTGTAACTGATAAACTAGAGATGTGGAACTCTCGAGTCTTCAGATATTTGGGTCTACAGTGTTTTCCATCCCCTTACTTTTGGCCATATTATGTAGGACTGAGAGGAATTATAGCCCAAAATGTCTGGAGGACCAAAGATTCTTCATCTGAAATAAATAAATGGATAAATATACATCATGTATGTGCCAGTTTTGGGGCAACCCTTGTCACTTGCTTGACCATATTCAAAGACCCCAGGTCTGGACCCAAATTAATGAAGATGAGACCATCTCTGGCTCATTTGTTCAATAGAAAAATAAGATTAACCCAAAGACTGTGGAAAATCTTATGGGGTTTCAGGTCTTATCGTGTGATCTGCCTTAGGCCGCTGCTGAGCAAGTGGTTTTCTTTGCCATCTGACAACCTGAAAGTGCCTTTAAAGAATTCAATTTGAGCCACTTTTAAAGTAACACTGAACACTAGAGGGTATAACCAGCCAGGGCAGCGGAAGATTGAATGCTTGAACTAAATGAACTTTGCCATCTCTAGTTAGTGCTACTCTGTAGCTGAATGCTTAATTATATATGACTGTTTTATAAGCCCATTTAATTTCCCTGACCCAAATATGCTTAATTAAGCCAGAGGATTTGAAACGGAACTTTATAACAATCAAAATGAGATTACATATTGGAAGGGGGGAGGGAATGTAGAAGGCTGAAATGGTTGGAAATTGGGGGTGCTCTGTGATTTCTCAATTAAAGAAGAATGTAATCATCTATTAATGTCAACAAGGATCCAGCTGAAGCAAACTACACATGGTACTCTAAATGACACTAACATTTCTTATAACAGCTTTGCATCCTTTGCTTCCTTCCGTATTGGCTTCAGAGACTGGCATCGCCAGGCAAGTGCTGAAGCTCACACCCATGCAGAGAAGGCACCATGGACTTCTGGAGCTTCCCAACCATGTTGCTTGTCCTCTTTGCCCTCCCAGATAAATCAAGCAAAAAGGCAAGGAAACGGAGGAGATGGGAGTAGCATTTACCACTTGCCTTGTACTCTTCCCTTGGATGGTTGGTGGATTGGGCCCAAATGGAGGGGCAAATGAGTGGTGAGTTTTGACAGTGGTGAGCCCATTCAGCGATGCCAAGGGGCATCCCAGTGAAGGGCTCATCAAAATCTGAACCTACCACTGTTTTCCTCAGATGGGCTCAGGGAAGACTTATCAGAGCATGGAAGTAACTAGGGCAAAAAAAGAAAATGGTTTGCAATTCATTCTTTTTACTATAAATTAAAGTATAATTGCATTATATTGTGATTGTAGTGCAACAAGGAATCACTTCACCTGCTGTGGGGTGTAACTGTAAAAGCTTTTATTACTTTTATAGTTACAGGGTATCTATTACACCACAGGTCAGCAGCTTGCAGCATTCTGATGGTTTTTTAAGTACATAAAACCTTTAGTTAATTTTGAATAATTGGAACATGAAAATCTGGTTTAGAAATGCAACTACTTTATGGTCCTCAAAGCTGTAATTGTAATTAATTACCCTTCAAAAATAACTTTCAAATGTCTGAAACTCATACAGGCATTCTGAAGAACACGTGACAGTACTAACTGTAAGGACAGGGATGGAGCAAGTAAGTATAAACAGGATTAGCCATTGTTGCAGCTTGTAATCTCCTGGGCTACCCCATCGACAACTCATTTGAGGAAGGAGTTCTCAGAGCAAGCATGGGGTAGGTGAGATCTCTTGTGTTCCTGCTCCAAATGCAGAACAAAACCAACAAGCATCAATAGCTGGGGTGGAGAAAGAGGAGGTTTGGGTGGTGGGTCCTCCCATTGCAGGAGGCCTACTTAATGTTGGCTCTCATGTGAATATGCCTGCCATCTGTTCCTCCTTCCTTCCTTCCCTCTTTTAAAAATCCATTTATATATCCCAGTGAACAGACCATAAATGAAACCAAGAGCCCTTCTGCACTACACAATTATTACACTACGATTCCACTCTAACTACCATGGCTATAGAATTCTGGAGTTTATACTCTTGGGAGACACTGGAGCTCTCTGGCTGAGACTGCTAAATATCCCTCCCTAAACTGCAAAACCCATAATTCCATAGAACAGAACTATGGCAGTTAAAGTGGAATCATAGTCCAATAGTTATATAGTGTGGAAAGGCCCCAAATTAAACACAGTCATTGTAAATGGAAAGCAAAATATAATGACATAGGTCTTAGCACTACAGCTTAGCCCAATAGACCTGCAAAGGAACACCTGGGAGAGTCTGGAAACTTCAAAATGAAAGTTTTTAAACATTCCTTTTAAATGGAAAGCACGCTGTGTGAAGTTACCCCATCCCACCCCAACATCCTTCCAGCAACAGATAGTTAATTGCATCCTTGCTCTCCCTGCTATTGATATAAATCTGGCCACTACTAATGACACCCATGGGATTTTCTTCTGTCAGCATATATTTAACATATAATTGCGATGATCTTCCTGATAGTCTGGCCAGTAATGGAGCAATCATTTACTGATGAACTCCAGTGTGTAGGAATTATAGAGAAGAACACATCTCTTAGATTCCGTCTTCTGGTTATTGCAAGGGCAAACCCTCAAGGATGAGGGGGCGTCAGCATGTCTTCCCTGAAGCAGTCGAGGAGGAAAGAGATTGAATCCAACCATAGTAAAAACTCTCTGAGATTTAACTACATGCAGACACATCAGCCAGGCAGTTAACTTGAAAGAAATGCCTAAGAAGCAAGGTGAACAAGTTCATACCCTCCAGGATTTCACAGACGAAAACTGGGACAAGTGCTGGCCATCAACATCCAAGTGTGGTCAAGATGGCAAAAGTTATTCATGAGGAGGCTGCAGCAGTTTGCTTTTGCTTAAGCCTATTAGAAAGGACAAACTTTTCCCCACTTTTCTCCTCTCCTCCCTGAAACTGAGGCCATTTCTGCACTAGACTGTTATAGTACTATTATTCTATTTTCAACACCCTATGGAATCCTTGGATTTGCAGTTTAGAGAGGGGCCTCTGAGGATTCCACAGGATGTTGAAAGTGGAATAATAGCACTGTAAGAGATTAGTGCAGAAATGGCCTCAGTTAACTGAGTGGAAGATACTTTTGCCCTTTGAACTTAGTTTGCAGGAACTGAAGTAAGCTGAGGACAAAGGTAAAAAATATAAGGAAGGAAGAGAAACTGGGACATTACTAAAGCAGCTGGAAAGAGAGACAACAGAGGATTAATTGAGAATGCTCCTGCCAAATTGGAACAGTTGTGGAGTATGCTAGTTGTGCACAAAGAAGCAGAAAGGCCCTAAAATGTCTTTCCTTTGTTAGGATCAGCACAGTGACAAGCTCTATTTCAAAAAGGATAAGGTTGGTGACTCAACACAATGAGTTGAGGCTGAAACAGGTGTTCTTCCTGTGTCAATTCGCTTTTGATTCACATGCAATTCATGAAGGGTATTCCCTAAATTTCTCTCCCCTGTCTCTGAAATCACAGCCCACAAATTGTCTTCCTCCACCTCAATCCCTGAAAATTGGCAAAATTATAATTTTGGCACTTTTTATCTCAAGCCTACTTTGAAGACCGACCTTGTATGTTCCAAAGTCAAGTTCTCAGCTTCCATCGTTCAACTCCACAAAGTAACAGGTAGAAGAGAAAACTACAGGATCCTAGTGTGGGGTGGGTAGAACTTGCAGGTCATCTAGCTGTACCCTTGTGCTTAGTGAAAGAAATCCAAAGCTAAGAAACCTCCACTTATCCCATCTCTGCTAGAAGACCTGGTCTAAAGAGAGTCACTACTCTAGAAAATTGGATCTATTATTTAACTTTTCTTACTATGAAGAATATTCTCTGAACTTCCCAACAAAACCTGTTCTGTTGAGAACTCAGGACATTATATCTACTCTTGCTCCACAGAACGGAAAAGAACAAGTTTTTTCTCCTACTGGGCAAGTCATTTCCAGGGCATGGCTTCATGTGGCTGTCAATAGATGATGGCTATGCATATTCACAAGCCCACAGAAGCTCAGGTTAGAACTCATCACACCAGCTTTAAAAGCATGGCCAATGTGTCAATTAGAATTATGATTTGGCTGCAGATGGGACCCAATTCAGCTACAAATCCTGGAATATCATAGCATGCAGTTAAAGTGACAGAATGGTCTGTGTTGCCTCACTAAAATGCACAGGTAGTTCATCCGTATTGTGGATAAGTGCAACTGTAGTATAGAAGTGCAGATTCTGCTAACAGAAAGATTTATTTATATGTAATATGTTTATCTTGCTTTATTCATTTTCTAAGAATAATTAATATATTTTCTAATCCTTTATGAAGGCAGAAAAAATATGTAGAGGGTGTCAAGTGAAATCACGGATGTCCATGTGACACAGCAGGACATCCTGGGATCGAACTGCTGGCATTAAGATCTCTAAAAAACCCTACTACAATAGGAAGCAGAATAAATTATATATAGTGAATACACAATTTTTGTGTATTTGGAGAGCAGAATGCAGAATTTAATGGTGCAGATTGCAGGCATTTTTTTTAGTGGGTTTGTTTTAGGTCTGTATTAAAGATAATGTATATATATGCCCTTTCTGTTTTTCTATAGACACCCAAAGCTGTTCATATACCTTCCAATATTTTAAAGATGGAAACCAGGGAGCGTGTGGCCAAGCAACATCAGAATGAGGAAGAACAGTCAAGCTAGAAGAGAATGCAGATTCAATTTGCTTTTTCCTGAAAGTACTATGAAAGGCAGGATTCTGCCCCTCCACATCTGTCCCCCTCTGCTGATTTAATTTAAAAACAAAGAATCCTGATTTAAACAGGAAAAATGTAAAAACAGAAGCATAGCCAAGAAAACAGATACACAGTCTAGAGTGTCAAAAAAAGAACTTCAGCTCAGAAAACAACAAGCCTGAACAGCAGAGGGGAAAAACCAGAGCCCCACATGAAGGAAGTTCCACAGGAATGAGCTGTGACATTTTGCTGCCTGAATCAGCACAGCAAACGGCACTGCCCTCTGACGCATTCAAGGTACGTATTCGCCAAAGCCAGCCATGTCATGCTGGCAGCTGAGGCAGAAAATCCCACAACCATTTCTTTCCACCCCACTCGGGAGCAATGCAGCAACAGAAATCCCGTGCAATTTACTGACTTTTATGACATCCAAAATGTGCTGCTTAAATACAGGCAGAAGGAAAAGCAAGGATACCTTACTGCTTCTCTTCCTCTCAGCTATCAACAAAAAACCACAGTTTTCCTTGTGCCCTGGAAGGCTGGTCTGTTTTCCTGACCTCCTCACTCCAAAGAGGCAGATAAATCAGAAAGGGGGGATATGTGCCATTCCAGATACTGGACTGCAATTCCCTTAGCCAGCATAGTCACAGAGAGGGTGTAGGTCAACAGCTATAGGGCTGCCAGATCTCACTCCCTAACCCTAAGTCTCAAGTTTGAGCTTGCAAAATCTCCAGCTCCAGGCAAGAGAAAAAGACTATGTGCAAATCTCCAGCTCATCTACTACATCACCAACCTCAGACAATTTCCAAGGCTTAATTGATTTCCTGCTGCAAAGACTCTCCAGGGGGTCTGTGTATTTCTAGGAAGCCCCCACCTTTTGATGCCCTGTTATATGACAACTTGTTCTTTCAATGCTTCTAAATTAAGGACAATTTTCCATTAATTCAATGTGAGGTCTGTGCTTTCACACAGTCCCAACCCTTGCCTATAGAAAGAACGGATCCCCTACTTAAATTAATACAATTTGTTTCTATTGCTAGCATTGAAACAGCGGGCTTCCATCAGTTCTTCTTGTCCACAGAGGCTTGCTTGGGACTGCTCATTTGCAGCTAGCAAAGTGAGCTCGGAGTAGGGGAAAAAAATGGTTCCAAGCCAGCTGAAAGACTTTACGAGCAGTGTTCATGTATGTGGTTACTCCCAACTGAACCTCCATAAGACCTTCATGTTCCCTGCAGTACGTGGTTCTGCCTTTCGACCGTTTCTGCTTTCTATGAGTGTTCCATTCCCTAATGTGTCAGATAAGTGGAGGAAGCTTCTACTCAGTTAACTTCCTCCCTTCCTGTTGTTGAGGTACCAGGGCTCACCCTCCACTCTTCTCTGCTTCCATGTTCTGCTAAGAAAAATGTTGGTGAGATGTTCCTTATCTCATCCAGGAACAGGCTCTTTTATTTGAGATTTCTGCCTTAACTTCCAAACAGGAAACTATGTCCTCTGTGTTTCTGTGTTTGAATGACAAGATGTGAAGCACTGTGGTTGGTGCTTAATGCGTAGCAAAGTCATCACCAAGGACTGGCCCCTAGGTCTTAGGGTTTTGCCAGAAAGACTCAGAGCCTGGACAATCCTGAACTCAGAGGCCCTTTTCGCACTGAGGCTTTTTGCGTGAGCCGGGGTGGGCGGCTTGCGCGAAAAGTCTCTTTCGAGAGCCTGCTGGTTCCCCGCTCGTTCCTTCCGCAGGCGAAGGAACAAGCGGGGAAGCGGCAGCGTCCCGGAGGCGGAGGCAGCTCGCGCGTCCATCCTCCCCCGCTTGCGCGAGAAGCAGGAGCCTCTCGCGCCGCCCCCCGCGCATGCGGGAAGCAAGCGACAGTCGCGCCCACCCCCCCTGCGCGCGCGCGAAGCGGGAGGCTGTCGCAAGCAGCCCCCCACCCGCGCGAAGCAGGATGCCATCGCATCCGTCACGCAAGCGCCCCGCCCCACCCCTTCCTTCCGCAGGAGCGGAGGGAAGGAAGCGCTACCCGGCCGCCTCTCTGACGCACCGCACAACAGGTAAGTGCGGGTGGGCGCCAGGAGTGTTGTGCGAGCGCGGGGTGATTTTCGCTTGGAAGCGAAAATCAAAAACCCCGCGCTCGCGCCACTGCAGCCCCGTGAGAGCGCCGGAAGTGGGAGTGCGTCGTGTGGAGCGGCGCTCCCACTCCCGCACGGCTCACGGGGCTATTTCGCTCGGGAAAGCCCGTGCGAAAAGGGCCTAAGAGTAGATCAAGGCCTCCTGGGTCTTTTTGATCAGTCACAATAATGACCTCCAGACTTTGGAGGTCCTTCTACAAAAAACAATACAATAGATGGGTAATATACTTAACGCACTGTTATACATATCCCCTGACTAACAACTCGCCTTGGGGGGATATTCCATTTAACAATAGGCCATCACACTGGTCAACTTAATATATGCAAATTCCTTCCCCCCTCCCCCTCCCGGGAACTACAACAAGTACATATACTCTGTCTCACTTCCATGCCACCAGATCCTCTGAAGATGCAGATGCAGGTGAAACATAAGGAGAAAGTACTAATAGAACACGGTCTCAAAGCCCGGAAAACCCACAACAACCTATGGATTCCGGCCGTGAAAGCCTTCGACTTTACAATAATGACACCATTTGTCATCTCCCTTGGGATTTCCTTTTTCCTCTCTATTTAGCTGCAATTCTCAGAGCATCTAGAGGGAAAATATGTTTTCACAACAGTAATGTATTGTTACAAGCAATCCTTGCTGTAATACAAAATATTCGGGAGTGGCTTAATCTTGTAAGGGCATTCAAGAGTCACTAGCTTTTCAAAATACCTGCTAACTTCTTGATATGAATCAACACAATTGTGTACTTTTTTAAAAAAATCTTCTCCAAGGCATGGTTTTGGGGCTATCATGATGAGGACATGCAAATTCTCCATAGCATCTGGAAAGCCGGGTGTTCCTTATCTCTGAAACTGACAGTGCTTTTCTAGGACAGCTGTAAAATAGAGTGCATTGTGATATGAGTCCTATTCTTTCTTTCCCCCTTACATGGAGTGATTGGCAGGAAGAGAAGCTATCTGGCCAAATGCTGGTTTGATATAAACTATGTATACAGGGATTTGTCATATTGGGACTGGGCAGGGCTACTTTGCTTTGGAAACAGAGCTGACAAAAAACTACCAGGTGGCATGGCATATTCAGCCCTATTTACATGCTGTCATTGCTTTCATTGATGGGGAGTGACAAAAAAAATGCAATTAATGGAAAACACCTAATGAATGTTATAGCAAGAGAGAGCCCATTCCTCATCAATCACAATCCAGTGGCTTACTTAGGATTTCATGACTGAGACTGAAGATTGAGATGGAATATTATGAAATATGAACTAAGGTACCAGTATGGACTAAGTGTTACCATCTGCTGCATGGTCATTTGCGTCTCCATTATCTAGGACCTGATCCCACCAGCCTCCAGTCCTGAACTGACACCACAATATTTTTTTCCAACACAACACTCTGTGTTGTGTTCCAGTATTTCTGAAGACACTTAACTGTTCAGTAAATATCTAATGATTTGCCATTGTGATTCTGCCCATAGCTAGGAGACCAAAACTGATGGCGGGGCATGTGCTGGGACCCACGGATAACATGGGAGGCCCACTGCTGCCAAAGCCTGGAGCTGCCTGATCCTAGCAACCTTCTACACTCCATAATCACAGTGCTAAAGTCCCACTCTAACTGGTCTATCTATGGAATCCTTGGATCTGCAGTTTCGAGAGGGCATCTTGCATTCTCAGCCAGAAAACTCTAGTACCTCATCAAAATACAAACTGTAGGATTCCATAAAATGCAGCCAGGGTGGTTAAAGTGGAATCATTGTGCTATATCATCTAGTGTGACAGGGCTTCTGCTGTTCTCCTCTCACTTCTGCTCCTGTCATCTCTATGGCCCTTTTTGCATGCAGTTTCTTTTGCGAGAGGTCCCCTTGAGCGTCGCATAAATGGAAGTGGCGGTCTGTACGATGCACTCCCATTTACGCGACGCTCAAGAGCCTAAAGCGGGCCATGCATGGATTTTTTTATTTTTGGCTCTAAGCCAAAAATGCTGCGCAGTCGCGCAATGCTCCCAGGGCCCTTGCACACTTACCTGCCCTGCGGTGCATCGGGTGAGCCGGGCTGGTCGTGCTTCCTCCCCCAGTGCAGCCTACAGCTCCCAGGCTGCACTGTGGAAGGAAGGGGCCGGGCATTCATGCAACGGCCGGCAACGAGCAACCCAGGTGCGGAAGAACGGAGCAGCGATGCGAGTGCCTCGCGCAAGAGGCTTCTTGCGGGAATGGCACCCCCCACCTCCGCAAGCAGGTAACATGTGGAAAGGGCCTAAGAAATGAGCAGGAGGAGGAGCAAGGAGAAGCATTCATCTTCTGACACCCATCTTCTGAGCAGTGATGCAGATTGGGCCCCAAGAGAGAGGTATGTGAATGGGTTACCATAACAGTGCTGAAAAAGAGGTGGACCAAATCTCAAGAGCAACTTGACCAAGGACATCCTAAAACCTGAAACAGATTCCCTAGGTAACTTTTGGTTTGTTCAATATTAGCCAATGTGGAATTTATGATTTTGGAAGTTGGGGAGGCCATCTTCCACTTGCTAGGCAACCAAGGATTTCTATTTCCTAGAAATCCCTGTCTAGGAATTGAAGAATGGCAACACTCCTTCCCACTATATGGCTGTCTGTCAGGGTTTGCATTAAGCACAGCCTGGGCACTATAATGAAAACCTTCCTCTGGCAACAGTTCAAATTCAAGGAATGACTATTTATGAACAAATAGTATGTGCTATGCAAAGCTGTGTCATGAGCTGTTGGTGTTAGCCTTTAAGGTAAGCATTATTTTTTAAAGAAAGGATACTTACGGTATTTTATGCAAAAAAATACAAAGAATAATAATAATGAGGCACAATTCACTGGGGATATTTTCTTTTTAAGTCCATCTGGAATGGTAATATTCCCAGTGGATTCTGTTCCTATACAAAGTACCCAAGAAACAGCTGCAACATTCAACTCATGGTAACAGAACAAGAAATAAAGTTCAGGAAATTGATCAAAACATACGTTTTCAGTAGTTCCAGTGATCACGTGGAGCCCATCATACGTTGACTTGATATACATCCCCTAAAGAAAAAGAGTAAGATATGAAATCATTAATACCCATAGGTAGGGTTGCCAGATCTTGGGGCTTGCACTTGAGTCTATAGCCTTTTTGGAGTCAACTCTTGCTTGGACATGAGGATGAAAATTCTCCAATTTGGGGAATGGGAGAAAGGCAATTCAGACTATAAAGAAACAGTTGGCCTCAGCTGAACAGAGGGGAAAAATGAGGATGAGTTCCCAAATGGTGTGTACCTGTCCTTTCCTTCCCCTGGAAGCTCAGAGAAGCCAGAACTTCATTGCATGAATCACCCCTTCCACTCTTCCTCTGATAAGGAGGAGTATCAGCATCCCCTCCTGGTCCTGACAGCTGTCATATGGTAGCAGTTTTTTGGATGGAGTGCAAACATAAGAGGGTAGCCCTCTACACCCTGTCCAAAAAGGCTCTTATTGTGTGTGTAAGTCAAGAACAAGATTCCAGCCTGTGTGTAGTTTGCTCCTCAACCCCCTCTCTTGCAAAGTCTAAATACACCTCATCTCTCTCTACCTGTTCAGAAGGAAGTTGGGGATTAGATGTGATGTGATCTACCTGCCCTAACTGCAGGGCCATCTCCAGCAGAAATGGTTAAGAAGTGGCACAATGGAACATTGATTGCTGCATTACCACCTTTCTATCAGGGAGGTTTCTGACAGGCTTCTTTTCTCAGCCCTGGAAAAAAAGATGTCTGAATCTACCAAAGAGCTGAAATGAAATTCTGTCCCCTTGATCCTCAAATAGAAAGCTAACGAGCTAGCTTGTGTTGTTTCCAGCCATTATCACTGCACCGAAAAAGCAAGAGATGCTGGTGGGGGGAAACAGAACTTCAAAACAAGGAGCACAAAAGTGAATAAGATTAAACAACAAGCAGCATTTTTATCACCAGAACCTACTTCTGTCATCTTCTCTACAAAGAACACAGAGCATCTCATTATAAAACTGTTGAAGATTTATATGCTGTTTTTATTCAGCTCTCCCGGCCCCCAACAGGCACACATAGATGCACTTCTTTATAATTTTTTTTTGGAGCGAGATAACTTTGGCTCCATATTCTATTTAGGCAAGGCCAGCCCTACGATTAGACAGATGGGGGCAACTGCAGATTCTGAGGGGCACAGAAATCGTAGACAGAGTGGCTTGTGCCTTGGGACCTGTCCTTTGACATCCCCTCCCAAGCTGGTCTGCTGCTTCCAAATGCAGTAGAAAATGATGTCTGATAACCAGTTTGAAGTAAAGTTCAACTGCTAGACTGCATTTTGTATACGGAATATGAGAGGTCCCATCTTGTCCGCCTCAGACATGTCTTGGGCCAATACTGCTTTTAAGAGAAACAATGCTTTGAAACAGTCCTTGAGACCAAATCCAACCCTTCTGGGTCCCAATCCAATTTCTGGACTTCTCCCAGACTACTACATCTCCTTTCTTACTGTATATCATCATTTGATGGTTCCGTGACTTTGTATGTTTGGGATTTTTCCTCATATCCTAAAAGGCTGAGTACCACTCCTAAGGCTTCTGTCAACAAGGTTGTGAGTTCGATCCTGCCCGGCTCCAAGGTTGACTCAGCCTTCTATTCTTTTGCAGGTCGGTAAAATGAGTACCCAGCTTGTTGGGGGCATGTATAGAAATGTTTCAAAATACATGCTATTTGTAAGTTGTTCGCCGCCTCGATCCATATGGAGAGGCGGGATATAAATAAATAAATAAATAAATAAATAAATAAATAAGAAAGAGCTTTGATCTGTAATATGTTGGTATTTTCATACAGGTCTTTTGTCTCTTTCCCCACCACCACAATGTGGTCTCTGATACCTTCGCTGAAATTCAGTTTGACCTTCAGAATGAAAATGGTTCCCTGTCCTTCTTTTAAAACATGGATTAAAAATGGACGCCAAAGAGTTGGGTATGTCATCAAAGCTGTATATCTTCTCACTAGGTGGGGCTTCAATAAAACAGTCAAATTCATAGATAACGCGGTTACCAATGGCTGCTAGTCATAATGGAGATATACTACCTCCAGAATCAGATTTCCTCACAACATCACGGAAACATCTGGAACTTTCTTACCAAATCAACATTATCTGCATTGAATATCTGCTCTTTGGTGGTGGAAAATTATAAACTGAATAAAAGTTTCCTGAAAAGCAGTTCTTAAAACAAACTTTCAGCCACATCTTTCATAATCATAACTAATATCTCTCTGAAAGAAATCATAACTTCCTTTGCTCACCATCAGGTAGCTACAGAAGGACATTTTTGGAGTATCCAGTAGCAACATTGGGGTAAGGATAATCTTAAGAAAGACAACCTAAACTTGGATTTATCTTGAATTAACAGAATTGGGCAAGTGTGATGGATGCCAGAACAAATTCTTCAGAAGCCACTTCTGATGGCTTTAGGATTCTTGCTAAATTTATCTACTTCACAGTCACTCCTCTAAAGTTTTGTCATGAGACAAAGAGTTCCTTGCCTTAAACATCTTCAGATGTGGAAGGCTAAAATTTATCCAATTGGGGGAAAAAAATCACCATACATCTTATTAAATGGGGCAAAGGTGTATGAAAATCTGTGCATGAGGGAAAGTGTATTCTGTAAAATCTGTGTGGAAAAATGTCTGCCCATTTCGATGTGAGAACACAAAACATAGCACCTTTCAGCACTAGGCTGTTATAGCGCTATAACTCCACTTTCAACATCCCCTCCCCCTCCCGAAGCTGCAAACCCCAGGATTCCATAGGATTTGGAAAGTGGAGTCATAGCGCTATAACAACCTAGTGCAGAAAGTGCCATAGTCTCCTAATCTGATACAAACAATGTATGGGGTGGGAATTAAAGTGGTATCAGATAAATTCTATGAAATCTAGGCTGAGAAATGTATCCTTAAACTGTTACTGTTTTTTAAAAGGAACATGGGCCCTTTCGGCACGAGGCGAGGGAATCGCTCCATGCCATTATCTACCGCTTCTTCTGGGGTCTTGTCAGGACCCTGGCACTCCAGGACTCAAGCTCTGAGTCTGAACCAGAGGACTTCAAAGCCATGGAGCCTGCTGCACCAGCAGAGCCCACCCCAGAGGCTGCCATGGAGCCTGCTGCACAGCCCACCCCAGAGGCTGCCCTGGACACAGAGCCCTTGGCCCCAGTAGCCCCAGCAATGGAGCCAGGGGCTGCCTTAGACCCAGAGATTCAAGAGCAGGTGCCTACTTACCAGCAGCTTTGGGAGCAAAAGAGTGCTCTCAGAAGGTCAGAGCATTTAAATAGGAAACACCAAGCAATCAAGCTACAGCTGAGGTAGCACCTGGGTGAGGGCCTGCTTAATAAAAGCACTCACTCAGCCTTGGGTCTTTGTTGGCTGACAACTGTCCATTTTGGGTGTGCCTGCTGGGCTTCTGGGGCCCTTGCCTTGCTTCCTGGAACACTGCCTGACTGGCTGTGGAACAAGCTCTGTGGTATGTGGACTCTATTTGCTGTTTTGCCTGGCTGTGCAGTAACAGCCAGGGATATCTTTGCTGCAAAAGTCTCTTTAATTTACTGCTGCCTTACCTACTTACTGCTGAAGTAAAGCCCTTTTGTTTATTGCCTGTCTGCCTTAGCTGGCTCTTGGCTGCCTGCCACGCCTTGGTGCTGACAGGTCTGAAGCAACATGGACTGTCCCTGAAGCCCTTCCACAGGGCTCCTTTTTGGTCCAGGGCAAATTGGAGTGGTGCAAGGTCTGTAGATTTGCACTGCTCCAGCTTCCAAAATGGCGGTTTCTGGCTTCCAAAATGGCAGCTTCCGGCTTCCAAAGTGGCAACTTCCGGTTGGTTGTGGGTCCCGACCAACTGGTGAAGCTCGCCATGCCTAAACTCGCCCTCCGCAGATTGCAGGTTCGCATTGGTGTGAGCCTGCGAATCTGCACAAGGGAGCAGGAATGCAATGGTGCGTCCCAGGAAAATAAAGACCAGTTTTTTGCAGTCTTTAGAAAACACGCTGGAGGACCACTTGGGGTTGTTTTGGAGCGGACTGAGGTGTGGATCCTAGTCCACTCCAAGGTGCAGACAACCTCCATGAGAGGACGCACTGCCCTGTTCTAATTGCCTGGTGCGGAAAGGGCCATGGGAAAGTGCCTTACAGCTGAAGCAGACTAGGTTTTTAGCCACTGTGTGTGTGTGTGTGTGGATGTTAATGGTGATGCAGCCATTCTAAACATCCTTGTAACTTCCCTGCAGAGCAAAAATGGACTGGCCTCTGATTTCACCACATTGGATTTCCCCTACCTATATGCCCTGCTGATAAGGTTGAGGGGGTGGAGCTTATCTTATAATGTATTAAGAAGCATGACACCTCACCTACTTTTCATTTAGCTATGCCAGTCAATCTCATTCTACTGAATCAGACCAATGTTGTCTCTAGCCTAGGATGGTTGACTGGCAGCTCTTCCTCAAGGCTTCAGTCAGGAGTCATTCTTTGATTTGTCTGGAGATTCTGCTCATTGAACCAGGCACTTTCTATATGCAGAGTATATGGTCTCTACCTACCAAACACAAATGATTTTTTTATTAAATCTCCTCCATCTTTCTCTTCCTGTTTCTAAAGTCAAGATTTCATAAGAAGATAAGTTCAAAAATCTGACTGTTCTACCAACATGGTTCTGAGAAAGGTCACACAGCTCCTTGAAAGTCCACTACCAGGGTATTAGGACACTTATCTCTCCTGTTGTTGCTCTCCAGAAACTGACAATTTATAGGCACATGCCTTTGATTCCAGAGAAACATTATGCCTGATGGCCATTGTTAGATCCATCCTCCATGACTTTGTCTAGTCCTCCCTTAAATCCCCCCATGCTCTTCATTATTGCTAGATCATTTGCACAGCAGATTCCATGAATTTATTACTAGTTCTCATTCTGTAAATGGAAGCCATTACAATAAAAAAAAAATATAGTTCTGTGAGGTGGGAAGGATCATTTGGCTTGCAGTGGTGCAGCCCCTAGTCCTATCTTGACTATGGCCTTCAGTGCCATTTCAGGGTTGTTGTTCAGTAACAACTGTCAATGTTCAATGGAGCCAACACAGGTCCTTTTCGCATGTGTGAAAATAAACAGGCAAAAATGGGACTCACCGGCTTTCTTCTCCATCTGGGTGAGTCTGTTGGGACAAGGAGCAGTGCGAGCTTGTCGCTCCGCACTGCTCCGGCGTCCAAAATGGCGGCTTCTGGTTGGTGGAGGTTCTCCACCAACTGGAGAAGCTCGCCAGCCTAAAGCCCGCCCCCGGCAGATCTGCAGGCACGCACTTGCATGCGCCTGCAAATCTGCACCAGAGTGCGGTGACGGAGTGACACGGAGTCACGTGCGCCGTGCTTTTTAAAAACCTCTAAAAAGAGGTTTTTAAAAAACACACTGTGCGACCAGTTCCGGTTGCTCTGGAGTGGACTGAGGTATGGAACTACAAAAAGTAGTCCGCCCCAGTCCACTCTACGGTGCAGAAGACCTCCGTTGGAGGTCGCTCTGCACCGTTTTAATAGCCCGGTGCAGAAAGGGCCACAGTTGCTGCCAAAATTCAGTAGCAACTATGGTGGCTTTCTATGCTGCAGAAAGCTTCCACAGTGCTACAATGTAGTCTAGAACCTGTAGGACATTTGGGGAGGCAGAGTCACAAAAATTGCTGGGGACTGCGTGTTGTCCATGGAGCATATTTCACCATCTTCTGCTGTATACAGAATTGCTGAACTCAGTTCTCATTGCTTTTGAGAATTGTGTCCTTCCATCTTTAGTCCATAGTATCTGACAGGAAATACCTTTGACTGAGAGGAAGCTTGAACGTATTCCTCACTGTAATGTTAAACAATTTCTGTACCCTACCTGCTTGATGTATAGCATGTTTTGGCCTCCCTCTTGTATCCAGTGGTACCACACATATACAAATCTCCTTTAGCCTTCTGTTACGCTCACTGTTAGGGAGGCTCCTCAAAGGGCTAGTTTATCCTTCATGGTAAGAAGATACTGACACTAAAGGAAATGTATTGCTTCTGCAAAGCAACCTCTGTCATGATGACAGTGCTTCAGGGACCATTTCCTATTATGGTTAATCAGACAGGCAGCCTGGGCTGGACAAATTATCTGCATAGAGTGGTTTTTCCTGTTTCTGTCATTTAGTGGGAGGGTAGGAAGGTAGAAACTCCCTGCTGGCAATTTGTGTTTGCCCCAAGTGGTTACTAATATATAACAATGAAGAGCAAAGGGAGGGATGCTTTAAAAGATGCCTGCCTCTTTTTCTGTAAAAACTATACTTCACGTTTTATGCTGGGAATAAGGCAAGAGGAAGATGCTGCTGTTCATTCTGTTAACCTCCTGATCAATTTTGACATTACAGATGGGGAGTCAAATGAGGAGGTGAATGGAGGCATCTACCCTTTGGTGCTGCTTCTGATCACCAGCAGAGCTTAAATCTCATAGCTGATAGTGGGGACTGCTGCTCATTCTCATGGACTTGGGCCTATGTCCTTGTGCATGGTGCCATCTTGTTCTGCCATGCTGTTTTAACATGTGCAAAACTAATGGAAAAGTTGTCCAGATATTTGGGGTATCGTGCCATCAGTATGCTAATAATAATGCCCAGTACCTTCTTCCTTGAAAGCCAGCATGGGACTACAACCCTGGAGACCAGGATTTGATTCCTTACTCACTCGTGGAAACCCACTGGGTGACCTTGGGTGTTACACACACTTTCAGCCCCAGAAAACCCCACGGTAGGTTTGCCTTAGGGTTGCCTTAAGTTGGAAACAACTTGAAAGCACACTGTCATCACCGCAACAACAATCGCCTTCTTCCTTGGGAAGCCATGGAGGATGCAAATTGTTCTCTGAGTTCAGTGAGAACGAGCACTTGAATGTGAACTATCAAAACAAAGCTTAGTGCAGACAAGACTGTTCCTGGGGGTAAAGGCTGGACATTTCTTGCATTCAAAGCATGTACACCACCACTGAGCTAAGATCTTTTTGTCATATATATTTTATGACCTATGGATCATAAGACAGTTGTTATACAATACATGAAGCAAAGTGGTGTGTAATTTTGAAAAGCTGAACTTGTGATTTTATGACATTATGAAATATAGGTTTGTAAGACATGGGTGAACTTTATTTCATTTTATTCTCTAACAGCAGTCCTCTGAATAAAGTTCAAAATGATTCCTTAGAACATCTAATGCCCTCAAGATTATCGAATGGCATATACATATAGTTTAAAAAATAAGTAAAAGCATAACTTAGATTTTCTATAAGGAGTGAATCCAATGTTTGGTCAGTGTTTTCACACTCTAGAGATTCTAAACATAGGGTGGGGGAAAAGTACAACCCAAAGGCTGCATGTGACCTTGGGACTCCATTTTAGATTTCCATGGCCTCCAACTTCCTTATTGTTGTTTCCCCCCAAAGACACTCCTGGCCCCTTCGATGTCTTCCCTCAAAATGAAAACATGGCAAAAGCATGAGTAAAAAAAATAATACTGGGGGGAGGGTGAAATGGGTCCTCCAGGATTCCTTGGAAAGCCAATGTGGCCCCTCCAATCCATGGCAGTTGCTCACACCTCCTATAAAAGATTGGGCCACTGCTACCTGCAAATCTTAGTTTTACTTCTGTTTCTTCATCATGATTACCATGTGACAGAATGGGAGGGAAAGAAGAAAGGAAGAGTTTTATTGACCCATTTTTATTCTGCTCATCTGCTAAGGACCTCAAGGTCATGACCTGCAGTCATTTACTGTCAAGTCCTTACATGGCATTCTTAGGGCAATATAGCAAGGGACGGGGAGCTAAGATATATCTAGGAAGGCTAATAACTTCTTCTGATAAAGCTGAACAAGATCTTGGAAACAAAGCTTTCTTTGGGATGCAAAAGAATGCATTTCAATATGTGATTGGTAGAGAGTAACAATCCCCAGTGGCCAGGGACAGAGTTGATCCTGAAACTGGATTCATCGTGCAACTAACACCTGGAAAGGGTTCTTGATGGAGGAAATTGCCTGGGATCCAAATTCTTGAAATCCCACCAGCCAAAGTGAGCCTCCCACAGGTTTCCACTATGGCCTGCTGGGCTCATGCTAAGGACAGGACAGGAGGCTTCTTTTTCCCTCTAATTGCCAGCTTTTTAAAAAGTTACGAAATGTGGCTAAGCAACAGTCATTTAAAATATTTTTTAATGCTCCACATTGAAATGGACTTGTGAGAGTATGCAAAATAAATCTATGGATAAGACAAGCAATAACAATGAAAGAGCAACACCCATAAATTCAGTAGCTGCCTGACAAATTTTTTACCAGATTCTTTACAACATCAGCTCAAAAATATTCCTAGCAACCCTTTCTAATGTCAGGTAAAGAAGTGCAACTTAGAGATGTTCGCAGTTTTAGGCCCCCTGCAAAAGACTTGCTTCTGGTAGGTACAATTCCAAGTCCACACATTAATGAAATATCAGCCAGGCTGACCCTAAGGGTAAATTTCATATAGCCCTTTACTTAGGTCCTACAACTTCTCTTATGAATTCTTGCATTTCCACACTGAATCTGGTGTTTTCTCTTTCCCTTTGCTCGGAAAACATCACAGTACCTTCAGAGGTTTTCATATAACAAAAATAAAAATTGGATTATTCTACCCAATGCTTGCTTATGGGGGGGAAACTGGTAAAAGCTCCCTCCTGAAATATTTTGTTGGTGTCCTTGCTATTTGTCAATCATGCAATTCTGTTGCAATCCACGGCTCCATTCAACAAGCTCCAGTACAAATCCCATTAATGTAAATGGAGTTTGGTTAGGAACGACACTTGGTTGATTCCCTCCTATACTGACAAAATGCTGAGTGAAGTGGAGCAAGAACAGCACATCGTTCTAAAAGAGAGACATCTCCATTGGTCACCAGGGAAATTTCATATATCAAGAATCAGCTTGCAGCAGTTCTCGCCAGGGGCTGGGGGAGGGAGAGATTTGACAACAGCTTTTGCTAGAAATGAAACAAAGTGAAATAAGTCCTCCATGTTTCAGACACTACAGTGTTTAGGCATTTTCAAGTAAGTCTTTCACAACGGATGTAAGCAACCAGAGGAATATGGCAGAGGAAGAGAGATCCTGAAAACTATGTACAGCAGGTGAAAAATCCAAAGCCAAGAAGTTATGTGCCTTCAAGTTATTCAAGTTAGGGTCCTGAGCATCGCGTGAGTGGGAGTGCATCATATGGACCGATGCTCCCATTTACGCGATGCTCAAGGGGCCCTCGCGCAAAAAAAAAACTGCTTGCAAAAAGGGCCTTAGTTATGTTTTGTTTTTATTTGTTTGAGACCCTTTCCACATCTTACACTTTTCTGTCATTGTCCCATCGCAATCCTGGCAGTGCCACTGCTGGGATGGGAGCATGATCTGAATGCTCCCCTCCATACCAGCTGGCTGCCCATGGATAAGTAGTGTGAGTGACACGCACCTTCCATCCACAGTACAGCTAGCCACTTCCTGCACTGGAGAAGGAAGCACCTAGATTGCATTGCCTCCCTTTCTTCACAGCCACCAGCAGTGGGAACCATTACCAGATTTTTTCTGGTAATAGTAGAACCTGCAATTGCAACATCTGGGCATGCGCAGGCAGCGGTTTTGTGATGATGTCATATGAAAGCACAACTCACTGACCGGCAGCAATTGTGTCCCCATCCCAGAACAGCAACATCATGCAGAAATGGCCTTAGTTATGTTTAGGTGTCTGTTAATGTTTGTACTGATGTATTTTCATTGTTGTTCTTTTGTATGTTTGGATTGTGTTGGTTTTTTATTTTATTATTATTTAACAATTTTTTAAAAAAAATAATTTTAATTTATTATGCTTATATGTCATCCTATGATATAGGATGGAATAAATATGAAGAGCAGGCAAGAAAGAAAAAAGAAGAAAAGAAAGGAAAGGAAAGAAAATGAAAGTTCTAGAGTGGAGCAAAATTTCTTGAGAGATGTGTCTGGAAAGTATAGTAAATAAAGATCACCATGTTCTCTGGTTAAAGCTGAGGACCATCCTTCTGATTTGTTTCATTCAATGTGAAAGAAATTCTTTTCAAAGATCCATATCGCCTTGAGAGCATAAGCAAAACTAATGTACGTCCTTACTTGCTATAAATTCTTGTCTTCAGGCTACAGTTTCTATAATTCAGCATGCCAAAGTTCTCTGTCAATACCCTGCTTTTCCTTCTAATATATCTCTTTGTTCTTCAGTAGGACAGCTTTCTTGTGGAACTTAAAAGCATTCCAATTATTCCTAGAAAGGATTAAATTCTCTCTCTTAAAATGGGGACAGCTACAAGTCTGAGGAACAGATGTGCTGTTCAAAAATTAAAAAGAAAATGAGATGGTGGAATCTTTCTTTGTCTGATGATGCATGCTTGGGCACAGGGCTGGCTCCGTGCCTGAGGGAACCCTTGGCAGATTATGGTAGGCCTTCTCCTACACACTGCAGCACCTTCTAAACTGTGGACATACTTGGTGGGAATGGAGGGTTGTTAGAAGCTACCATTTTAGTGTCCCAAAGCAGTGGGCCAATGGAACCACCAGTAGTGGTCCAAGGGAGTCAGGTGCTTAGTCTACTGAACTGCTAAGTCCCAGACTATGCCTGCTTAGTACAGGTGTAGGCAAATTATGGCCATGGACCACATGTGGCCTTTGGGATCCCCCACAGTTCCCTGAACCCAGATTTTTTTTAAAAAAAAAAATGAGGTGGGTTTTTGGGCCATATTTTCCCCAAGAACAGACCAACCTACCCCAAACCCAGTGGTTTGCTTTCCCCAGTTCTCCAGACAATGCCTACAAAGGTCCTAGGCCCTCCAAAACTAACTTTTTCAGGCAATTTTTGGGTGATTTTTAACTTGAAAATGGGCCCAAAGCTTCCAAAGTTGCCTTCAAGTGTGATTGTTTGCTTCTCTCAACCCCTCAGAGCCCCCTAAAATGGCAGCCAGAAGTGACATTACATCACTTCCAGTGTGCCCAAAACATGCATTTTTAAGCAGAGGCTGGGAGTGTGTTGTCGTGGGTTCCTCCATGGCAGAATGGGGTTGGACTGGATGGCCCCTCTGGTCTCTTCCAACTCTATAATTCTATGATTCTATGCATTGCAATGACTTAAACTTTGGTCCTTAGGTGCACAGGGCTTTGAGCTTTTAGTGACACACCAGAGACAGGGGGGCAAGGTGAAGTTATCAAGGCCACGTGAACACAGCAAACACAAGACAAACACAAGAGTAAATGTGTGAGTGGTCTTCAGTGTTTCACTTCTTCAACTTAGCAGCTATTGTGTTTCTGATGCTTTGTGCTGGGGTACTTGTTAAACACCATTATCACCCTCAGTGGTATGCCAGTGTGACAACAAAACAGGTGATAGCATAAGAAATATTTGGTTTCTACATCAGACAACACAGTACAAAGGAAGTATATTATTTCCAGTACAATGTTACTAACTGTAAAATGAAGTAGAAAAGTGTTATGTTCAGAGAAATATGATTAATCTATGCACCCAGAGATGGAACAGAGAAATAAACAGGAATATTGCTGTAGAGAGATATCAGGAAATGAAGAGATGAGATAGGAATTGAATATTTTCAGGTGAATAGGTGTGAAGTGAACACGGTTCTTGGCAGATGAGGAAGAGAGCTGGCAAAACTAAGGGTTGAAATTGGAGGAAGGAAGGACATGTATATGTGGGTATGCCTTTGAGTTGTCTGTCATCTCATGGTGGCCACATGAATTTCATAGGGTTTTCTTAGGAAAGGAATACTCAAGAGGTGGTTTTGCCAGTTCCTTTCTCTGAAATAAAGCTTACAGCACCTGGTATTTGTTGGCAGTCTCCCATCCAGGAACTAACCTGGACTGACTTCAGGACCAGACAGCATCTGGCGCCTTTACAGGGCAAGTCATACCTTCCAACATTTCACAGATGAAAACTGGGACACATGTGGCCAAGAAATGTCAGAATGTAGTCAAGATGGCAAAAGGTATTAATGAGGAAGAACACACAAGCTAGAGGAGGCTGTGGCAGTTTGCTGTTGCCTGAGCCTGCTGGAAAAGGGCAGACCTTGCCTACTCTTCTCTTCTCCCACCACTGAGTTAACTGAGTGGAAACAACTGTTGCACTTGGAACTTAAGTTTGCAGCAACTGAACTAAGCTGAGGAGAAAGGAGTAAAGTGGGAGGAGGAGAGACAAACTGGGACATTTTAAAAGCAACTGAAAATATGGGATGACAGAGGATTAACCAGGACTGTCCTTGTTAAACTGGGAGAGTGGGAAGGTATTGAAAGTTGGGAAGTATAATTACACATTGCACAGTGCATTTTGTCCTCTCCTTTAGTGCCCAACCAACCTCTGCAGGTGGTGGGTTTTATTGATGCATCTGGTGGGTTTTGAACTATATCCTTTCAATCTGGTTCCATTTCAAAATGGTATTGGTATAATGTGGCCAAAATTCTGACACAGTTTTAAGGGTTTCAGACTTTTTTCCCCAAATGTTCATGGCCATTCTGCACTAGACTGTTATAGCACTATTATTCCAGCCAGCACCTCCCTAAACTGCAAACCCCAGGTTCCATAGGATGTTGAAAGTGGAATAATAGCACTATAACAGTCTAGTGCAGAAATGGCTTTAGTTTTATTTTGACGCAG
Source organism: Ctenosaura bakeri (assembly GCA_948474755.1). NCBI lineage: Eukaryota > Metazoa > Chordata > Lepidosauria > Squamata > Iguanidae > Ctenosaura > Ctenosaura bakeri. The sequence goes on from CAOLHI010001068.1 coordinate 156,362, forward strand.
CATGAATTTAATTTTTATTTGAGAACTTCACAAAAAACTTTTGGGGTGGGCAGTTCAGAAGTGTTGCAAGCATTTTTTTTAAAAGAAAATTGTGGCAATCCTTTTAGCCAATGCTGTAGATTTGTGCTATGCACAAACCCTGTTTTTGTCTAGAGATGATGCCGGGGGGAAAGAAAGGAGTATGTATACAATCTCCTTGTCACACCACCTTTGTGTCTCTGAGAAGTATTACTGTCCTACTACTTACCAAACCTTCACTGGGCATGATGCTTGTAAGATGAACAACTTCGAGGTGAGCTGATTGTGACACCAGAGAGTCTGATGAGAGAGAGATGATGTGATCACAGATGCCAGACAGCGTTTTACACTGGAGCAGGGGAGAGGGAAAGACAAAGAAAGAGAAGGAGGGAGAGAAAAAGAGAGAGAGAATGAAAGAGTGAGATTAGAAGTATTTTAATGGAAGCACTAACATTAAACACCATTCACTGGTAGCAACTTATTACTGTGTATTTTTCAAAAATCTGTGTGCATATGGAGAATCAAGCAAACTCAGGGCAAATTTTGCAGAAAATGCACATCTAACTCTGCAGCTACACCCAGATCCGACAGAGATGAAGTGCTGAAACAGGCTTTATTTAAAGCCAGGCTTATAGATCGGTTCCCATAGTTGACAGTCCTGATGTTTGAAATCACCTCCCATGAGGATCGATCTAGATCTATTATGTCATAAGAATTCTAAAGGGATTTTTGAGTCCTTCCCATTGATTTAGGGCAGGACGCCCTTCCTTGGCTCTTTCCTCTGTAGGTAACCTGGATCCTACAAGAACATCTTCTCCCATACACTCAGGACTTCCAGAAGACATTTCTTTCAGTCAGCCAAAACCATGCTGACAACTGTTACCCAGACGACATTTTCTTCAGCTACTCACAGGCAGTGAAATGACCTGTTGGAAGATATTCACCAGTCTGCTATGCTGTCTGAGTTCAAAACAGCAGTAAAGAAAAGTATCTGCTGGCAGGCCTGTCCAGGTTATTTTTAAACTATGAATTTTAAAGTATTCTCCACTTAGAATTATAGAGGGAGGTGAATAAGAAAATCATCATCATCATCATCATCATCATCATCATCATCATCATCATCTGTTACTACGCCTCCTCACACAGCTTTAATGGAGTTGACCACCTTCCTCTGTCCAGTCTGGCTTCATAAGGTAGACAACATGGACCTAATCTGATGAGTTCCTCCAGCTTACCACTTCCACACATTAGGGCTCTGTCTGCTTGATAGAGAACCTGGTTACATGGCCAGAGGTATGCATACCACTATATAGCCATTGCCTCCATGCAGATGTTCAGCAGAATGCAGGGCTGACCCCCACATGTAGGCAGTTGCTTAAGGCAGCCTCTGGTTCCAGGTGCAAAAGATGACTAGACTAGACACTGAATTTTCATCAGTGCAATGCCCATCTCTGCCCCTGAGGGCAGAAAAAGACACAGCGCATGGCAAACAGTACTCTTCCCTGTAGGGACAGAATTCATCACTAATTTTACTTCAAAAGGAAACAACAAGGAATTTTAACAATTTTCTTCCTTCTTTCTTTTCTTCCTGGGCAAACAACACTGTTTTCAGTCCAAACTGTGGAATTCCCCAAATTGCAGCATTTTCTGCAGAGAAAACAGTTTTTTCGTTGCAGAAAATAATATTCCTGCGTATAAATATTTTCTGCGCAGAATATAATACATGTTCTGTAATAGAATACGTATATAAATAATATATTCTGCACAGAAAATAATATTTCTGTATAGAACTATTTTAAAAAATTGCACAAATTTTTTGCTGTTTTCTGTGCAGACCACATGTAGATTTTGCACAGAATGCAAGTCCTGAACTGTGAAGTTTCTCATCAGTCCAAGATTCTTCATGTCAAGGTTTCTGCACAATTGAAAAATAATATTTTCCCAAACCTTTCCAAATATTCTTTTTCATCATCTACCACCTTCCAATGGCCTCCTGCCTAAGGTGATTGCTTCACTATGGCCTTTTCCGCACTACACTCTTATAGCACAATGATTCCACTTTCAACATCCTCTGGAATCCTGGGGTTTGCAGTTTCGGGAGGGGCAGCGGCCCCTCCCGAAACTGCAAACCCCAGGATTCCTGGGGATGTTGAAAGTGGAATCATCGCACTATAAGAGTGTAGTGCGGAAAAGGCCAGAGTCTAAATGTAGCACTGGCAATATAACCATGTTCCTTTCCCCAGGCAGCAAAATCTCCTGGGTGAGCCACAACTGAATCAACATGCCTGGAGGCAGATCTGACACCATGGTTCCCCCTTCCACGTGCACTCATATTTTGAGAGGGTTGGTGATTATATCCCATGCATACTTATACAGGCTTCTAGACCAGACAGGTCTGGCTGCATGAGGTGTTGCTGTTTTTGGCAAAGAACAAGATGGCTCCCTCTTCCATTCTATGTACAAAAGCCAAATGGACTGGCAGTTCTATCACAACATTTACTTCTAATGTGACCATCTCTAGCACCACACTTGAGGACAGAATACCAGTTTAGAGGCTGCAGGACAGGTTGTGTGGGTCACACATGTTGGTCCTTCAAGATAAGGGAATAGTCAAGGGCTGAAAGAGGTATGGAAGGTGAAGCTACCATTGACACAGTGCTGGCCTACAGCCATTTCCAGATCTGGTCCATACTTCTTCAGCTTAGATGCCATCTTTCCTCTCCCCAAATTTCCAGCATTGTAGTAACTTTAAGCTTAAGTTGGGCCTTTAGAAATACAGTTTAGGCTCCTGAAGGGGCAGGCAAGGTGACCAAGGGAATGTGAGCATTCTAGCTGTGAACAATTTCCAGTATCTTTCACTCTCTACGATGCTAGAAGTGTGGGGTCTGTAGGAAAATTTAATTTGAAGAGGCAGAATTCTTACAGGGAAGGGTAATGCCCTCATTTTGCCTGAAAAGTACGAAACAACAGAAAAACAAAATGCAAAAATACATCCTGCAACCTTACCAAGATGTTTTAAAATTTCTGTAGGTTTTTAAAAATAATTTTATGTTTTTCTAATGCTTTTAATTGTTTTAAATGTTTTGTTAACACTTTTAACGTTTTGGGAAGCTGCCTTGGTTCCACTCTTGGAGAAAGGTGGCATGCAAATATAATAAATAAATAAATAGGCCTTTCTGTACAATCAATCCTGAAGAAGTTTGGTTAAATAAAAAGGGTTTCACCCGTTGGTGAAAGGTGAGCAAAGAGGGGGCCAGCCTGGAAAGAATCCCATAGCTTGGGGGCAGCCACTGAGAAGGATTTCTTCCATTGTCTTAACAGATGGCCTCCCAACAGTGCCATGACCAAGATGATCTTAAGACTTGGGCAGGTTCCCATAGGGGATAATAGTCTTTTAATTAGTTTGGACCTAAGCTGTGTAGGGCTTTAGGGTTCAAATTGCTCAAATTGTTCCCAGAAATGAACCAGTAGGCAGCGAAGCTATCTCAACAAAGGAATTATATGTGCCCCATAAATAGCAACATTAGGAAACGGAGAAGATTCTAACTTTCTGGCTGTGTGGGTCTGAAAGCTGTGTGATGATTGTGGACTCTGTGATGATCTACCTCCACTGTCTGTCTGTAGTAATTTTACTGTATACTAGTGTATATACCGTTGCCTAGGATCTTATTTTCTCATAGGTAATACTTGTTAGAAATACCTTAAGAATTACCGTAGGAATTAGACGCAGTTGAAATACACAGATTTGAGAACCTGTGTCTCTAATTCCCCAAACTGTCTTGTCCAGTACCTGTAACTTTGACCCATAGAGTTATTAACATAGAGAGTTTGAGTTCCTGAAGGAATACACCACCCTCCTCCTTGCTGCTGAATATGTGACAGATAACAATCTATCAGATAACAATGCTGTTACTATTTTCTGGGGTGTGCATCTGAATAAGATTGAATAATGGTAGACAGGAATCTTTGACCCTTTCTGCACGTTACCTGCCTGCGGAGGTGGGAGGTTCCATTCTCACAAGCAGCCTCTTGCCCGAGGCACTTGCATTGCTCCTCCATTCTCCCGCAGCTGGGTTGCCGGTCACGTGACCATTGCGCGAATGTCCTGTCCCTTCCTTCCACAGTGCAGCCTGGGAGCTGTAGGTTGTGCTGGGGGAGGAAGCGCGACTGGCCCGGCTCGCCCGACGCACTGCAGGTCAGGTAAGTGAGCGAGGGCCCCAGGAGCATTGCGCGACCATGCAACATTTTCGGCTTAGAGTCAAAAATAAAAAAAATCAGTGTGCGGCCTGCTTTAGGCTCGTGCGTCGTACGGACCGCTGCTCCCATTTACGCGAGGCTCAAGGGGCCCTCTCGCAAAAGAAACTGCGTGTTAAAAGGGCCTTTGTCTAGGGGCAAAGTAAAGGGGGAAGAATAGTGAGTAATGAATTATGTCCTCCATCTGGTTGCAGCCAAATACACATTTTCTATCTGTAACTGGAGTACCTGAAATCTCCCTTCAAGGTGTGTAGAAGGCATCTGAAAATGTTATTGTCTCACCAGCTATGCATTCAAGAAATAGAAACGTCCCCTTTGTAGGCTCTCATCTACTTGCTGATCTCAAAGGGCACTGACGGCCTAATCCTCTAAAGGAGTCTATTTTGATTAATTGGAAAATGCCTGTGCAAAGAAGTGATAAGAAGTATGAATTAATTCTCGTGGCTAAACAAATAATTGTTTATTTTAAAATATTTTAAAGTAAACAAACAGAAACAAAAGGAGAAGAGCTTATTTATTTTGTCCCATCTGTTGTTGACACAACAGTATCAGACAGAAAATGGTTACAAAATTGTCTCTTGTGTTATCTTTTTGATAACACAAGAGACAATTTCATAATGCTACCTCACTATTTTTTGTTAATACTATCTCGCTACTTAAGACCATTCTTGTGTCTATAAAACAGCCTTCCTGAGTCTGGTGTCCTCCAGATGCACTGGGCTACAGTTCCCATCATCCCAGCTGGAGGTGATAAGAGTTACAGTCCATTGGATCTGTAGAGAACCATGCCAGGGAAGGCTGCTGTAAAATCACAGGAGAAAAATTAATATATATTCATGGATATCATTGCAGATTTTTCTGGAGTGAGAGGTCAACGATGTGGTTCAATAAGTAGTCCTCCAAATAAGATTAGGCTAATCCACAACAAGGACTTCCTTTTCCTGTGCATATTTTCTTCACCTTCTTCGAGTCTTTTTTAAAAAGCATGCATACCACAAATATTTGGGTTCATCCTACTGCAGGCAACCGTTGTCCTTCAGATGTTTTTTGGAATACAGATCCCATTACCCTTCAATATCAGCAGTCTAGAGCTGATCAGAGTTGTAGACCAAAGTCATCCTGGGAACCTCAAGTTGCCCACTCTTAGGCCATTTCCGCATGACGCTCTTATAGTGCGATGATTTCACTTTCAACCTCCTATGGAATCCTGGGGTTTGCAGTTCCAGGAGGGGCCAGCTGGCCTCTCCCGGAACTGCAAACCCCAGGATTCCATAGGAGGTTGAAAGTGGAATCATCACATTATAAGAGTGTCATGCAGAAATGTTCTTAGTTTATAAGAGTCAAGTTGAAGAAATAGTGAGTCAGCCCAGATAGATAAGTGCTCCTGAATAATCAAAGCATGTGGAATAAGCTACCTCACCCCAAATCCCTAAATTCTACTTCTACAAATAGTATACACTCAGGGGCACTGGAAGGGAGAACCACCACACGTATGCAAAATGTACCCTTCAGCATTTTATAAACTTTGGGGTGTTTCTGGAAAACTCTTCCGTCTTTTTCCCCTCTCCCTTCCATTCTCCCTCAGTGTGGTTGGGTGTGTTCAAGGTTGGAAGAGCTGTAGAGACCACACCAGCACTATTTCTCTATATGGATTAAGTCGGAGGTTTCTACTAGAATGGCCATGTATCTAACTTTTCAGAAGATGGTCATCTTTTTGGAGGACTGTAATAGGACAAGGAAATATTTCAAGGAAGGTTCTGTTTGAAGAGCTGCCCAATTTAAATCTGCATAAGAGCCAGTGTGCTGTAGTAGTCTGACATTGGCCTATGACCCTGGAGAGCAGGGTTCAATTCCCTGCTCAGCCATGGAAAACAACTGGGTGATCTTGAGGCATCACATGCTCTCAGCCCCCAGAAAACTTTATGATAGCTGCTCATTAATGCCCAGCAGCACTCAGTCACCAGGCTAAGCAGGCACACATCATATGTGGCCACCTTGGTGAAGCTAAGCAGGTTTTGATCTATTTATTCACTAAATAGATTACCTGAAAAACTCACATATACTGCCTTGGATTCTGTGACTGAACAAAGCAGTGCCTGATGGCTTCCATGTCAAGGGGTCAGTGAATCCATTCCTGGTTTGGACTAGCTTCCAAAGAATTATTAAAAGTACTGAACATATTTTGGAACAGGACCCAATTCCTTGGAGAGCACGATTAAAGCCTGGAATGGATTCACCACCCCACAGACAGGAGAGCTATAACTGCTGCTGCACACCAAACAGACACGTAATGATAGAAAATATTCAGAAGATGTTCTGTTAAGTTGGTCTTCTTTGGGAGGCGGGGTAGGGGGAAAAATATCAGAAATTTTCAACTCGGCTCCAACTGAGCCGGAAAAAAAAATCCATAAGCAGCTATCCTCTTCCTTGATATTAGAATAAAGTGAAAATAGTTTAAATAACTAATCAGTTGCACTTGTTGGATGACACCCCAAACCAGCTGGTTGAAGTGTTTATTTCTCTCTGCCCAATGGTAGAACCGCCCATCATGTCTCACAAAGATATTGGCTCAATCAGTTTTTCCCCTTGACTTCTGCCTACCTGTCGGCATACTTTCTGCAAAGTTCTCTGAATGGAGTTGGATCCAGCTCACACCTGTCTGGGTGTCAAAGCATATCTTAGCAATGAGGAGTATCCCTCATTGCCCTGGTGGGGTCAGAAGTTCTGGCCACAGGTAGCTGTGCATCATTAGCATACTAATTTAGACATTTGTCTAGCCCTTCCTGGCAGCTGAAATCCATTTGGAGAAGAGACCACCAAGACAACAGCACTTGAAGGGACAATCACAGACCAGAGTGACTGCTGTTGAAAGTTAAGAACTGTGGTTTGAGTTGTACTTATGGTAGGCTCACAAATTATGTGTTGCCAGGTTCTGCCATATATCAGAAAATTAGAGCAGTCCCACTAGATTACATACATGGTCAAACTAGTCTAGTGTCCCGTTTCCTACAGTGTCCAGCTGGATGCTTATAGGATGTCCAAAAGCAGAGCATGAGGGCAATAGCCCTCTGTCTTTATTATTCCTACCAAATTGATTTTCAGTGTCAAATTGCCCCTAATTCTGGAGATTCTATATACTCATAATGATTAATAGCCACTAGTAGATGTTGTCAATCAATGTGCTTGATGCCTTTTAAAGCACTGAAATTAATAGCCATGACTACATCTTGTTGCAACGATGTCTATAATACCACAAATGTTCCTTTACCTTGGCCCAGTTTCTGCCTGTTTGATATTTGTTTTCAGAAATGACAACCAATTCCAAACCAAAAGATGAACACACCTGTACACACGTACACACACACACGTACCTCTTCACCAGAAATATATTCAGAGTTTTATTTCTTGTATTTAATTTCATATGCTCCTTTTGTGTGGTCAAGTTTTGAGAAAACCAGCTTCCGAATCAGTTGAGCTAGGCTGCTGACTCAGAAATAGGAATAAAAAGGATATTCATTACTGTTGTTTCCAAGCAAAATCATGAGGTCTGCAATCCTCCAGATAACTTTGCCAAGAGAATGCAGCAGTGAGGCTTATCCTTCACACTTTGCAAAATCTTTCAGCAATTTACTCTGCACAAAAATACATGTGGTTTTTTTTCCTGCATGGTTTTTGCATAGAAGACACTTTTTCCCCCATAGAAAACATGTTTCCTTTTCAGGAAACAATGTGCTTTCCATAGAAAAGATTGATTCCTGCATAGGAAACAATGTTTTCTATAAAAAAAAATGTTTTCCCCACAAAAAGAACACCTGCATCTCTACACAGAATAATTCCCTGAAAAAGGCTTTGCAAAGAACTACTGCCTGCAAACTGTATAGAATTATTTGCAAAAAGGAGGATACTGTAGAAGCTTCATTTTCGCCTATGAGGAGAAAGAATGCACTGATTCTTATCCCTGTTGAGGAAGAGGAGGAGAATTACTGGAAATGACATCTCCTAAAGCAAAGGTAGGAACAAGTGCCGGATGGATTACATATGGCTCCCACGGGCCATTTTGGCAGCTCCAACCACACTTAGTTACCACTAACAACACCACAAAATGAGGGCCTTTTCCCTTCCACCCTTGCTGAAGGAAACAAGATAACCTGCCTGTCCTGCCAGTCTTCAGTGTTCCCTGGTGTGGGACAGATTCTCTGGCATCCTCTTAGGCCCCATGGCAAGCACATCTCACTGGATTTGGCACCAGATGATGTGGTGGCAGAAACCAAAAATGACCATCATGCACTTTCAGAAGGAGAGGCATAGTCCCTTGTGGGTTGTAGAGTCCAACGCACCCCAATACTAGGACATCACTTAGTTTTTTTCTAGATCCCTTGTTGTTGTGTGCCTTCAAAATCTTTCTGAATTATATAACTGAATTATAAAGCTGGAAGGGACCACAGAGGTGAACCTCTTATTCAGTGTAAGAGGCAATTGCAGCATCCCTGACAGATATATTACACTGGCTTAAATGCCTCCAATAAAGGGGAGATCCCAGCCTTTCAAGTCCTTTCAAGGAGTCTTTGCTGCCACTGAAGAATTCTTACTGTTAGGAAGTTTCTCCTAATGGATAGCAATATCTGCTCCCCTGAAAATTCTAACCATTGATACTAGCCAACCTCTGTGTCAGTCCTTCATATATATTAAGACTTTGTGAAGAGCTGTGTGAGTACGGGAGGAAGCTGAGGTTAGCCACATTAGGCAAAGACATGAGTGTTCTTTGTGCATAAAACTGCATTTATACACACTGCTCAGCTCCTTGAGAGCCAGTGCGGCAAAGCGGTTAGAATGCCAAACAAGGACTAGAGAGATCATCCCTACTTAGTGGTGGAGCTCAGAAGGTGGCCTCAGGCCAGTCACGGCCTCTCAGCCTAACCTACATTGTAGTATTAGCATTATTGTGGAGATAAAAACTGAGTTGGTGGGGGGATACTTGCATGTTACCATGTGCTCCTTGGGAGAAGTGCAGAACAAATAAATCTGCACGGTTTCTCAAACGAGGCCTGGCCCAAGAAATGTCACTGCTTGAAGCAAATGAGATGGTGCCTCTTCCCATTCCAGGTACCAAAGTCAGCTAAACTGGCTATAAAAGCTTCTACACTGGCCATGGGACAACCTCTTCTAATGCACTTAAAGGCAGTAGACTACATTGGGGTGGGGTGGGATATAGGTTGTCAGTTTTCTCCCATAACTGACCTCCATCATTTGCTGCCTGAGGCAATTGTCTCACTTTGCCGAATAGTAGGGCTGGTCTTGCACTGCCTTAACAAATATCTGTAAGACCTTTGCCACTGCTGGAGATTTGCTTACTTGCTAGTGTTTGCCCAATTCTGTAAAGTTTATGTCTCAAAAGTAAGCCCTGCAGAAGGATCATCAAAATGTGTCATTTCAGTTGTTAAAGAAAGACGTCTTAAGTTGGGAAGCCACCTCTGAGCTTGGAAGAGTTACATTTTGAGAGTAATTTACTGTATAACTCATTGCAAACCTGGCTATTCTTTACCCTTGATGTCCCAATCATGTATGGGCATCCTAGGGTTGCCAGATCTCAGGCTGTGGCCTCGAGTCTTCAGTTTTTGTGCATCATTTCCAGGTGGGAAACAAAAGTACAGATTATCCAGTATTGACAGGCTCAGCTCTGGGCAAGACAAAAGGTTGCATTCAAGTTTCCAGCTCAGCTAGAAGAGCAGCAGCTTCCTACAATTTAAAAGGCTTAATTGATTGATTATTGCAATCTGCAAAGACTGTTGAGGGGTAGGGCTGCCTATATTTACTTAAGTTAACGTTCTCCTTTCTTTCCAGTCATTGTAGCACTGGGGCTCACCCTCCATTCTGCCCTGCATCCACCTTCTGGCTAGGAGTAAGCAGGCTGCATTAAATGTTCCTTATCCATCTCCCTAACAATCTCCTATTTCACTTTGAGTTGGAAACAAACCCTTTAGCTAAGATTTCTCTCTTAACTTCCAAGCAGGAAGATATGTTCTCTGTGCCTGTGGCCATTTCCACACTAGCCTGTTATAGTGCTATTATTCCACTTTCAACATCCTATGGAATCCTGGGGTTTGCCTTTGGGGCCGCTCCCTAAACTGGAAACCCGAGGATTCCATAGGATGTTGAAAGTGGAATAATAGCACTATAACAGGCTAGTGTGGAAATGTCCTGTGTTTGAATGACAAGCCAGAAACAACTGTGATTGGTAATTAATGCATAACACTTAATGACACCACTGAAAGTGGTCTCTAGGTCCTTTTGTTTGGCCCTGACCCTCAGGGCTTGGGACAATCCTGAACTGACTACCTTAGGGAATGCATTTATGTGTTTTGTCACTTGTTACATCATTAATTTTCATTAGTTTTTTTTTTAAAAAACTTCCAGTTGAAAGCAGAATGGGATAAAACTTGGAAGCATTCCGCTTAAAAATGCCTCAAAAATGTTTAACAGAAATGCTCTTCAAAGGTAATTGAAAACAAATCTGAACACCTGCTCCTGAAGGAGATGAAAACTGGTTTGTCAAAATGGAGCAGCACAGTGGTCTATATTTTTGGACTCTTTCTTGGGGCTATGGGGACTGTTGAGTTGACCCTCTGCACTTCAATGTACATCCCCACAATACTGCTCATCACCCCAGCCTCCATAGGCAGTCTCCAAGAACAGATCCCAAATTCAGACAGGTGTATTGATTGAAGAGTGTGGAAGAATGGAGGCTGTAGGACAGGGAAGCAAGATTTCACATTGCCATTCAGGCAGTAAGGGACTTTATGCCAGCTGCTGTTTCAGCCTAACCTACCTAGCAAGGGAATCACGTGCTACACCAAACCAGATCTGTCTTCTGACTCTCCAACCTCATAACCATGGCAAATGTTACTCCAGCAGATGGAGTCATTGCACCAGAGGTAGAAAAGCAAAGGGCTGTGCTTCCCCTCTGTGTTCCTGCATCACTACACATTCCTTACATGGCTGTCAAACACTTGCTTGAAGGCCTTGAGAAGGGATTGCTCACCACCCTTCTGAGTAGTTGGTTCCACTACTAACATAATGAAGTTCCTTATAATGTCCAATTGAAACCTGCCCTCGGTAACCAAACCCATTCTTCAGTGGAACCAGCGCATTAGATCAGAAGTGGGCAAAGTGTCATTTATAGGCCACGTGCGGACCTTGGAGCCCATGTCTGTATCCCCTGAAGCCCCACTCCAGTCCCTCAAAGCCCCCAATCTCCAAAAAATTAATTTTTGGGGTACAATGTTTGTTCTTTTTTGCCCCAAAACTATTCAGAGAGGCCCTAAAATGTCCAAGAAGACACCTCACTCCATACGTAAGGGCCCCAGAATCTCCCAGAACCCCTAAAATCACTCTAATTTTGTCAGAATTCTTCTCAAAATGCTGACAGGAAGCGATGCTACATCCCTTCTGTTTGACATCTTGGGAAAGACTCCATTGAAGATAGAGATATTTGAGACCATGTTCAGGACGATGCAGTTCACAGAGGGTGGGCTTGGAGGAGGAGAAATCGGATCTTGGCCCCTGTGCTGTTGTCCATCCCTGCATTACATATTCTCCATTATTTTATTTTTTTTACTAATATCTGCATTTTGCACAGAGACTTATGCATGTACAGATGGCTGTGGGTTTACTTTGCTTATTTCATGTTTCCCCATTACCAGTGCATATTGATAAAACAGTACCCCTCCCCAAAAAAGCAGTAACATCAATGTGTTGCCAGTGTTCAATGTATAAGCATCACTTAAAGAACTCTGTCAAAAAAGAATTTCATAGTAATCGTGCATGCAATTATATTCCCAATTATATCAGTGCAGTCAGAAAACATAGAAGAATGAAGAAAAAGTTGCTAATTGAACTGAAGGAGGAGAAAAGCTGTGCCAAATAATGCAGTATGCAGATCTGGAACTGATTTTAGGAAGTGTCCTAATTAAACTGGAATCAAGGATGAGAGAGAGCAGAGCAAAACAGAGTGTCCCTGATGATAATGGCCCCTGCCCAGGGCTCCGTTTGGGAAAAGATGCAAAATGAACACCAAAAGTCTTTTGCATACTGGAAGCTTTCAAAATAACGTTAAACCATGTCATCTTGTCAAGAGCTAAACAACAAAGCAGACTTTCAAACCAGGCATGTCAGCTTGCTCAAAGGCTTCATAAAGCCAGCAGAGCCGGCAAAGCAGCAGCACAGCCGCTTCCCACAGCACTGCTGCCTAGCATAGCAAAGACCATTCTGACAAACAAGCCGTGGAATACTGCTGGTTATAGACGGAGGAGAAAAGATGCCTAGAAGATGAGCCATCAGGCTGCTTTGTCTGGTTGGTCGGTTTTCCTTAGTCAGAGATTCTGAGCAGTCACCAATTAAACATCCAAATGCCATGCACTGAAAGGTCCACTGCTACCCTTAAGTAGAAATACCAGCATAGTTCTCCTGAGTCAGGCTTGAAAGCAAGCTTGGAATGAGACCAAAGCCCACTTTAGAACCAAAGGGAGTTTTACAATTCTCTTCCAGCTTGGGCCAAAATCTAAATTGAAGGAAAATTTTCTACTATCCTTACTACCTTTCTTTATCTACCTTCTGTTTTAGTTTGATCAGCACCACCATAAAAGCAGCACCACAGAAGTAGTAGCAAAGAGAGATGTCAACCTTGGCATATCTGTACTCAATAACTACGAGTCTGCATGTTTGCAGGCTTCCTATTTGTTTGGTTTTCTGCACCCCTCTCTTCTTGTATCAATCTAACCTGGAGGCATTTCCTTCTTTCTTCTCTCTCCTCCACTAGAAGAAGTGTTTGATATGAGCACATATTTGTGAGTAAAGCTATGCGTATGTTTTATAAAGGAGACGATGCTTGCTTCTTTCCATGACCAACCCTGTTGATATGTGTGAGTGAGTGGGTATGGGACTGGTTGTTTTTCACCTTTTGCTTTGCCCAATGATTACTGTACTTGAACAATTCAGTCCTGTTTCTCACTGCTTCCCTCCTTTCTCCTTCCATTCTCTCTTACAATGTCTGACAACTTACTGTGATATGGGGAAAGTAGTTCTCTCTGTACTTTGCTGTTCCTGCACTGCTGGGTATCAAAGCATTAGGGAAAGAAGAGGACAATATATCTGAGGCATAAGGTGATAAAATCAAGATTATGTCAGATTTTTCCAGGACCCTAGATAATTTTTTAAACTGATTTTTCCCTGCTATTTTCCCCAGGAAAGCATTCCAGGCTGAAGTTGGGAGAAGCTGCCCATCTCTGTTGTTTACATTCTCTTGACCTTTACTGCAGAGGTGGAGGAAAGTTTAAACTGGGATGCCTCAAGGCTTTACAAAAAGAGAAATGACAAATTATAGACCTGCTACACATCATTTCAACTGAGGCTTAGCAATGCTGCACAGAGTCAAGTCTTGCAAAACAATGGTCTTGTTCGCTTGGGAAGCCAGCTGTGGCCTCACACGGTTGATTCATAATCAGTTCGGCGAGTCAGAGCCATGCCTTCAACTTCTTTGAGCTTTGAGCATCATTATAATAGGATGCTATTGCTCAAGAAGAGAAAAATCCAGCCGTACAGCTTTTCAGCAAGAGGTCTTTGCTGGGTTCAGTGAGAAACTGCATACTAAACAGGGAGAGAACATTTCATTACGAAAGGGACTTTTCCCCCTAATTAAATGTGCATCCACATTCAGCTAGGAGCTTTTCATCCTACAGTTGATTTCTGTGGAGCTTATGAAAAGTGAAAATGAACAGCTGTAGTTTTGAAAAAAGGTCTTGGGTTGCTTGCTTGCTCCCATTGCCTTTTACAGTTGGCCCTCCACATTTGTGGTTTTTGGCTTTCACAGATTTGATTATTTGTGAAATTCTCCTATTCCACGTCCCCCCCCCACCATAAGTTTCTTTTGTGGGAGAACCTTCCTTCTCAGCCTTTCCAATCAGGCCATGCAGCCCTTTAAAAATCCACCTCTGGTTCACCTCTTCCTTTACTACCACTGCCTAGTCAGTTTAAGGATGGGTCTCAACCCAATTTCTCAGCTCCATAAACCCTCTCCCAATGCACCCTTCCACACCCAAGGAAGGAGATGGGCAAGAGAGGGAAGCATAGGGCTATCATGCCAACCCATCCCCCTCTCTAACTTGGGCCTTTTCTGCACTACACTCTTATAGCACGATGATTCCACTTTCAACATCCTCTGGAATCCTGGGGTTTGCAGTTTCAGGAGGAGCCAGCCAGCCCCTCCCAAAACTGCAAACCCCGAGATTCCGGAGGATGTTGAAAGTGGAATCATAGAATTATAACAGGCTCGTGCAGAAATAGCCTGGATTTAGACACCCCCTTTACTGCAAAGGCTGCAAGCAGCACCCAGGATCAGAGACTAGGGCATGGAGCAATGGATTAAGACTACAGGAAAAGAGATTCCTTAAGAGTAGTTTGCCAGTGCAATCCACTGCCTCTGAGTGTGGTGGAGTCTCCTCCTTTGGAGGTTTTTAAACAGAGGCTGGATGGCCATCTGTTGGAGTGTCTTGATTGTGTATTCCTGCATGGAGCAGTGGGGCTCCTTGTGGTCTCTTCCAATTCTGTGATTCTATGATTCTGTGATTTGATTCTACAATTCTATTTTTTTTTCCTTTTTGTTGCCCTAAATGGCTTCCAAGGGGCATTTTCATAATTCCTGAACCATTTTAGGCTTAGGAAATACCTTTCTAGAACTGGAAGTTAACTGGAAGTGACTTCTGGTCCAGAGGGGGGCTTAAACCATGGCAGAAATGCCCCTCCCCAGCAACAAGTGGGTGTTGGGAGACATTTGGGGGCAGAAAATGTTTTTTGGGAATGTGTAGGTGTGTCTGGACCCCCCAAGGTTTCCTGAGGAGTTTATGTGGCCCCTTAACCTCTCACGGTTGCCCACCCCTGCTTTACCAGATCAGGAAGAACCCAGCATTGTTTTTATATGAATGTAATGTATGGATTTCCTCTTTTAAAGTTACACCTTTGATGTCCTTGTGCTTTCTTATTGCCTCTGTGAGATTCTCTATTTCTGTCACAAATACGAAGGGCAATAGTGTGCACTCCTACCCAATACCTCCATGCAAATTAATTTTTGTACCTCCAGACCACTGAATATGATGACAGTGGCAGAACCTACATTTAAGTTGGATAGGTTTTTCAAAGTTTTGGACTAAAACACAGAGCAGATTCACTGCCCCATTCACGCTGGAGTTGCCAGTTGCTAATGCCCATATGGCCACAGGCCATGGTAGCTATGGGATTTTGGAAATGCTCTCCAAACAGTAAATTTTTCCCAGCTTTGGGTAATTTCAACTTGAGCCAAAGCTTTGGCATGGTTAAGCTTTGGCTCATAACAAAGCTTAACCATGCCAAAGCTTTGGCTCATAACTAGCTTCCAAGTTCCAAATTGTCAGAGCTCATCCTCTGAGCCCCATAATTCCAGATATTAACATCCAGAAATAACTCGATGCTCTTTCCTTGCTGTGCTTTACAAACAACAGTTCAGATCACTGGTCACTAGGAATATAATTCTTTGCTAATTTCATTTTCAAAGGAAGCTATGAATAATTTTAGCAATTTTCTTCCTGCTGCAAGAAAATCATCAGAAACAGTCTGGTTGTTGAGACTATCCGCTGTTGGGGACTTTGCTGTTGCTGTGTGCCTTCAAGTTGTTTCCAACTTATGCAACCCTAAGGTGAACCTATCACTGGGTTTTCTGAGGTTGAGAGTGTGACTCTGAGCAAAATGTGCATGTGGCATTTTTGCACCAAAAACAGCTTTTCCTATATAGGAAACATTTTCTGCACAGAAAATAATATTGTGCAGAAAATTATGTTTCCTGTGCAGAAGATGCTATAGATGGGGAATTATTCTGTGCCAAATTTGCATGTGCTTCTTTTTTTTCCCCATGGAAAACAACATTTTCTGAGCATGAAACAGCACTTTTTGTACAGAAAATCATATTTCTGCACAAAAGATAATGTTTTCTGTGCAAAAATACCACCTGAGAACTTTGTGCAGTATAGGTCCTAGACTGCAAAGATTCTTATCAGTGCAAGATTCCTCTCATTAGAATTTCAAGAGATGTATTTTTGACCATTTTAATTTTTTTCTCCAAATATCCTTTCAGTCCCTGGTTACCACAGAAGAACATTTGGAAAGTTCGCTACAACTGAAGGGCAGTTTGACCAAGACCACATTCTCGTAGGAGTGGGGAGCATCTGCCCCTCCAGATGGTGTTGGACTGCTGTTTCAACATGTCCTACACAGCATAAGTAATGGTTGAAGGATGATGGGATTTACAGCCCTTAGAATATCTATAGCTCCACACATGCTCCTTCTCTGTTCTACAATATTTGGCTTGCCAGACAGCTGAGTCTTTAATGTGTGTAAAATGCAACCATTAAAGAAGAAGGAAAAAACCCTACTGGCCTGTTTTTAGAAAAATTACATTCCAGCTGTTATTAACTGATGAAATTCTAGACATGACAAATTGCTCAAAACTGCAGTTAGTATAATCTATAAAGGAACACAATCCCACTGTGAATTACTGACACACTAGACTATAATAATTAACATGACACATCAATACATTTTTTTAAAAAAGAGAAAGAAATCATTCTATATATAGCAAAGTGGTTAGAACCGCTCCTTTGGGGCTGCTTGGCAATCAATACTGATTTATAAGCTATCTTAAGTTTTAATAATATGACCTTTACTATAGATAGGGCAATGTAGCAGAAATACATATGGCTTGTAAAGTTAATCATACATGATAAACGTTCTTTTGAAAAGAAGTGATATGCTGTTGTTTTTTTAAGTGAAGACTTTGTAAAGATTATTCTAAAATAAAAGTCTGCTCATTTGAAAAGAGATGCAGATCACAAAGAATTTCATCTTATACTTCATATGACAGGAAGAAAAAAAGGGTGTATCCACACTACTCAACTGTAGCAGTTTAATACCACTTTAACTATCATCTCTTCCTCCTATAGGCTCCAAGGACCCTTTCATACTGGTGTCATGCCTCTGTCCCCGGACCCAGACAGGATCCCTCCCAACAGCCAAAGACATGAATGGGACAATTCTTACTGCTACCAGAACAGATGGAAAAGGGACAACCCATGGGACTCAGAGCATTTATATATCAAGGATGCATCAATTAGACAAACAGCTGGGGGAGGCTATCAGCCTATATAAACAGGGAAAGGGATGGGAAGAAGCTATTGCAGACAACTGATCTTATCAGCGGAAGCAGCATACCTCATGTTTGGATCCCTTGCTTGTGTTCCTGGAAACCTTGACCCTTGCTTTGTGTATGGACTTGGCTAATGGACTGTTGCTCTGAATTTATTATGGACCCAGACTGCAAAAACAATGACTGGTAACTGGCTAACAAACTATTATAAGTGTGGAAAGGCTTCTGGTGTTGGTGATCTGATGAATTCTCTGATACACTTCCTTGAACCACAGAATTTGACCTCAGTGGCAGAGAATTCTAAACTACCACAAAACTGTAGATCGCAGGATTCCCTAGGATGGAGCCATGGCGGTTAAATTGCTGTCAAAGTAGCCATTACTATTCAGACTTTCAGTCACTTTCAATAGCTGATTTCTTTTGCATAAAAAAATGGAAAGCATCTCTGCATAAAAGCTACACAATAATCCATACAGTCCTAACAATACATGCCTCTCCAGAGGGGGCATTGCACAAATTTGAGGCCACCAACAAACTACTATGCGCTTGGGATGGAATGAATATTCAAGAATCTTTGAAAAATAAATGAAAAATGGGATTCTCAGGATTTGGGAAACCCTGACCAGGAGGTCTCTGGACAAGCAAGAATCTTTGCATTTTGGGATTTATCCTGCCATGAAAAGTGCATCTAGTTTTCCATGTGAAAGCTGGTTTCCTGTGAAAATATATATGAAAAAATTGGTTTCCTGTGAAAATATATGTGAAAAAATATGATCGTCAACACAAAACGCAGAATATTATGTTCTCTGCGCACAACAACAATCATGTTTCCTACCCAAAACTCCCACACGTTTTATCACAGAATAAACTGTGAGTTGTGCATAGTTTTTAAAAATAGTTTTTGAGGTAAGCGATACAACTATTTGTTCTCGTCTATTAGAACAACATGTGTAAAGATTTTACTGTCCTCAGCCAACGTGCGGCAAATGACTAACATAGCTGGACAAGGATGTCTTACAGACATGTTTACTGTGTTGGCTTACTATTATCACTGCTGGCACTGCACACTCCTTCCACACAGTTCCTCTCTTTCTTCAACATCAGATAAGATCCTTGAAACCTCTCTGTAAGCATGTTGATTTGGAAGCAAATGTACCATGCTTGGGTAAGCATGCATAGGACTGCAGCCTTAATTTGCAAAACATGTGACTTCTAGCGCAACAGACGTGGGCAAAACAGAGCTAAAACATATGCTTTTATGTGTGTACTTACCACGTGAAGAATTTTATTTTCTGTTTCATACACCGTGCAATCCTGCAACATGAGACAGGAAAGGGAGAGAAACGGTATTTAATACTCTTAGAAATCCAGTTTGTTTCAGTTATGTTAATGACTCCTTGAAAAATAACGTTGCTCTAGCTGATACAGGTTGTCTTACCTGGTTGGATGACAAGGAACACTTACTGAAATTCCTTGTTCTACCTAACTATGAAAGAGGAGCCCACTTCAATTTTTACTTTGGCAACTCCTGGGGCTGCAGTATCTACCAAGTGGCTATGGGAGGGATTCAGCCAGGAGGTGTATCATAATTCCACCTCTTTCTGACTCAGGATCTGTTAACAATTAGAACTACAGCAGCCCCATCCTATCTTCAACCTGGCAGCCCCACCTATAAAACTTGTTAGTCTTTAAGATGCCATGAAGTTCTTGGTTATTAACCATCATAACTATCTTCTTTTTTTAAAAAAAAAACAAACAAAAACTTTCCACCCCTTTAAAAGTGTCCATAGACTACAGCAAGACCATAGATGTTTGTAATACTAATTGCGGTCAAGTTAAACTATGAACCACCAGCAATGACAATAAATATGCAAATTACCACAAACACTAATGACAAACATGGATATAGGCCAGTCCCCCCATCCCAATTTCTTGCCAATACATTTCCTATAAAATTACCTGGAGAATGCACAAAAGAGCAGGCTAACTGAACTAGTTGGCTGGCCTGCAAGCCCAGAAAGGTGTGTCAGTGTCAGCTTTGGTCTTTTGCAAATAAGTAAATATTGATTAGGATTGCAATGGTCTGCAAAAGTCATCGCAGAGCTCAATTATAATGCCTGGGATCCTGCCACACTCCTGATATGCTCAAGAGAGGTTGTGCTTATGTACACTTTTGTCTGATTCATTTAGTATGTAATGCAATTTGACACTGGGGACTGGCAGATTCCTGCAGCAACAAGGAAAGAACAGTTCCCTGCCCCCATTTCCAAAGAGATATGGTATTTTGAAAATTACAGCTGCTGGCTTGCAGCCACCAAAGCTATAATATGCATGGTTGCGGATCACTTAATTTCCTATCACTACATGTCTTTCAGCACTTGGGTTGCAGCCAGATGTGTGAACAGCCTCCATTTAAAAGCATCCCTGTTCCAGCAAGGATCTAGATCCTTTTGTAGATCTGCTTCACATCACCTGCTATTTATTTATTAATTAAAACATTTCTATGCTGCCCTCTTTCTGGAGATCTTAGGTCAGCATGCAATAACGTCAACTGGACAAATTTAAAACAGTGGGAATAAGATAAAATGTTTTTAAAAGGCTAACAAAAAATTACATTGAACAATTTAGCTGGTTAAAAAGACAGATTACAAGAGTTAAAAGGTTTCAAACTGAATTAAAGTAATGTGCAATTGTTAGTGGTTTTGTGAGCACTTCCTTGAACCTTGTTTATACATAGTGCCTAAACAATAGCAATGCTGGTGGCAATCAGGCTTCCTAGAGCTAATGGGGAGCCAATGACAAACTACTTCTAAGTATTCCTTGCCTAAGACCCCATAAAAGGGATGGGGTAGCCATAAGGTGACAGGTGAATTGACACCCCCCTCCATTACAAAAAAACCTGGGGAACATATAGCCCTCTGGATGTTGACGGACTCCAACTAGGAGACTACAAACTAGAAATGGTTTCTGTTTCTTCAATATTTACATAGAAAAGGGAACTTCAGCAGACGTTGTTTGTCATGCAACCAGAGACCTTTCTACACTACACTGTTATAGTGTTATTGTTCCACTTTTAACATCCTATGGGATCCTGGGGTTTGCAGTTTAGGGAGGGGCATTTAGGATTCTCAGCCAGAGAGCTCTTTGGCCTCAGTCAACTACAAACCCCAGAATTCTCCAGGATGTGGAAAATGGAATAATAGCACTATAACGGTGTAGGATGGAAAGGCCCTAGGTTACAAGCAGGGCCTGTTAGAATTCCTTCTTCTATACAACCACTAAAGGTAGAGAAGGTGTCTCCAGTTTTCAGTTCAGCAATCCTAATTCCACCTCACTTCATTTCTCAATACTGGCTATGCTGCTATGTCTGGTGGGAGTTGTAGTCCAACTGTTTCTGGATAGCCACACATTTCCCATCCTTCAATTTGGACAGGGTTTCCATTCATATTCTTCAGATGCTGTTGGACTTCAGCTCCCAGAAGCCCCACTCAGCATGTCCAATGCTCAGGGATCCTGGAAATCTTGCTCTGACAATATTCCAAAGTTGGGGAGCCAACTTATTAGGAGAAATCTACTAATGCACGGGTGGCCAATTGTCAGGGGTTAGGAGGTTGCACTGGCTTGCCACGACCTCTGGAAGGCATTTTAGGGCAAAACCTGCTTTTAGGGTAAAAAAAATTAAACCTTGAAGGGCACCGCAGGCCATGAGACCAGCTCTGGGGGCCCTGTGTGGGCTGTGGTCCATACTTTGCTTGCACTCATGGTATGAGATGTTGGACAACTGAATAACCCTGAGCAGAGGCAGAATGGTAGTCTGTTGGCAATGCTGCCTCTGCATCTTCAGAGATCCTTCAAGGTGTCTTTTACATGAAAAACAAAATGATTTAATGAGAGGCCTCTCCCTCTGTGGCACCCAGAATATGGAACTCCCTGCGGCAGAAGCGTATGCTGTCTTTCCCTTTGACAGAGAGAAGTGAAGTGAAGTTATAAAGTGGAGACCTTCATCCTAGGGCATTGCAAAAACTGTTTTAGTGCTTACATCATCATCATCATCATCATCATCATCATCATCAGTAATATGACATCCGTTTATTTTCTGGATTTTTCCCAGTAATAGGAATCAGGGCAGCTTACAAATTAATAAAAGCAGTACAGATTAAAAACCATACAAATCTGTCTGTCCATCTATCCATCCATCCATCCATCCCTTTAAATAAGCAGTCTATAGAGTTAAATCCATTTAAAATTCATTAAAAGGTTTTACAAGAAATTAAAATAACAAAGCTCACCATTAAAAGGCTATCATAGTCAATTTCTGAAAGTCTGATGCCAATGGAAGGAGACTGAGACCATCTTGGCCTCCCTAGGGAAGGGTTCCAAAATCTGGGAGCAGCCACTGACAAGGTCTTCTCCTTTATTCCCACCAAACAAGCCTGAGAATACACTGGGACAGAGAGAAGGGCCTCTCTTTATACTACTTACCTTCCTGCCCTGTTCTATGTTAGTATATCATTCTGCTAAAGCCAATGCAGTATAGTGGTCTGAGTGTTGGACTACAACCCTGGAGGCCAGGGGTCAATTTCCTGCTTAACCTTGGAAACCCACTGAGTGACCTTATAGAATCATAGAATCATAGAGTTGGAACTGATCACAAGGGCCATCCAGTCCAGCCCCTTGCTATGGAGGAACACACATCAAAGCATTCCCAACAGATGGCCATCCAGTCTCTGCTTAAAAAGCTTCAAAGAAGGAGACTCCACCACACTCCATTGAGGCAGCATATTCTACTGCCGGACAGCTCTGAGGATCAAGAAGTTCTTTGTGAGGTTCAGGTGGAATCTTCTTTCCTGCAGCTTGAATCCATTGCTCCTTGTCCTAGTCTCTGGAGCAGCGGAAAACAAGCCTGTTCCCTCCTCGTCATGACATCCTTTCAAATATTTAAACATGGCTGTCATGTCCCCTCTTAACCTTCTCTTCTGCAGACTAAATATACCCAGCTCCCTAAACCTCTCCTCATAGGGCTTCATGGCTTTCAGATCCTTCACTATTTTGGTCGCCCTCCTCTGGACACATTCCAGCTTGTCAATATCTTTCTTGAATTGAGGTGCCCAAAACTGGACAGGGTATTCCAGACGAGGTCTAACCAATGCAGAGTAGAGTGGTACCATTACCTCCCTTGATCTAGACATCATACTCCTATTGATGCAACCAAGAATCGCACTGGGCACATCACACACTCTCAGCCCCCAGAAAACCCTGTGATAGGTTTGCCTTAGTGTCCCGTAAGTAGGAAATTAAAAGTATTCTGCTGTTTAATTGTTCTTGTCTTGTATTATTGTTTTTTAAAAAAAATAGTTTTAATAGAGTTGAACATTGTTTAGAAAACTCTGATTAGCAGGCTTTAAAAGGAAAATAAATAAATGAATAAATCAAAAACAGACAGTGTTTAGTTATTAACTCCTGACAGCTAGTAATCAAAAGGTATTCTCTTCTCAAATATTATACATCTTGATTGAAAATCAAAGGCAATAATCCAGCAGACCCAGAGACATAGCCCTGAACAGAACTGTTGGGACTTCTTTGACAAGTCTTAGATGCTCAGTGACATCTTGACAACATTTGAAGTGTTTCTCACTTTTTCATCCTCCAAAGATTAAAAAAAAAAAAATCTACTGAATAAAATACATTCCAGATGTCCAAATAGTCAGTTTTTCATTCTCTGGTGTTAAATTCTCATGTAGAAATAACTTCCATTGAAAACTGTTCTTTAAAAAATGAAATCCCATGCTTGTCAACTGAGACCCACTTAATTCAATGAGGCATATTACCAGGGAAAATATCATTAAATATAAAAGTCAGAATCATCTGTGTCATTCTTTTTCCTATTTCTAGGTATAATTGTGAATACAGGACAGTGGAGAAAGCTTTGCTGTCATTGTTAAGTGTCATCTAATGAACTTCAACTTATGTGAACCCTATGGAAGAGAGATGTCCAAGTCACTCTATGATCGGTTGCCCTGCTCAGGTCTTGCAGATCCAGGAACGTGTCTTCCTTAATTGGGTGTATCCACCTGTAATGCAGTCTTCCTCTTTTCCTACTGCCTTCTACCTTACCAAGCATCATCATCTTTTCTAGGCACTCATGTCTTCTCATGATATGGCCAAAGTATGACAGCCTCAGTTTAGTCATCTTGGCTTCTTGGTAGAGCTTACAGGAAGAAAATCAATTCATTTGAAATGTGGCACTGGCGAAGAGTTCTACTGATACCATGGGCTGTTAAAAAGATAAATGAATGGGTCAGAATTCTCATTAGAAGTGACCAAACTGAAGATGTTGTATTTTGAATGTATCATGAGATGAGGTGACTCATTGGACAAGATAATATTGGCAAAGTAGATGTCAGTAGGGAAAGAATGAGACCATTGCCATTTCCACACTAGCTTGTTATAGCTCTATTATTCCACTTTCAATATCCTATTGAATCCTGGGGTTTGCAGTTTAGAGAGGGAGCTTTGAGCTGCATCCCTATGGGAGATCTGTGGATCTCTAGGCCAGGGAGTGGGCATCCCATGTCTCTGTGAGATATACTTGACTTCTTTTTACTACAAACCTGAGGCCCAGTTTCCAAACACTATTGCAAAATAGTTGTCAGCATGGGTGAGTTGGCAGAGACAGTTGCAAACTGGTTAATCATGAGCCAGGGCCACTAATCACTATACTCTTCTAAGAGACTGCCTATAGAAGTATAAATCTCCATCTGAGTTATTACAGTCCAAGTAATATCAAATGCTAAATCTTGGCAGAAAAACTGGATGAAATTCAAGTCAAAAGCATCCAGCTGGTACTCCCCTTTTAAAGATGGGTGACACTGAGGCTAAGAGAAGTGTTAGTACAAGTTCATCCATGCAAGAGAGATTTTAAATTTGTCCCGTTTTGCTTGAAGTTTTTAAACTGTTGAAAGAAACCCTTGGAGATTAAAAAAAAATACTCAGAGATCAACCAGAAGATTCTGATGCTGACATGTGCATCAGTTTGGTAACATTCCCCAAATTCAGTTAATTTCACCCTTTTTCACTTGATGCTACTCAAATGAACAGAAGTTAGCAATGCTTGAGTTCTTTTTGTGAGAGAATCATGCCTGATCTGCACATAGTTGGCATTTTTGTCAGAACCTTCTCATTCATTTCTACGTTTCCTTTGCTAGCTGTTGCCACCCCTCTGGCTAAGACACACATGCCACATTGGGGCACAGCCACAGATGGAAATCTCTGCCATTTGTGTTTGCTCTGCCTTGTTTGTTTGCTTGTAAGCCCTTTAGATCCGTACTGAAATTGTGGAGGGAGGGGGGCAAACAAAATCAAAGGAAAAAATACCAATTACTTCTGGTTAAGTAGAGCTGCAAAAGAGATAAAGCCAACAACAAATTTCAATTTCAAGTGAAGTGTATGTAGAATTATCTTTTGTGGTTGTCTGCATTAACATAATAATTGGTCAGGAGAGTTCAGGTGCGTTACTGCTTTCATTTCAATCCCAAAGAGACCGTTTCTGTTTCTTGCCTTAGTAGGAGCCTCGAAGTGACAGTAAATGGTGCTTACACACAATTTCATCCATCATGTGTTTGCTTATATCTCTCTGATTCTATTTGTTTTTCTTTGTGCTGCATGAGGGGAATATTCAGCTGGACCTGCCTATCTATTTACGCTTTATTGATTATATATTTTTAATCTTATTTTTTCTAAAAAAAGCTCAAGCTTCATTTTGCCCTCATAACAACCAAGCCAAGCAGATTAGATTAAGAGACTGGGAGATTGGAATTTGAGTCTCTGGAGTGTAACTCAAAGGCTCTGTCTCACTTCGCCCCAAACTTCCAGGCGTTTTGGATTGCAACCCTCATGTTCTCAGATCACTGGCAATGCTGACTTGGACTGATGGGCATCAGAGCCCAAAACATCTTCAGGGCACCAGCTTGGGGAAAGCAACATTGCACCAACGTGATCTAGATCAGTGGTTCCCAAACTTTAGTCCTCCAGATGTTTTGGACTTCAGCTCCCAGAATTCCTGGCTGTTGGCCAAGCTGGCTGGGGTTTCTGGGATATGAAGTCCCAAACACCTGGAGGACCAAAGTTTGGGAACCAATTATCTAGATGATATCTGACCTTTTGGATACTAATGATCTTCTGCATGAGGTTTGCTGTCAAGCAGGCTTCAGTGCATGGTGACTCTAAGAATGAGAGACGTCCAAGACATCCTGCTATCAATAGCCCAGTTTAAGTCCTGTCTGCTCAGGGCTGTGGCTTCTTTGATTGAGTCCATCCACTTGTAATGTGGTTCTCCTCTTGTCCTGTTGCCTCCCATTTTTCCAAGCATTGTTATCCTTTCTAATGAGTCATGACATTTCATGATCTATCTAAGTATGATAGCCTCGATCTGGTTATTTTTGGCTTCTGCTCTGTTCTTCCCTGTATGCCTATCTGTGGGTATATTGTTTTAAGATGATGGGATAAGGAATTATATTGTCATTTTAATTAGCAGTCAGTGTTCAGCTAAGCAAGGACTAGGACAGGCTAGGAGATCAGCTCAGGGGAACTGGGTGGATCTGATGTTAGTGGAGCAGTACATCCACTCCAAGTTTTAGTCTGAATTTTAAAGAAAATGACTAAAGCTCCAACCCTCAAAGCCAATAGCTATGAGTTCCATGAGTCTAACAAGTCCTGTGAGACAAGACTGAACTACAATCTTCAAAAACAGCTACTATTACCACTACCAGCCCCAGAGATCTAATACCACTGAATGAAGACCAATCAATGTCAATGAAGATGAATTAATATCAATTACTGTCAATGGTAAATGATCTCCTGGCGACTCTCTGCCAATTCTGGCAGCACTGTTGATAAGAACTAATGGCAGCGTGATGGCACACCAGGATCCAGGCCCTGGAGAAGGATAGGAATAGGCAACCCCATGGTACACAATGGTGTGCCAAGCTCCAAGTGTGGCTTCTAAGCCACCACAATTGTTTTTTAAAAAGACAGCTTAAAATGGTCAGTTGCGCCCCAAAAAGCCTCTGGGCGCATAACTCTCCACTTTAACAGTCTTCCCCCCTCTGATGTTTTTCCTTATTAAATCTAGAAGTCTTTCTGTCACCTCCTTTTTTTTTTAAAGAGGGGGAAGTACAGAGATTGCAGTGTATGGAAAATAGGAAAGGTTCTACATCTCATAGTCACTATGCACACTGTCCTACGAATGCCCAATCAAGTATGTCCACTTCTCAGGAAGCAGGCAGAATGTAGGGGCAACGGTCAAACAAAGTGCTTATCACAGCTTAGCTGGATCTTGAAATTTTGGGGGAAAGTCCTTGATTCATTGAGTTCTGTCCATGGTGCTGAACAACCTCCTTTGCCGTCTTCCTCCCTCCTTCAGACTGCAAGATAGTGCCTTCTGATCCAGGCCTAGCCAGCTGAAGACCGCACCCTCAATGAGGAAATGGGAATATTTTCTCCCAGGAAGAACTCTTACCCACAGGAAATTTACCTTCAGTCCCCAATTTCTAGCACCGCAGAGACTCAGACACTGAAAACTGCCTGCATCATTAATTTGGTCACTTTGCCTCCCCGCTTTTTGGAGGTCTAATCTATATTTCTAAATTTGCAGCTGAGGTTTTTATGTAATGCTAGAAGTTTGGGGAATGAAAGAAAATTCTATTGAGAAATAAATTATTATTTGGGGGCATCAATGCCCCTATTTTTGCTTTCCCTCCGATCTATACCACTGCTGCATGAGAAAATGAATATTCCTCTAAAGTATTCTCCCATATTTGAATATCTCAAATGTTGCGGAATAATTGCTCTAAAAAGAGAAATATGTGGTTTTTCCACATAAAAAAATCCTGCTTTCTGTAAGAAAAACATAGCTATGGGGGGATGGGGTCAACATGAGTGCATTACCCCCAATAAGAATTCTGCCCCTCCCCAATAATTATTCCTTGTTTCCCAAGGGGTCCCTGAACAGAAAATAGAATTTGCTCTATGGAAAACCCATTTTCTGCACAGAAAACAAGGAGGGGAGTTGCACAAAAATTCCTCCGTAAGATTTTGAGATGTTTGAATACTGTGGGGAAGATGGTGAAAAATTATTGCTGGTCTCTTATTCTTCCTGACTGGGTTTTCCTGACTGTCAAGAAATCCATTTTCCAACCTGGAAATTAATCATTGCAGATATTCTTTCTATTGTAGCCCTACCAAAGTACAATTTCTTTTACGCTATTACTTCTTTCTTAAAAAGAATTTTATTTAAAAAATACACTAAGTGGAAGGTAGTAGGCAGAGATAGGACTACAGTGTCAGTGGACTGATTCTATCGAGCAAGTCATATCCCTGGTTTTTCAAGGCTTCCGCAGGACAGTGGAGGCCCAGGGATCTTGGAAGTTTCTCATTCAGTAGGTCACCACAAATCAAAGTCAACTTGATGCAAATGACAACAAACAACAGCTTAATGCAGACTTTCTACAGAATGGAGACAAGTAAGGAACAAAGCTTGGAGCCAAAAATCTCATTCTCTCTCCTTGCTACCCATATACTGTCTCTCACCTTAGAGACGTCACACGTGTGGGGCTAAAAATAAAACAAAGTAAATAGGGAACCAAACCAGCAAATCACTCCCTTCACCAGAGGAGCAAAACTCAGGCAAATTTTCAGAGGTTGACCCTCCCCGACTTGCTCTCATGTATTAACCGAATGTGACATTTTGCCTCCACAAAGGGCTTTTGTAGAAAACGGAGTTATTCAGAGAAAAATCTGGCTCCTCACCCCCAGCATTATTCTAAAATTCTCCACCTGCCAAGTTATCTGCTTCAAGCCTTCCATTCTGCAAGATTTTCCCTTCAGCTCCCTCTTTAGATGTTTTCTCTTCTTTCAGCTGAGACGGCAGATGATTCCTTACCAGCCAAAGAGATTTGATATAATTGCACAATGACTACAAGGCAGCCAAATACTGGCATTGATCTGGGTTGTATGGGGGAATAGCAACTTATAAAGGTGGCTTCTCGCTCTCTTCCTTTTTTTTTTTTTAACAAAAATAAAAAGCCATTTTTTTAAAAAAAATCAGAATGTATTATTAACGCTATGATAAGTTTAAGAAAAATACTTTGCAGCTTGGCTTTGAGTCTCTTCCAGGCTTTTTGAAATGAACATTCAGCTGGGAAAAAAGTGCTTTGACGTTTAATAATCACATGGGAAGGGGGTTACACACACTCACAGACTCATTTCACTGGGTGCCTTTGAACTTTCTTCAAAAACACTTTTTTTTTTTTTTAAATTGCTCTGTTGATACAGAGGTTGACATTCTGGTTAACTTTAATATTGGCAAAATTATTATTAAGCTTGGATTACTCGACTCTAGTGGTGTAAATCCTCAGCTATGGCATCTTTGCATGCAAAGAAAAATAACTACCACAACTTTCCCCCTGCTACAGGAAAAAATGGAATATTTCTCTGCAGGATTCTCCCCGTACTTGAATGCCCTGGAGGAATTATTCTGGGATGGGAAATGCACATTAGTTTTTACACCAAAAACATTTCCAGCAGAGAAGAAAGCATGTTTTCTGTGTCAGAAACATATTTTTATGTGACTGTGTGAATGTGCACACACACACACACACACACACACAAGCCCTGTGTTTCTCCACAGAAAAATTTTCTCAGAATACTTCATGATGTTCAAATACTGGGAGAAAAGCTCCACAGAATTGTTGCAGCCCTTTAATTTCCTGACAGTCAGGAAACTATTGTTTTCAGCTGAGAAACAAATAAGTTGGAATATTTTTCCATCTCTAGTCAAATATTCCATCCCTGGAAAGCTTTTCCATCCCTAGTTTCCAACCATAACTGGAATATTTTTCCATCCTTAGTCAATGCCCCCCAAGTGGGGGGAATTTTTCCATGTTTCTAGCCCCCTCCAGCCCATTTTTGGCCTAAGAGAGGGCTTTTTTCAAAACAAGAAGTGACTGGACGACATGTCTGGTTGACTTCCATTAAAAAAAAAAGGTTTCCTGTGCTTAAGATGGACTGGGGGGGATGTGGCAAACATGTCCCCAAACTCTCTTGAGGGCATTTTTTTACATGGGGGGGTCGTGTGTGGCCTACAGGCTTAACTTTGCCCATCCTCTTCTCTAGGCTAAAGGAGAGAAGCCAAGGATATCTTGTGGCACATTTGGATCTCCATGGCTTCCTGGTTTAGCTACAGAGGGACCCAATAAAGAGATTGCTCTTCTGACCCCTAAAGGAAATGTTCTTTCAGTCCAAATTTCTAACACTGCAGTAGCTTTAAACTTTGGTTCAGTATTTAGAAAGGCTTTAGGCACCCAAGGAAAAGGGGCAGGCAATGTTAACAGCGAATTTGGAACCCAGGAAATGTATGCTTTCTAGGTCTGAACAATTTTCATTGTCTCACTCTCTGCCATGCTAGAAATTGGGGGGACTGAAGGGAAATTTCCTGGCAGGGGGAGGAGAATTCTTATTTGGGGAGGGGGATAATGCTCTCATTTTGCCCAGAATCCCTAATTATAGCATTCCCTCCATGTTTGCTGGTTTGATTTTCATGAATTTGATTATTTGCAAAGTACCTCCCCCACCCCAGTTCTCCTCCTACCATACTCTTGCATTTGTCATTTTAACTTCTCCATGCCTGAGCAAAAGGTAAGGGAATGGAAAGGGGGAGCACCATACAGAGGAAGAAGGCACTTGTGTGCGTCCTCCCAACCTCACAATTCCCTTGGCTTTTACGTGGTTGCGGAGAATGCACACCAAGGCAAAGGCAAAGGAATGAGAGGGGGGCACTGCATGGAGAAGGAAGGTGTGCATGTGTGTTTTCTTCCCCTATTCCCTTGCCTTTTGCCCAGTTGTGGAGAACATGGGCCAAGGCAAGGGAATGGGGGATCCCCAGAAGTGCATGGGAGGGTGTGTGTGGGGAGAGTAATTTCTGGTTTTTCTACTTTTGCAAGAGTTCTGCACCCTGAGCCATCACGAAAGTGGAGCAGCCACTGTATATCCCTGGCTGCACCTACTTTTTCTGGGGAAACCAGAAGAGAATGGGAAGTTGCTTCCTATTTTTTTGGGAAAGAAAATGTTCGGTCAAAACAAAGGTGAGGGCACACGCTTTTATTTTAGGCCAAAATCATAACTCCTGTTACTCACCTTACTCTTTTACCCTCAAGATCCCTTTCTGTCTCTGCCTTTACCACACCTAGTAGGTAATATATGAGTGACTGGGCACAAAAGAACATTGTGAAATAGTTGTGAAATACATGTGTGTGTGTGTGTGTGTGTGTGAAATCTAAATATTGTCCTCAGTTCAAACATTAAACCTATATGCCCCTAAGACCTCCTGGAGAGGCTTTTCGCTCTGTCCTACCACCTTCTTAGGTTTGTTTGGTGGGAACAAGAGAAACAGGGACTTCTCAGTGGTTGTTCCCAGGGTTGGAACTGCCTCTCTAGGGAAGCCAGGAAGGCTCTATTCTTGTTCTTCCATCAGCAACTGAAAACAGTCTTGTGGCTCCAGGCTTTTGGAAGCTGAATGGGATGGGCTTTTAATGGTGTGCCGTGCTGTTTTATGGCTTTTATAGTCTTCTAATGAAACTTAGAACATTTCCGCATGACACTCTTTTAGCACGATGATTCCACTTTCAACCTCCTATGGAATCCTGGGGTTTGCAGTTCCGGGAGGGGCCAGCCGGCCCCTCCCGAAACTGCAAACCCCAGGATTCTGTAGGAGGTTGAAAGTGGAATCATCGCACTATAAGAGTATCGTGCGGAAATGGCCTCACTGTTTTTAGTGTTTAATGTTTTAACTTTATAAATTGTTTAATTGCTCTTTAAATAACTCCTATATTTTCTTAAAGTTTTGTATAGTTTTTAATTTGTATTGCTTTTAAATGTGTTGTTATCTACCTTGGAAAGCCTGCATTGTCTATTTGCTTGAGCATGACCCTGGACCCAGGTTCGATTCCCTGCTTGGCCATGGAAACCCACTGGGTGACCTCAGGTGTGTCACACACTCTCAGCCCCAAAACTCCTGTGATAGGTTCACCTTAGGATTGCCAGAAGACTTGAAGACCCATAATAGCAACAATAACAGCTACCTTGTGTCCCATTACGAGGGGTATAAATGAAGATTATTATTACTGTTGTTCTTGTGATGAAGAAGAAGAAAAAGAAGAAGCATTTGACATTTATTCCATAACATACAACAGGAAACTTTAACATGTATATTGTTAGCTTTGTCTGATTCTGGATAAAGGAAGAAGCCAACAGCCTTTCAACATGTGTCTTTTGTTTGGTAGGATTTATTAAGTTACACCGAACTGCAGCTCCGGCTATTTTTGTGCTTCTCTCCCAAGCTCCCGTTTCTTGTTGGTAATTCAGCTTTATTGAAGCGAATCCAAAAGGCAGTTTGTAAAATCAAATAACTCAGCAGTGCAGTCTCAATACACAGGCAAGCAAGGATGTGACCCACACAATTGTGTTATTACCCAAGAGATGTTTTTATTAAAAGATAATTTTTCTTTAACTCTTCTGCTGTTAGAGTGACTTAAAAAATGACCAGGAGGAAACATTTATACTTGCTGGCCATCAGCACACAGGGTAACATCAATATTAACATGTTCTGCTTAGGTCTACTTTGGAAAAGCATTCAAGAATTTCAAATATTGCCTTATGAGACTGTAGTGGATTGCTCCCATTTGGTGCCATTTGCATATAGGTTTGTTTTCAAATTCATTTTAAAGGTTTGGGCCAGCGGTGTATTTAAGTCTTTTACTCCAACTCTCAAGTCAAGTCTAAGTCTCTACCTTCAAGTCAGAAGTCCAGTATCAAGTCCTTGCAAGACACTTTCAAGTCAAGTCTCAAGTTGGGGAGCCAATTTTGTACCCCAACCTATACTCCAGAATTTCTGGATCATTTCATAATCTAACTAGAATCAGCTCTCCACATGAGCTATTTTGCCATCTGTTGCTTTGTAAGCGGGGAATAAGATCTTCCTTATTCCCCCTTACCCAAGATGGAGGCTTTTGTGTCAATGAGCATAAAAGAGTCTGTAGCTTTGGAAGTGGAAAATAGGATCTATTTTACTCCCCATTACCGAGGCTTCAAGAACTTCAGAAGGAAAGATCCTTGCTACTCAAGCCCATTGCCTAACACATTTGCTGTTGCCTTCTGAGAAACGTTCCCTGTGCTCTGGGGTGTCTTGTCTTCTGCTCTTAGGAAAAGTTTTAGAAGGCTCCTCCAATATCAGCAGCACAGGCTGCTGCACAGACCTCAACCCTGCCTCAAACCCGTTGCCTAACTCATTCGCTGTCTCCCTTCAAGAAATGCACCCATGCTTTGGCCTTGAGACAGATCATCAAGTGAACAGCAGGCACAAAGAGACAGAAGTATTGTTCAAAGTTGAAAGGTTTCCGGAAGAATGTGTTAAGTTACTGAATCAAGGGCAGCAAGTTGCTTCCTAAAAATATACAAGACACAAGTTGAGTCGAATCAGTGTTTTCTGCAAAGAAAATAACATTTATTTCCATAAATGTTATGGATATAAATATTATTTTCTACATATAATGTTTTCTATGCAGAAAAAGACCCTGTATTTTGAATTTTATGCAGAATAAGTCCCAAACGATGGAGACTGTTACCACTCAAGGAGTCTTTCACTTCTTGACTCCAAAGAAATGCATTTTTTGAACATTTTTGGATATTATTTCCATCTCTACCTGAACATCAAATGCGAAGATGGCAACAAACTGGGAGGGGTAGCTGATCCCTTGGAAGACAGAATCAAGATTCAAGCTCCCCCTAAACAAACGGAAAGCCAGGATAACATTTTAAAAATAATGCTTCTGAGACTACAGCTGATTTAGTGTTAGCACCTCATCTTCGGAATGACATCTCCATGGTGGCCAGTCTGTCACCAACAGAAGGGCAGGATACAAGTATATGTGTGTGTCTGTGTGTGTCTTTCTCTCTTTGTGTGTGAAATGAGTATGACAGTTTTTAAATCCTGGACAAAAGTAATGGTTGTCGCTCTTTACTTAGACAGGTCTATTTAAAAAGAAAGTTTGCTGAAGTTCCTCTGTTCAGAATGCTATTGGTATTTCTTTCATGTGTGTTTTGTCTGATAGTGTCATCATTTTTATTTGTCCCAGTCTTAAAAGTATAGCATCATTTTTCAGAAATATACCCATATTTTCAAATTATGTGCCAAATAAGGTGTGTCCCCCCAGCAGGGGTGTTTTTTGGGGCATGAATGTAACATCAGTGAGCTTCTTCACCATTGTCTTTGCACTTCCCACTGTTCCCTAGAAGATTCAGATTTACGCAGGGACAGCCAAATATAACAGGGACATTCTCTACTACGGTTATGTAGAAAAGAGCAGGCTCAAAATCCATTTCCATGGACGTCAAACATACCTAACTTTCCAACAAATTGGGGATTTTAAGGATGGACATTTTGAAATGGAAGACAAGAGTAACAAAGAGGACATAGACTGCCTTTGAAAACAAGCCACAGCACCACAGAAGTAGTGGCTGAGAATAAAGAAAATTAATATTTGGGTGAAAAAGGGTTCACATTCTGTTGCGCAAATATATTGTGCACGCACATTCAATACATTAAATATTGCTGGCTGCCATGAGATAGATAAACTTTTCCATTTTCTGTAATAGGAAATCTTTCATCTCTCTTTCATTTAAAATAAACTTGGATGGGAAAAAAGTATAGCATCATTTTATTGTAACTGGTCATTCTTGTAAGCCACCCGAGCTACCATGGAGGCCATCTTGGAAACGACACAATTAAAAGGTAGGATAAGACCAGGTCTGAAACAAAAATGTACATACAACAAATTGGCAGGAAGATAAATCAGAACTGCTGTTCTGAGGGCCAGTAAAATAGAAGTAAGATTTGTTTCCACTGGGAAAAGGTGGGAGATGTTCATATCTTTTTCTGGGACCTCATCTTCTGAACTGTAAATCTCTCACACACAATTTTGATGAAGATTTTTTTTTTTAATGAAATCTCAAGAGGGGCATCGTTTTATTGATCACGGAACAAAGAGACATGGAAGGCTTTCTCTCTGGACTTGATGGTCAAGTATCTCTTTGAAGTGGTCTCTTCATTTCCACTGAAAGCTGGGGAGGGGGCACCCAATCAGCTTGCCTGGATAGATGCTGAAGGCAACCCTCTCACCCCCACATTTGAAAATGTTTCAAGCCAAATATCCATTTTATCATTCACTGGCAACTCTCAGAACACCGAGAGGATGAAGCAATCGCAGCTTGGCTTACTGTTTGACTTCTGAGTTTCCCATCAAATGTTATTCCTTTTAATTTCATGCAACAGAAGTGCATCTTGAGCTTCCCTCTCAGCATACCTAATTATTTCAGGTCAAAGAATAAAGGGCTTCAGTTGCGGAGTGTATCTGACCAAAGACTAATAATAGTAATAATGTAAACCTTCTGTTTTGTGGAGCAGAATGAATTAATTTTATAGAAGAGCCCAGACTGAGGAAAAACATTCTGATGGCTTCTGTTGGGTTCTGCAAAGTTTTCTTTTCCAAGATTAATTGGGATTCATACCGTGTAACCACGGAAAAAAATCTATTTGCTTTTCCCATCAACCTAATTTAAATTAAGGTCTGGTTAGATTGAGTTTTATACCTAGATGTATGGCATAAACGTGGTACTGAAGAGCTTGAGACTCAGCCAAGATTCAGGTAGCAGATGGTCAATTAAACAAGTGAACAATTTACTTAAGGCCTGGAGTTAGAAAAGATTACACTTAGGGAAAAGACAAAGACAGGACAATGGTACCTGATAATTTTTTTTAAAATGATGAATGATGGGTCAATATTTTCCATCCCCCTTATAGTGTGTGGGGGGTGGATCAACAATCCATTTTGGACAAACAATGTAAAGTGCTTTCTTCATACAACATTAACTTGTAGAACGCATTGCCATAAAAATGGGGGAAAAAACACTTGGATTGGATGATCACAGCAGCTTCCCAACCCCTATAAATCTATGTGGGATAGATTTCTGCCAATGAAAGAGCTAGGAAAAATTGCTTTTTACTACTTACAGTGTGCAATGCAGAAGAATCTCATTTGAGAGGCACTTGCAAGAAAGCTAAATTAATCTGCACTTTTTGAACAAATGTAGATTGGAGAACAACTATCTTTCAGGGTGTGCATTTTTCCAAGTTCTGTGATGTAATTTCTTGGCTCAGCAATGTACACAAAGTGGGCATATGAGCTGCACTGACATGCATTTTATTTTAAACAGCAGACTGATGAAGAAATTGCACAGAATGGACATATAATAAGGTTTGCCCCATACAAACTACTGCCAGAAATAGAGCAGTAAATGCCCCCATCCCCACAAATCAGTACCGCATCTAGTACCCAAAGCTAGCAAAATTGTTATGGCATATGGTAATGGAAATTCTACATTCCACCTCTTCTCATTCCTGTGATCTGTTTGGTCAATTTAAATAAATTACAATTTGCTGCCCTTGCATAACACCCCAAATCTGCAGCCTGAGGGAGCTGCCTCATTCTTCCTAATGGGAGAGCTGGTCCGACTTGGGACTGAATATACACAAAGCTGATATGACACAGAAACAGACTGTTTAACACATAGGCAACCTTGCTCTTCATTTTGAATTCTATTTATTTCTATAAAATCTTCATTGGACTAAAAGGTATAGACCCCAGACTCCTACTGTGACACTTGATCATGGTGTGGAGGGTACCCTAGATTCTCAAAGGCTATACCAATGGAACACAGTCTCTGTCAGGCTCTATGAAAGTGGCCAGGCTTGGAATATGGTCCTACTGGCTGGCTGCATGTCTGTCATTTAAGGCCCAGCCTAGCTAAATGAAGAGAAGTGGCTGCTGGTGGCTCCTATGTCAGTGAGCTAATAAATCCACTCCAGGTTTTGAATAACCGTAAAGGAGCTGTCCAAGGTCCTGTGCCTATCTGAGGAGACTGTTCAGTACCTTGGATAACTCATCAAAGTCTGGGCTAAAACCTGCAGCAGATTCACTACTTCTCTAATATGGGACACACCAGCTGTCATTGAAGAGGTCTTAACCAGAAGCCTTGCCAAAACATAGCATAGAATAGTTCTACCCTCACTAGAAGGCAGTATGGAAGAGTTGCAAACTGGATTAGCTGGGAAACTGCCAGTGCTGATGAAATCTGCAAGGTATTCAAAGTATTTGTAAGCCATCTTTGTGGTAATCCCAAGAGGGATTCTAATTTATAAAAATATAATGAACAAAATGAAATGAATACAATTTCTCTGTATCTCCTCATAGTAGGGATGAATTTATACTAGAGATGTTTTCTGGGAAATGTTGATTATTGATGTTGTTGCTGCTGTTGTCATGTGTCTTCAAGTCACTTTGTGCTTAAGATGACCTTAAGGCAAATCTAGTGCAGGGTTTTCTCTATAAGATTTGCCTTTGAGGCCGAGAGAGTAAGACTCCTCCAATGTTACTTGATGGATTTCCATGGCTAAGTGGGAATTTGAACACTTGTCTCTCAGAGCCCTAGTGCAGCAGTGAGAACACTACATCATGCTTGCTCAGAAAATCTTATTTGTACATAAACATGCTCTTTTTTTTGCACAGAAAATGATTTGTTTTAAAAGCAGAAAGCACTGTTTTCTATGCACAAATGTTGTTTCAAATGTCATCTCCCCTAAAAATCCCAATTATTCAACACACATAAAATAGACTTGAGATTGCTACTGCCTTGCCATCGTGTAAGTTGGGATGGAGGGAGGAGGCATCAAGGTACCTACTGCAAAAAAGTAATGTACAGGTCATTTAGAATATTAACTCTCTCTTACCTGTTGCACTATGGTTGTTAGTTCCAGGCACAGTTGAACAATGTTATTTTTCAGCAGTGAGTACTCTGTCACGCTGACAAATGGAGACCTATTAAGAAGAGGGGATTTTAAAAAGTTATGAGAGTTTTCATTTACAATTCCTGTAATCAGACTAACATGATAATGAATATGTACTAGTCATATTTCCTATAAGCAGACTATGATTAATGACTGCGTACACACTGATTTGTTCAATTTTGAAGAGCGTTAATGGAAACATGCCAAACTATAAGTAATCAAACCAGGAGAGGGGGTGTCTACAAGCTTCAGTCAACCGGCTACATTGATTGTTGCCTCTTGCCATGTAATGTTAAGAGTGGGGCTGGTTCAGCACAGCACTGGGTAAGAAGCAGACAGGCCTGAATCAGGATTAAAAGACCTTGGCTCTAAAACTTCCTTATGAGCAGGCCACAAGCATACAGCAAAAGGCAATTACGGTACTTTCTCATGCATGCAAAATGAGGGCCGATTCAAGCGAGGTATGGTTCGTCTGTCTCTCCGGGATGGTAGAACAGTTCTGCTCCCTAACTCTTCCAGAATTTTGGCCTCCAGTCAGTTCCACTTGAGTTATATTCTAATCAAAAATCTGGACTTTTGGATGTCAAGACACCAAGGCTTAGGTGCATCTGCTACTTTTATTCTGCTTCTGTTTTAATTTCTAATTAAAACAAATAACCACCAAGGACACCACAGTGTAGTTTTAACCATCATCATCATCACTGCTTGGAAATGTTACCTTTTTGGACTTAACACTTCCAGAATCCATCAGCCAGCATATCCACTGTTATAGTTCAAAGCAGTAACTTTACCAGGTGAGGAAGAGGAAGAAAATGATTCTTTCAAAATCAAATGGTTCTTTTTCAGATTTTAGTAGTTCAGTTTTCCTGGGGGAAATTCTGAAAATACTCCTCTGGAATTTGATCCGGGTACGACTCCTACCTCTCAAAGGCCATTTCTGCACTAGACTGTTATAGTGCTATCATTCCACTTTCAACATCCTATGGAAATCTGGGGTTTACAGTTTAGAATTCTTAGCCAGCAAGCTCTTTGGCTTCAGTAAACTACAAACCTCAGAATTCCACAGGGTGTTGAAAGTGGAGTAATAGCACTATAAATTTGTAGGATGGAAATGGCCAAAACCTAAAACCACGGCCCTTTTCGCATTAGTCTTCTCGCGCGAGCGGGGGAGGGCGACTCGTGCATGAAGCCTTCTCCGGGAGGCTGCCGCTTCCCCCTCCTTCCTTCCGCAGGCGAAGGAAGGAGCGGCGAAGTGGCAGCCTCCCGGAGGCGGCGGCGGCTCGCGCGTCCGTCCATCCCCCCCCCCGCGCACGCGAGAAAGGAGCCTGTCCCCTCCATCCTCCCCGCGCGCGAGAGAATGGCGCTCCTCCCATCCGCCTCCCCCCCGCGCGCGAGAGAGAGAAAGGCGCTCCTCCCGTCCGCCCCCCGCGCGCGCGCACGAAGCAGGACGTGTTGCGCAAGCGCCCCGCCCCATCCCTTCCTTCCGCAGGGGCGGAAGGAAGGAAGCGCGACCCGGCCGGCTCCCGGACGCTCCGCACGAAAGGTAAGTGCGCGTGGGCATCGGGAGCGTTGCGCGAGCGCGGGTGATTTTCGCTTGGAAGCGAAAATAAAAAACCCGCGCTCGCGCCGCTTCAGCCCCTTGAGCCCGGCGGAAGTGGGAGTGCATCGTGCGGAGCGACGCTCCCACTCCCGCGAGGCTCACGGGGCTGTCGCGCGAGAAAAGGCCCGTGCGAAAAGGGCCCATGTCTAAAGTCAGAAGTACAAAGCCCACAGAACTGGATCAAGATAGACTACAAAAGCATCTTTAATTCCAACAGTGCCATTCCTGGTGTGGCATAGTCTTTCTGTGCAATTCTTGGGTGTGTGAGTGCATGTGAGTTGCTTCTGTAATTTGTCTCATGTGAACACTGTTCCTCTGTGTAAAGCAGGGGTTTTGTCTACCAGTTGTTTTGGGTTTCAGCTCCTAGAGATCCCATGCAATAAAGAATTGTGAGGGTTCCCATTCAAAATATCTGAAGACCAAAGCTTTCCCATCCCTACAAGAAAGCCTACATTAAGAAAGAAGCAGATCCAATTGCTGGCTGCAGCTAGAACAGACCTATTGAATCAAGTGCTAAATGCTAAATCAACACTTCTATCAATTCCATTGATTAAGTGACTCTATTCTAGTTGGGACAAGAAAACTTAACATCTCATCAGCTGACTTATTGCTAGCCCCTACCTGCCATTTCAGTTCTTCACATACACACACATGCATAAAGGATGGAAATAATATATTTTTTAAAAAAATAGCTGAAAAACATATTTCTTGAGTGTCAGGAAACCCCAGTGAGGCAAATCCTAGACTGATGGACTCTTCATAGTTCAGGACTTATTGTGTGCAGTATTTGCACATAAAAAACAGCATTTTCTGTGCAGAAGTATGACTTTCTGTGCAGAAATATTATTCCCTGTGAAGCAAAATGCTATTTCCTGCACAGAAAATTCTGTGTTCTCTACAAAACAACACTGCGCGAATGTTGCACCCAATAAGTCCCAAAGGGTGAATAATCTTCAAAAAACTGCACAGTTTGAAATCTAATAATGTAAAAAATTGTGGTTATGATTATTAGCAATTCTAGTAAGTTGAATGTACTTTGGTCTGCAATGATAGAATAAGACATAGGATATTAACCATTTTTTTCTTTTTTGTTACAGTTAGTATGAAGGGTGCTCAGAGTTCTTTGTACATTAATGTAGTCAGAATGTGTTTAGCGCAAGAGATGAGTCTTTTAATAATGAATTGTGTTATTATATTTTAGTTTTAGTTCATTTCAGTTTAATTTTAGTTCTACTTGTATGGGTATATTATTTGTGAGTGGTTTGTTTGTTTCTTTTTTCTTTTTCTTTTCCTTTTGCTCCTGTGGTTATAGATTGGTTTGTTTGTATCCTCTGTTAAAAAATTAATAAATATTCAATCTCAAACAGAAAACTACACAGTCTTGGAAAACTTTCTCACAGAGGGAGTGAAAATTGCTACAATTACTTCTTGGCCTCTATCAAGAACAAAATAAGCAAAGAAATGCATCCCTAATACACATACAGAGAAAGAGAGACGGGGGGCATTTCCGCACTAGCCTGTTACAGCACGATGATTCCACTTTCAACATCTTCTGGAATCCTGGGGTTTGCAATTTCGGGAGGGGCCGGCCAGCCCCTCCCAAAACTGCAAACCCCAGGATTCCAGAGGATGTTGAAAGTGGAATCATCGCTCTATAACAGGCTAGTGCGGAAATGGCCAGAGAGAGAGAAACACACATGGATGTATAAGGCAGCTACAGAAGGAAAACCACGAGAACAGTTTAAGGAAAAACTTGCAAACAAAACATGTCCACCCAGAAACACTTTAGTCCCATTAAATAAATTTAGCAAATAACTGGCAAGCTTGATGG
This sequence comes from Ctenosaura bakeri, assembly GCA_948474755.1. Classification (NCBI taxonomy): domain Eukaryota; kingdom Metazoa; phylum Chordata; class Lepidosauria; order Squamata; family Iguanidae; genus Ctenosaura; species Ctenosaura bakeri. The sequence goes on from CAOLHI010001068.1 coordinate 197,244, forward strand.
AGTAGCTATTTGTTGGTTTGTGTGATTATTTGCCTATTGCATTTTAATAATTTCTTTTCTACCCGCTCGGTTTCCTCATATATTTCATAATACTTCAGACTCAATTAAGTGAATGTCAAAGTGCCTATAAGTTTTTCCTAACGCACCATTTTGACCAGTATGCTACTTTAACAGGAAAAGCCATGGTACTATGTTACATGCAAGGCTTTCAGACAAAGTACTCTGAAAAGAAAATGTAAAAGGTATATTTCTGCCAAGTCCCAAGGCATAAAGAATCTCCCAGTGAAAGGACTGGAGTGTATCTTGACTTGGCTAATGACAAGAAGAGTCTACTTGGCTGCAGCATCCAAGTGGTGAAATTGCCTCCCCTTGGAGACCTGATTCATACCACACAGGCGTTAAACCTTGACCTTTTATCCAAGGCTTTTTGTGGTTGTGGTGGGGTAATCATTTCAGCCAAATTGGTGTACACACATAGTTTAAAACTCTTGAAATTGTTCTGTAGCTTAATAGGTTTTAAAATGTTTAACTTATTTTTACGGCATTAAATTTTAAACTCTGCAAATCGATTTAATTTAAGCCACACAGAGATCTTAAGACGTGAGGCGGGATATAAATATGAGAGGAAGAAGAGGAATTAAAAGACGGAAGAGGAGAAAGAGGAGCAGGAATTAAAAGATGGAAGAGGAGGAGGAGGAGTAGTATTTAAGCATTTAAGCAGAGATTAAAAACACTTTCAGAAGCCAGTTATAAGAACCAAAGGCCAATTGGAATAGTAGAATTTAGAAGGTCCATTGGAAGCTCAGCAAAGAGGGACCCAGAATGACTTCAAGTTTCATCTCATCACAAAATAGTGCTTCTACAGCAGGGGTGGCCAACTGTTTGGGGCCAGGGGTCAATTTTTCCCCAGGTTCCCTTCCATGTCACTTCCTCCTACATAACAAGCCCAAATTTCTGTATTTTCCTCTGTTTCCCCCCGCAAAATGGGGACAGTAGTGACATTGCATCACTTCCAGTTGCCATTTTGAAAGGGACTATAGAGACAAATGGAAGTATCGAGGAGTAGCACAGAGTTCTGGGGCACTTGTAGGGATGTGGAAAGAATATTTTCTAGAGTTTTCATGCATTTGGGAGTCTTTCTGTGTGATCGGGGGGTGGGGGTGGGAATTGCTTGAAAATAATACCAATTCATTTAAAGATAGGGTTGGGAGGCTTTAGGAGCCACAAAAATAGGATCCAAGGCCCACCAGTGGCCTACAGGCCATACTGTGTCCACTCCTGTTTTGGACTGCTGTGATCATTTCTAATGCTGGCTCATATGGTAGAAGACCATTTTCCAGGTGTTCTGATTCCAGGCCGTTTAGACTTCGTAGGTCAAAATCAGCTCCCTGGATCGAGCTCAGAAACAGAATTTATAGTTAGTGCAGACCCAAACTTTGTCAGGAGGAAGTCAACGTATGCTGTAATGATGAAAGTTCAAGAACGATGGTATTTATATATTTGATGACCTTGTTTTGCTTTAAACGGTATAATATTTATTTTAATAAAAATAAATTTAAAAAAGAAATGTAAAAAAAAAAGCTTCCCTTCTCACCTCCAACTGTGATAAAGCTACAGAAGGCTGCAGAGGGAGGGAATGAACTGTTGCACTTGTGTCTTTCTTAGTGGGCTTCCCCTAGGCATCATGTTGGCCTTAGTGTGAGCAGAACGCTGGACTAGAGAAGCCCTTGGTCTGATCTAGCATGGTTGCTCTTAATGTTCTTATTGAAAATAGCTCTTGCTTCTGTCAAAAAGCTTTACAGACTCAATTACCTGTCCAGCCAGGCAAGCAAGTTCTTGGCAGCACCAATCAGGTCAACCACAGAGGTAAGGAAATCATTTGGCAGTCTTCGAGAGGCCCTGCCATCGTAATGGCCGCTCCTCCTTCTACCCGTTATGAAGTTCTGGAGATTTTTGGCTGAGGCGTTCAGTTTGTGGGAAAGAGTTCTCAGGTTTTCCGTCTCCAAGCCATAATTCTGAAAGCAAACAAGAAGTATGGCATGTTTTAAAAGCAAGGAAACAACCTAGGGCCAAAAGTTTTAAATGTAATTTGATTTCAAACATCTTTTGAAGCACAAAACCAAAAAGTAATAGTACTGTTACTTATTAGTCACATCCTCACAAAACAACTCAGTGAGGTTAATCATAGAGTATGATTAATGACTTAGGCCCTTTCTGCACGTTACCTGCTCGCGGAGGTGGGGGGTGCCGTTCGCGCAAGCAGCCTCTTGCGCGAGGCACTCGCATTGCTCCTCTGTTCTCCTGCAGTTGGGTTGCTGGTCGTGAGACCGTCGCATGAATGCCCCACCCTTTCCTTCCACAGTGAAGCCTGGGAGCTGTAGGCTGCGCTGGGGGAGGAAGCGCGACCAGCCCGGCTCGCCCGACGCACCGCAGGGCAGGTAAGTGCGCAAGGGCCCTGGGAGCATTACGCAACCACGCAGTATTTTCAGCTTAGAACCGAAAATAAAAAAATCTGTGCGCGGCCCACTTTAGGCTCGTGAGCGTCACGTAAATGGGAGTGTGTCATACGGCTCAAGGGGCCCTCTCGCAAAAGAAACTGTGTGCGAAAAGGGCCTTAGTGGGGAGTAGAATCTGGATCTTCCAATCCTGTGATCTAACCATTATTCCACACTAGCTTTAATTCTTCTGATATAGGCATTATATTTTGTAGTCTCATTGACAGTGAATGAACTTGTACAACCGACACATTTTCTTTCTTATTAAAGCTTGTATTCTGAATTACACAAATGACTCAAACACTGATATAAGGGTGCAGGATGAGAGAGACATATCAACATCTACATGAAGGCATGAAGCAGCAATAACAATGTGGCCCTACAGATGTTGTTGGACTGTAATGTTCATCCTTTTTGGCTATGAGATCTAGGGCTGATGGGAGTCAGCTTGGCAGTTCTTTGCAGAAGCCATCTACCTTGAAGCTTTTCACAGTCCTCTAAAAACTGTTTCCCTAATCCTCCGCCCTATTGTCAGTCCCACTTTCCCAAAAACATCCTGCTGCTTGAGATACTGTGGCAGCACCCAAATAATTATGTATGTGTGGGTGGGCAGGCAGAGGGACTGGGAAAATAATTAATGGATTTAGATTGTGCATGGTAGGCTTAGTAGACAGTGGAACCTGGAAATCTTCTCCATTTTGGATTAAAATATGAGCTAGTGAAGAACATTTATTTTGTGTTTGAATAAGGTATTAGCAACTCTCAGAATCATCAATGGCTGGTAGACACTCTTTGCCCAAGACCAGCCCCATGTTCATATCTGATCTTTCCCCAAGTAGCTAGACCAGTTTAAAATTTGTCGCTAGATGGGTAGACAAGGATGTAGAAGCAGGAAAGAGAAGGTATATTAAGAGTTGTGAGTGCCCTACTTAAGACACTACTGGCATCCCAGCCTAGTTCTTCTGCTTGTTTTTCAGTGCCTCACTTTCAATATTCCCATTTCAACAAGAGAAGTCACCCTGTCTGCCCATAATTCATCACTCTCCAGACATCCAGAGATCATACCAATTTCCTATCAAGAAAGGCCATTATCACTATCAGATAAAGAGAAAGCCAACAACATCTAGTTACAACAGCTCTCATAGGTTGTTGCCTTGCCCTGCTGTCAGCCTGTAGATTCCCAAACACAGGATAAAATGGATCTCTTTTTTGTCAGTTTCTTCTCCAGTGTGACCAGTAGTACATTCTCACCCATTATGTTAACAAGGAGTAGAACCTCACTTGCAGAAAGGCTGAACAGATGGTCAATAATGGCATAGGGAGACCAAGCTAGAAAGATTTTAGACTAAAAAGACTCCTCATCAAAGAAAACTTTTGCATCCTATAACAACCAGAGATGGTAAGGACAAAGCAGAAGGGACAAAGCTTAGTGTTATACAGCAGTATAACATTACTGCAGATGAGAAACATACTAGAAGTTCAGTTGAATTCATTTTTGACCAGAATCTATCTAAAAATTCACAAACTTTGAATGTATAAAAAGCAAAACTGTCTGATTTGCTCATTCCTGCTCTAGACATGGGAGTGTGTTTTTCTTTCAGTTCCTTTCAGCATAGATGGAGTACAATCTACAATAGCTGTCCACAGCAACCTTGCCAGGTGGGTTAAAGTTGCCTAAGTCAAATGCAGAGACTCCCCCCGCCCTGAGTTTACTTATCAGTCATATTTATATCTTGTTTTTCCTTTATTAGCCCAAGGTGGCATAGATGACTCCCACTTCTATCCTTTTAGGAATCCTGTGAGAAGTCAAGCTGAGAGACTGTGCAAGATCAGTCCTTCTTTGATGGCTCAAAGAAGACTAGACCTTGAATCTCCAAAATCTCAATCCAATGCTCTAACCACTGTATAATACTAGCTTTTGTGCTGTAGATTCCAAATAAAATAATAATCAGGAACCTGTAGGTGATGGACACCAGTGTTATCCTTGGTTATACCAAGAGAATGTTGTCCTCAAAGTGAAGTTGTACAAGAAGGCGTCCTGTAACTCCTTAAAATGTTCCTTGCCCCAGGTACACATCAGTAGCCAAAAAGGTTCCTAGCGACAGCTCCATCCCTCTGGCTGTTGTTCAGTTCCAGGGATGCCTTTGGGTGTGTTCTGGCTGCCCTCATACATCCAGGTGAAAAGTACCCTAACCCTACCTTGAATGATATGAATACTTTTAGCAGAGACATCGGCCCTTTTTGCATGCAGTTTTTTTTTTGTGCGAGGGCCCCTTGAGCGTCGCGTGAATGGGAGCGTCGGTCTGTACGACGCACTCCCACTCACGTGACTCTCATAAGCCTAAAGCAGGCTGTGAGGGCATTTTTTTTATTTTCGGCTCTAAGTCGAAAATACTGTGTGGTCGCGCAATGCTCACGGGGCCCTCGCGCACTTACCTGTGTGCGGTGCGCCAAACAAGACAGCCCGGTCGTGCTTCCTCCTCCAGCGCAGCCTACAGCTCCCAGGCTGCGCTGCGAAAGGAAGGGGCGGGGCGCTAGTGCGACGGTTGCGCAACCGGCAAGCCGCTGTGGGAGGCAGAAGGGCTGCCGTGAGCAGCTTGCGCAAACAGCTGCTCGCATGAGTGCCACTCCCCACTGCCACGACGAAAGCAAGGTGCAAAAAGGGTCATCCATTCCACCAGTTGCTTATTGGATCTAGACCAGGAAAAAAATCACTTCAAAATGCAATTGCCCAAAGAGTATGAGTGCCAAACTTCAGGAAAAAACCCTTTAAGCAAGCATTTAAAATCAGCATAGTCACTGTTTGCCTGAAGTTAGCAGGGAGTTCAACAAGGCAGGTGCTGCAACAATAAATTCCCTGGTCTTGTTGACAACAGAATGGGCAAAGGCAAGTTGTGAGCTGTCTGAGTCTGTTCAACACCGCAGCTAAGATAAATGCGTGAGCATCAGTACATATTTACATATGTTCTGAAATGGAACTTCTTTAACTGTTTGGCCAGGGTCAGAGAACAGGTAACTGGAAATGGCCTCTAGTCAAACTCTGGAAGAATGTGGATCCAATACTTATTGCCACCAGGTATGTCAAAAATTAAATTACTGAAATAGATTAAATTACTGAAATACTGACTACCCTCGGCTTTCCTCCCCAATGTGACATCTTGAAGTTGGGAAACTGCATTATAGAAGAAAATGACATTGAGAGGAAGAGTTGCCTTTTGGGCAAGTGTGATCACCTCAAAAGGTTTGTTAACCTGGGTGCTTGTCTGAGACATTACTACCTTTTGCTAAACAAAGTACTAGGAAATATCTCTCATGCAGTCCAGAGGGATATCCATTATTTGAAAGGTGTCTTTTGTTTTAGAGGAACTTTCTGACCTTAAGCTTATTCTTTCACCTCAAATCTACTAAAAAGACCCCAGATTCAAAGTTAGTTTGTTCCATGGGTAGGACCTACCAGAAGCATCAACCAAGAGCTCTGAGAAGATGGGTGTTTGCCTCCTTCTTTTGTAGGCCCATAGCTGAAATTACTGCTTGGGCATTGCTCCTTTTAAACTGAAATCACTCTTTCAGATTCCCCAGAATCTGGGATTTAGGCCAGAGAATTGTACTAGCTTATTCTCTTCACAAAAGTCCTGGTCCAGTTTAGAGGACCTTAATCAGCTTGTCTTCCTCTTTGCACTGCTCCCCAGCCTCTTCTCATGTAGATCCAATGGAACCAAGGACTTCTGTCACCCCTCAAATCTATCTATCAGGAAGTAGTTTTCTTACATATTGTAGTTTTCCAGGTCTGCCTTTATCTTTTCCTTGGTGTGTGTGTGTGTGTGTGTGTGCATGAATTAAGGAAAATACTGTATTGTTGTTTCTTTTTGAACCACTTTATTTCTTGGATCTGCCTCTCAAACTGCAGACTATTCAACTCAAACCCTCTCAGCCTTGTGAGTTGGCTTAGTTAGGCCATTTCCTCCCTACGCTGTTATAGTGCTATTATTCCACTTTCAACATCCTGTGGAATTCTGGGGTTTGTAGTTTCCTGAGGCCAAAGAGCTCTCTGGTTGAGAATTTTAAAAGCCCCTCCCTAAACTGTAAACCTTGGGATCCCATAGGATGTTGAAAGTAGAATAATAGCTCTATAACAGTGTAGGTGGAAATTTCCCCATTCCAAAGCAACTTTGCTCAATGAGGTACTAATTTGTGTTTTGCATGTACTGTTTCCCATGTATGAAGCTCTACCACAGTATTTGCTATTGCCCAATCCAGTTATTGTGCATATCTTGATTGTAGTGCGTTCAATAAAATTCTCCTTGTATATAGATTTGTGTGGATATGGGTTATTGACCATAGTTTGCCCAAGGTCACAAGATCCTTCACAGGCAGGTATGTTCAGACCACATATGTGTTCTGATACTATCCTTGGTAACAATAAGGCTATCCTTAAAATGCCCCCCTAAGCCTGCAGCAAGGCGGCACATAGGACAAGGACACCCCCAAGATCATTCAGTGCCTGACATGGAGAACAAGATGGTACCTTCTCTTCAACCCACATCCAGATGCTGGCAATGGAACAGTGTGCTCCTCCATACATGACTGCAGCATGCAAATTTGGAGGGTCCAAGACAAATTTTGTGGCGCACACAATTATGTGGGTTAGGGACAAAAGTGCCTGAAAATCATGCTGCAATTTTAATATTTTTTACGGGGTGAGGGGCTTTGCCCACCCTTTTCTAAAGGTAAGTAATCACAGGTCTGGTCTTATTTAGGAGATATAGGATACCCTCTAAAATAGCATTCAAGATTGCCTGTGAAACTCAAAAACAACCATGACGATAATGTAATTTCAAGAGATTTCACAATGGAAATGGTCCCACTTACTACCTATTAGGGGGCTGTTTGACAAAGCAGAGGAATTGCTTATAATGAACACACTGTTTATGCAAATTGAGTCTGCTTTGCTCCCTAATTTCAAGGATGATTTCTTGGGAAAATGATTCCTGTGTTTGGTATATTTTGACTGAAAGGGAGGAATGGAAAAGGCCTACTAAACTCTACATTGCATGCACATACATACACACACTGTATAAGGGGCATTTTACACTCATCTCCTTTTAGAGACAGCATACACAATTGTGTAGCACACTGTGCAGTTGAAACAAATTTGATCTCTGTGTTCTCTTTTGTAATTATGCTTCTGTAATGAAAAATGCTTCAGAGGAAGAATATGGCACATACTGACGTTTATGATGTCAAAAACTAATAACACAAATCAGAAAAGGACACAAAATGCAGGTTGTTAAAAGCCTGGGGTGGTTCTTGTTGTTTCTTACCCATGTCTCCCTATGGACCAAGGCAGGGAACAACAAAAAATTAGACTCATAACATCAGTTAAAAGAGCACATAAAACCAGTACATGTTAAAACAAACAAGGCATATTTTAAAATTCATAATTTAAAAATCATCTAGATAGGCCTACCAGAAGAAACTGGTCTTTCATGCTGATAGCAAATCCAGCTGATGAATCTCTGGCAGGTCATTCTATAACCTGGAGGCAACTAAAGAAAATATCCTCAGGTAACAACTGTCAGCCTAGTTTTAGCTGACAGAAATAAGTGTCTCCCACCTGAGCATACAGGGCAGATTATGTAGGATTAGGTGATCCCATAGGTAACTTGGACCCAAACCATGGCCCTTTTCGCACACAGTTTTTTTTGCGCGAGGGCCCCTTGAGCATCGCGTGAATGGGAGTGTCGATCCGTACGATGCACTCCCACTCACGCGACGCTCAGGGGCCTAAAGCGGGACGCGCGCCCATTTTATTATTTTTGGTTGTAAGCCGAAAATACGGCATGGTCGCGCAATGCTCGCGGGGCCCTCGCGCGGTGTGCCGAACAAGCTGGCCTGGTCGTGCTTCCTCCCCCAGTGCAGCCTACAGCTCCCAGGCTGCGCTGCAGAGGGAAGGGGTGGGGTGCTAGTGTGACGGTCGTGCAACCGGCAAACAGCTGAGGGAGGCAGAAGGGCTGCCGTGAGCAGCTCGCGTAAATGGCTGCTCGCGCGAGTGCCGCTCCCCACCGCCGCGACAAAGGTAAGGTGCGAAAAGGGCCTTGGGCCCAAACCATGTAGGGCTTTAAGAGCAACAACCAATATTTTGTACCCTGCCCCTAAACTAATTAGCATCCAGTGGAGTGATGTTAATATTGGTGTAATATGGGCACTCCTAGATGTGCCAGTAGCCATCGTGGCTGCTTTAAATAAACTGAAGCTTCCAGACTTGGTACGTAGGTAGCCCAATGGATGGAAAATGGCAGAAATCCAGCCTTGTGGTTACCAGCATATGCACTCCCATCTTTAGATCTTCTAGCACTTAGGAGCAGATGACATCCATTATTATCCATTCTTGATGGATAATAAATCTGGCTTAAGGTATTTATCTTTTGGTTCTAAATGAATAACCAAATGAATGAATGATAGTAACAATGATGCCAGGCAAATCTGATAGGAAAACAGACTAAAGAACTGGTGCTCCATTCCTGAAACAATTGCCCACCTTAGAAAGCAACTGTATACCTTCAGATTTTAGAAAGTTACTTTTAAAAGCAATTTATTGTATAACTCACTACAAAAGCAACTACTTACCATTGTGCTACACAACTGTTACAGTAATTAATTACATTTAATTATGATATTCCTTCCCTATCTGCTTCTTTTTAAGATCCCTTTTAAAATAAAGATAAGAAACTTGTATCAAATTTGAAAATATATCTGCCAAATGACTCACAAATTAACATATAAACAATTTTGTTACATGATAAAAATACCGTTACCAGTCATTAGGTTACTTTGTCCCCATTTCTCCAAAACTTATATCCCATGTTGCAATGAATTATTCTTATTTGTAAGGCATTGCTCCTAGGCTCTAACTTATCAAGATGAAGGTATAGAGAGCAAGATCTTACTTTATCATCTTAATTTAGGCAGGTTTGTATAAGAAATTATAAGCTGTTGTACTCCCAAGACTGCAACAATGAGCAAAACCAGTCCCCAGTTTCACCATCCTCTAGCTTCCATTCAGTTTCGGTGCAGTTTGGTATTTCAAGAATATTACATTTTTCATTCAGAGGAGAGATAAATAAAGTGATAGGAAAGGTCACTGTAGTCAACTGTTGAATTGAGTAGGGTGGTAGAGGGGGACAAGAAAATTCCTGATTGATAATCCAGCATCTTCACTCTTTATTATATAAAGTTCATGATATTTCAAGTGAGTGTTTTAACAAGCCCTGCAAAGCTAGCTGGAATCTTGAGATTCACCTCCTCACAACAGATATTAACTGACACCGACACACACACACACCCCTGATATAGATGGAGATACAAGCACAAGGCAACTGCAAACCAGCTTGCTCATCCTGGAAACCACTTTGTCTTTGGCTCCATGGGTCTATTCAAAGAATCTGGGCAAAGAGTATAATGGGCTCAGCATCTGTCTGTCTGTTCATATTTTGAATACTGTATAACTCAAAGTCTGGTCTTTGGAGACATTTTGGGTGGCTGCACTCAAGTTGTGGGAGGCAACACAGGAAAGAAAGTGAAACCCAGAATATCAGAATGGTTTAGCTTGAACCTCTTCTTGCCTGCAGCTGAACTTGGGAAATGGGATACCATAAGTTAGAAATGACTTGAAGCCAGATAACTACAAATCCCCATTTACTCACATACACATCACTAGCATTATGCCGCCACTGTTTCAGCTTTGAGTGGACTGTGACAAACCGGACACCTTGGCACTTATCTGTCATCGACCCTAAATCTATCACAGAATATAGTCCATGTTCCCTAATACTAGTTGAGGGGGGGAAAATCTTAATAGTAAACTTTGCTTCTAACAATCACTAGTAACTTTTGTGGATTACACTGTAAATTAACCCCCAGAGAATAAAAATGATTGGTAACCTTGCTTTGGAATCCTCTAAAAGGATTCCTCACATCAGCTTTGCAAGATGTAAATATTGAAGAGTAGAAGATCACTTCTCATGATCTGACATTCCCTTTGTCCAAAAAAATACCTTGGGGAAGGTGGGACGGAACACTTTTCGACATCAGTTAAAGCCATTCTCCTCCAAATTAGGATTTGGAGAGGTATGTCTAGTCCTGACAAGCATCACGTCTTGAAAGATGTGATGATGTTGATGTTAAAATGCTAGCTCTCACATTGTTAAATGAGATGTAAAAAAGAAAAGTCTAACAAGAAGGGGGAAAAAAGTCTGCTGGAGGAATTCCCCGTGTCAGGTGTTATTCATGCCCTGCCAGTCTTGTCACTCCACAGCGGTGTTCTTAATTGGGTAATGATGATAATCACATACTCTGTGGGCAAGAGACTAAGATATTTGAGTAAGAGGCAATTGAACCCAACATGACCTAATTTTCACAATGTCTTATCACAGAAACCTACTTCCATATAATTTAAACTTATCATTTTTTTGCAGAGGAAGTGTCTAGGAGAATTACTATTATGTTGAGAGTTACTACAGTGCAATTCTTCTGTAGTGATTTATAAAGCTCAAGTTTATTTGGAGCTTCCGTCGAGTTAGTGATGGGAGTGTTTTGCGGCACATTTCAAATCACACTTGTATGAAGCACTGTCCGGTTTATTAAATGTAATTTTGTGTCTCTCTTCTTCCTTAGCAAATTTGATCTTATGCACCAAAATGGGCATGTCAAAAGCCGAACCAAGAGCCCTGGTTTAGCTTGCCCAAAGCCTCTTGGAAAAATTCTAGCTCTCGGTACAGCCTTCCTCAGCCTCCTGACTACCTCCACTGATGTTGCAGAGAGGGACACATTATTTCAATCAGTTATGGCAGGACCTTGAGATGTCCAGCTGCCTGTTCTCAATGTACCTCACAACCAGGAGAGCACCGCAAACATCCCAGTGCCCCAATCTGCAGTGCCTCACTAAACTTTGGTTGGTGTGTTTCTAAGCTGAAAAGATAACGTTGCTGATGACACAGGATCTCAGCCAACCGCTTTGCAATTTTTAGTTGTCTTCCCCTATTGGAAGTTGATATTAGTGGTGTGGGAGTAGAGATGGAACAGAAGCATACTTCACTGCGTGTGTGGGCTGTGTAAGCAAATATGCATACCAAATTTGGAAAAACACACAAAAGCAGATTGCAGTCTAAGTCAATAACACTAAGAAAACAGCCATGAATGAACTGCTCTTAATAACAGTCATGAAATAATTTTCCCCATGGATTAAAACCTGGTTAAAATAAGTTGGTCTTTTGTAAACTCAGACAGTGTTCCATAAGCAAGTCATCACCAAAAAGATGGCCTTCTCTTAGCTACCATTTCAGGTGGTGGTGAGAAGGGGAAGATGTCAGAAAATGATCTAAGCTACCAAGTATTTTCATATTTTGGCACGTGTATCATCCCAAATGCAGATAATATATCACACAGTAAGCAAGGACAGGTCCATAGTTTAGTCTGTATGTCAGATTTCAAGACTGATGGGAACATGAATCATTCCCTCGTTTGTTCTCTTTAATGATTTGCCATTTTGGGTATAGCTTCTTCCCATTATCTCTTTTTACTGAGAGAGATCTTCAGATCAAAGTGCACAAGGCCCTTGTACTTTCTTAGGTCTACATGGAAATATCCACCACGGCAGCCTCAATTATGTAAAGTAGCATTCGTTTTAATAAAAGGTTTTGCTGACTTCAAAGACACGGTGCCTGGGTAACTCAGTTTCTTTAATGCAAAGCTTCAGGGGATTGAGTTTTGTATCCAATATTAGCCTGGTGGGCTGAACCATTATGAATATAAAAGTAGCCAAAATGTCTGTGTGTGTGAAAAAAGCAGAGCTGTTCCAAGTTGTGCAAAACTAGCATAACCTAAAGGCAGTTAAGAAGTGGACCGTGACAAACCGGACACCTTGGCACTTATCTGTCATCTACCCTAAATCTATCACAGAATATAGTCCATCCTTCTTAGGAAGAATGCAAAGACAACCTGGTCACTTACTCATTTCTCCATAAACACCCCAGTTTCATTGCATCTTAAAAAGAGCGCTGCTACTTTCCAGCCCCTCAAATATGGACATCCAATCTGAATGTCATACAAATTATTATAATTACACATATCATTAATCTGCATTCAAATCATGCAAATACAACACATTAATTTTTTTTCTGCCATTTTGTTTCAGCTTTGTTACTTTTTTTATAGTAACTATAAAAAGTGTAACTATAAAAACTCAGAAACTCTAGTTCTGGAACAGCTAGCATAACATTTAAATATTAAATATTAATAAATATCTAAAAGTTCAAATCCCCATTTGCTCATTGAATTTGCTACGTGAATGTGGAACCCCACTGCCTCTTACCAAATCTACCTTACAAGGGTGTTGTGAGGATTGATAGCAAGACAGGAATCATTTAAATTGGACATACCTGGTGTGATAGTTATTATTATTCATAATAATAATTACAAACTTTTGTCATGCACATGCAAGGCTGGATTAAGGTGATTAAAGCCTTGGAGCAGTTCAAAAATAGGCTCCACTCCTATACTTATTTAGTAGTGAAGGCATAGGAAGTAATTAATTTCAATCAGATCCAGCTTAGTAAAGTATCAAGTACACCAGGCAGGAGCACAAAAATTTTCAGGTGAAAACTCATTTGCAACACTACAGCTTCATTGAGATAAATATGCCTTTTTCTGCATTTCATGCATTTTTTACTCGCTTATTCAAGTAACGCTTAAAACATTGATTATGACACAAACATTGCAAGATTCAAGAAGGGAGTGAGAAAGAAGAGGAAACAAACTACCTATTTTGCCCCCAATACTGGGCCCTAATCCAGGGAGAGGCCTGGAGCAACAGCGCCAACTGACCTACTGATAAACTAACCTTCGGCTGGAATTGTCTACTCATGGTGTATTGGATATGGCAGGTGTTTGGTTAGCACAGTGGTAGCATCTCCCTTACTTTGGGGCATAATTGATTTGTATGTCTTCCTTGTTAGTCAATCATCGAATAATCAATGAGAACTGCATATATTAGCAAAAGAGAAAAGAAACAATCTTTCTAAAAGCAAAACGGAATATTTTGTTTGTAGATTAGAAGAGACATTTCCCTTCATCGGCCCTTTTTGCACCTTACCTTTATCGCAGCAATGGGGAGTGGTGCTCACGCAAGCAGCCAATTGCGCGAGCCACTCACGGCAGCCCTTCTGCCTCCCGCATCGGCTTGCCAGTAGCGCTACTGTCATGCCAGCGCCCCGCCCCTTCCTTTCGCAGCGCAATCTGGGAGCTGTAGGCTGCACTGGGGGAAGGAAGCATGACCACCCTGGCTCGCTGATGCACCGCACGCAAGTAAATGCACGACGATGCTGTGAGCATTGTGTGACAGCGCAGTATTTTCGACTTAGAGCCGAAAATAAGAAAATGCGCGCGCACCCCACTTTAGCCTCCTGAGTGTCACGTGAGTGGGAGTGCATCGTACGGACCGACGCTCCCATTCACGCGACGCTTGAGGGGTGCTCGCGCAAAAAAAAAACGCATGTGAAAAGGACCATCTTACAAGTCATCTGAGTATTTCTTCTAAAATTGTGCTTAATTTATGGAATTTTTGCAACTAATGTTGTATCTCCTATTAGATTAACTGAGCAACTTTTTTTTTTTTTTTGCAGTAGAAACATCTGGATTAATTAAGACACAGTTCCCTGTAAGGCCCATTGAATGCAATAGAGTTTATTTCTGAGCAGACAATGGCCAGATCTGCTTGTAAATCATATTGCAACCTGAATTCTGACGTTGAGCATCAGCATTTTTCTACATCCATAAGCATAAGCTATTGACAAGATTAAGCAACCTGATACCTTCTGGATGTTTTGGAGAATAAGTCCCCCAGCCTCAGCCACTATGGACTGCCTGCCATTGAACCACAAGGTAAGGCTGGCATAAACCACAACATTGATCTGCAGTTGGTCAACCACAGTCTCACACCTTTGCTCCAAAGCCCTGTATGATCTCAGACTGTGAACAGACATAACCCATGTGTGGCAAAGGATGGTCGACTCAGGAGATAATTCTTTACTACTTACTTCTCAAAGGAAGCAACAAGCAATTTTAGCAGTTTTTCACCCTGCTGCTGGAAAGTCTTTGAAAATTGCAGTTTTCAAAGACTATTTGCAATTTGGGACTTAGTCTGCACAAAATTCGCACATAGTAATTCCGCATAGAAAACAATTGTTTTTTGTGCAAAACAGGCATGTGCAAATTTTGTGAAGAACAGGGCTATAATTGCAGCATTTTTTACACAGTGAACAGCATTTTCAGTAAAGAAAATAATATTACATTGTATTAAATTGATGGCTGGAATTCAGTACATCTACACACATTCTAAAGTCAGACCCTTACATTTTCTGATTTGAGTTTCACAGATTTGTTTATTGCTGAGTTTCTCCAACTCCTCTCCTCTCCACCCCACCTCAGGTGGTTCTTTTCCAACAGAACCTTCCTTCTTGGTGGCACCAATCAGACCTCACAACCCTTTAAAAACTCACCTCTAGTCCTCCCCCTCCTCCAATGGCAGCTGTTTGTCCAGCTAGGAATGGACACAGCCCAGTTTCTCTACACCACAAGCCTTCTCCCATTGCCCCCCATACCCCAGGAGGGAGATGGGTGTGAGAGGGGAAGTATAGGGCCATCATGTTCACTCACCCCTTTTCCATAACCTGGTTTGCATCCTGAATGCCCACTTTTCCCACCATGCCCCAGTCCCAGTCCCACAGATGCACACACGCATTTTGAGATTTGCAATTTTTCCATTTTATGAGGGTCCTGTGCCTCTAACCATAGCAAATGTGGAGGGCCAACTGTACATACCTAAAAGCTACATATGTGCATACTTACGCACATCTACATAAATAGACTTGTGTCTGTGAGACCTGAAAAGTTTTTCAATGTCTATTTTCAGCAAAGGGCTGCTGTGACATTCCGACATATGGGGAGGCAGCCGAAGTGACTGTTGTTCATTGGGACTGATGTGATGTGCACCAGTTGCCATCAAGTGCACCCAGTTCAGCACTGGAGGCACATTGGGAAACTCTTGCATGTGTCCTGATGCACATCATCACAATTCCCTAGGAGAGTTTCGTAGTGTTTCTACTATGTGGCTAAGTATGTGTAAAGTTATGCAATGTAGACCACAATATAGAACCACAGGCAATACTTTCTGCACAACAAAGGCTGCTTCCAATGAAGGAAAAGGTTGTTTTCTGCACAGAACAACACTTGTGCAAATTTTGCACAGAATAAGAGCTGAACAGCAAAGATTCTTACCAGTCCAGGATTCTTCTCATCAGAGGGGCCTATCACACTACACAGTTACAGCATTATTATTCCACTTTGACTACCATGGCAATATTGTATGGAATCCCGGGATTTGCAGTTCAGGGAAGGGTATTTAGAATTTACGGCCAGAGAGCTCTTGGGCCTTACTTAACTACAAATCCCAGAATTCCACAGATCATTGCCATGGCAGTTAAAGTGGAACAATAGCACTATAACAGTGTGGAATGATAGGACACAGAGTTTCATGCTACATGAGAAACATGTTTTTCTACTATTTAAAAAATATTTTTGACTATTCCTTCCATCCTTGTCATGGACTAATGCCTCAAATGAAGGAATGTTTTTAAATTATAAACTCTTGTTAGATTTGGATTGACATTCCACCTGTTTCCCTGAACCTAACAACTTTTAAAAAAAATTCCTGGTAGAAACAGAAAATTATCCTAAATTTCTCTTGGAATAAATCTAGGGGGAAAAAAGATCCCTCTTTAACGAAGATTTCAAGACAGAAAATACCAATAATCCTTATCCTTTGTAAGTGAAACTGAACATTTTTATTAGGCTATTAATCAGAAAGTGACATTGATCTAGTTTAAATGATAACAAAAGTAACTATTAATTGGGCACATCGATTCAGATGAGAAATAATGTCGGCAAAACTAAATATCCTTTTATTTTTATTCCCCTAGGGAAGCCTGTGATATTAAAAATAAAGCCAAAGAAAAAGAAAGCCAAAAGGCAAGGCAAATGTGAAGACAAATCTTTTAATAATTGAAAGCATGAAGAACTAGGAATGTTACCTTTAAAATTCTAAGCATCCCTTCAGAGTAGTTGCTTGTTTCGGTTACAGGGTGCTTGTTTGTTTGTTTTACAAATAATCCCATTTCTCAGAAGTGTCCAAAATAGTTTTTAGTTCCTTTTTATTGCTTGTTCTCAGCCATTGCCCTGAAGTATCCAGTACGCTCTTGTGGGTTTAGCACAGAGTTGTCACAAAAACCACACACACAATGGAGAGAGAACAACCACACCTTTACTAGAAGCAAGATCCAAGCACTGTCATCTGATACACCCAACTCCCCCAGCCTGAATTCCGGAGAGGGAACCCTAAGAGAAGACCATTTGGAATCACATAAGTACATTTCCAATATGTGGTTCACTGACTCATGGGAGAGAAGCTGGATCTTGTTCTCTTAGCCAGGGCTGGTCCTCTTTCCCTGCAGCCCCAAGTTCACTTAAGAGGAACCTTAACTGGAAATAAAGAAGGGGGGCCCCATTCTCCCAGAACTGGATCTTGTTCTAATTCACCCCATCAC
This sequence comes from Ctenosaura bakeri, assembly GCA_948474755.1. Lineage (NCBI taxonomy): Eukaryota > Metazoa > Chordata > Lepidosauria > Squamata > Iguanidae > Ctenosaura > Ctenosaura bakeri. Next base: position 214,396 of record CAOLHI010001068.1, read on the forward strand.
CACCCAGCTGTGACTGTTACTGCAAACCAGAGAGAAACAAGCATGCAAGAAAATAGGGTGGGTGGGTGAGAAGGCTTCTAAAATCCAAATGACTGGAGCCCTTTTCGCACACAGGTTTTTTTTGCACGAGGGCCCCTTGAGCATTGCGTGACTGGGAGCGTTGGTCTGTACGATGCACTCCCGCTCGCACGACACTCATGAGCCTAAAGCGGGATGCGTGCTCATTTTCTTATTTTCGGCTCTAAGCTGAAAATACTGCGCGGTCACACAATGCTCGTGGGGCCCTCATGCACTTATCTGCATGCGGTGTGCCGAACAAGCCGGCCTGGTCACGCTTCCTCTCCCAGCACAGCCTACAGCTCCCAGGCTGTGCTGCAAAAGGAAGGGGCGGGGCGCTAGCGCGACAGTCACGCAACCAGCAAACAGCTGCGGGAGGCAGAAGGGCTGCCGTGAGTAGCTCGTGCAAATGGCTGCTTGTGCAAGCGCTGCTCCCCACTGCCGTGACAAAGGTAAGGTGCGAAAAGGGCCTGGGAAACTAACAGGCAGCTGCTTACCTCTCCTCTCACTGGACCTAAGTGAAACAAGCCAAAGGCAGATTGGGTGAAGCGCAATTCCTGCTCCCTGGCTCTCAGTGGGCTACTGTTCCTTAAAAGCCCACAGATGTCATTCCAACTTCTAGGAAGGAGATGACATTCCATAGCAGAAAATGGCAGCCCTCTTTGTTACCCAAAGTTGCATTACAGCTCATAAATGGGTTCACATCCACACATAGAAATCAGCATGGATGATCCCGACTTCATTATTCAATGGTATGCAATGTTGTTGCATAAACATGTGGGGACTACATGTTACTCATGGCACTCATGTTGCCCGGTCCATTATAGAACCAAAGGTTCATAAGCATTGGCATCCTCCTCAAATTCCCTACAGTATCCCAAACCCCTGCAAAAAGTCAAAACAGAAATTCTAAATATAGTGTCCTCTCCACTTTCATGAGGGTTCAGGGTGCAGAACCCTCACAAAAGTGGAAAAACTACAAAAAACTCCCTTCACACTATCTTTCCCATTCCCTTCCGGGGCTCCCCCCCCCACACCATTATCTTGCCTTTTGTCTCCGTGCATATTCTCCCACTGGGGTCAAATGCATGGGAATGGGACAGGGAGATCCAGAGGGGAAAAGGCATACATGTGCCTTCCCCTCAACATTACTTTGCCTTTTGCCCAGGTGTGCTTGCCTTCCTTCTCTGCACCTGACAAAATGCAAGGGAAAGGGGGGAGGAGGGGGAAATGGGGGAGTGGAAAGCATGTGAACATATCATGAATAATAAAATTCATGTAAATCAAAACTGGGAATGTGGAAGGAGGACTGTCCATTTACCCAGATGTGTTGAGCTTCCACTTAGGAGTACCACAACATGTTTGTTGGGAAACTCTTGCATCAGAGGTAGGGATCTTTGACTCTTCAAGTATTTTAGACTACAGCTCCCAGAATCCCTTGTTTGGCAGGGACTTTTGGGCTGATGAAGCCCAAAACAGTTGGAGGAGGAATTTCCCTTTCCCTAGCCTACACTGTGCCCTGACTAGTTATTTCAAAAGCCTAATTAGAATCACAGAAAAGAACCTGGCAACATCGTGGTATGATATAAATGCTATAGATTTATTGGGGTTCTTCAGAACCTCCAACTAGGAAGAACTGGTGAATGTGGTGCGGTGAGCCATCATTCTCCAAAGGGAAACTATCATCAGATTCTTTATGGCATTTGCCCTACATACAGATGAATAAACATTTCATTTATTTAAAGCACTATCATGAAACGAGAAGGAACTGGGCAGCCAGAGCCCAGAACTATTTTTTATCCAACCCAACTGTTGCAAATGATTTTTCCAACTGGATAAACATGAAGACATTTCTGTATGGATGAGCATGATAGAAACTAGACCGAAATGCACCCTCCCCACCCTACACACAAAAGAAAGATCTTTGATGCCTCAATTCCATTCCTTCAGCTTTTCAATACCTTCCTTTGCATTGTGCTTGTATTCCTTTTGGTGACTAGAACAAACACTCCTTCCCTGACAAATGACCTTGTGGACCTAGTAGGCCACCAGCCAATAAATCCAGCTCTAGGTGTGCAACTTTTCTTCTCAGTAGCAATGATTTACAATATCCTTTTCTGTTCTGACTCATATTTTATTGCATGCTTACTTAATGATGTTGCCAGTTCAAAATTGTCTTGGATCTGGGGTTTCTGGGACAAAACCACAGTCCTGGGGATGGGCTCAGTGATGTCATTATGTGCTACACATTAGGTGCCAATCACAGGTGCTCACAGTTTGTCATTCAAACACATACAAACACAAACACACTGAAAGTGTGTTTCCTGCTTGGAAACTAAGGCCATTTCCACACTATACTCTTATAGTGCTATTATTCCACTTTCAACATCCTATGGAATCCTGGGGTTTGCAGGTCCCTCCCTAAACTGCAAACCCCAAGATCCCATAGGATGTTGAAAGTGGAATAATAGCACTATAAGAATGTAGTACGGAAATGGCCTTAGTGAAATGTTGTAACCATAGGGGCTTTTCCCAGATCAAGGAGAAATAAGGGGATTATTTCTTCTTACTTTGTTGTTGTTGTGTGCCTTGAAGTGGTTTCTGACTTATGGTAACTCTAAGGTGATCCTATCATGGTTTTTTTCTGGGTCTGAGGTGTGTGACATCCCCTAGGTCACCCAGTAGGTTTCCATGCCCAAGCAGGGAATTGAACCCTGGTTTTCAGGTTTGTGATCCAATGCTCCCACCACTAAACCACTGGCTTCCCACCAACTCAGGGATCTTGAAAATTTAATACAGCCCACTTCCTTCTAGCTGGAAAGTGGATACAGAAAGTGGATACAGAGCAGAGTAGAAGGTGAGCGCTGTTGCCACAATGATTGGGAAGGAAGGAGGAAGCTAACTAAACACACAGATTCCCCCCAAGGGTCCTTGCAGCTCCAGCAATCAATTAATTAATCCTTGCAAATTGTAGAGAGCTGCTGCTCTCCTAGCTAAGTTGGAGATCTACATATGACCCTTTCCTCTTGCCTGGAGTTGAGTTCACCAAAACTGGAGAATTTGTACCCCTGTATCCCACCTGAGGATGACTCATGAAAACTGGAGACTCACAGTCAGGCCCTGAGATCCAGCAACCCTGTTGCCTAATTATTGGATATTGCCTGGGATGGACCCCTTTTTTTGTCAGAATTTCTAAGATGTTGCATAGTTCTGGGACATTCCAAAATGAAATGGCAGAGACCAGTGGGAATCATTTCTTCTGTAGCAATTGTTATTCCACCCTCCTCCCAAACCACACTTAATCCATGGCCTTCTAGGGAAATGAAAAACTGGCCAACGGTAAGCAGCCATTAGAACCTGGTCTGCCAATAAAGTGACCACAAGCAGAAACAAAAACTGTAAAAGAAAGGGAGGAAATTGCCTCCTCACATCCTTATGTGCAAGTACATTCATCCAGGACAAGGTGAATCATATTCAAAGCCAGCCAATTTGTTTTGGCACATGAGGCAGAAAATTCTTCAAATACCACTTCCCATTTTTAGCTGTACTATATAAGGTAATATAATATATAATGTAACAGTAATAAACCTTTCCGGGCACCCCAAATCTGCCATCTGAAGTAATTGCCTCACTTTGCTTAATAGTAGAGCCAGCTCCACTGATGGGATTTTAACAGATGAATAAGTAAGTGATTGAGGTTTTTAGTAACAAAATGTCCAAGCATCTGTTGGACTCTTAACCATCTATGGAACCAACTATAACTTGCTAGACATAGTTTTTAGGCAACTACTCTCATTTCTTTTGTAGCCACCTTCATTTCAACTGGATAGTTCATGAATCCTGGTTAAATAAAAAGTGAAAAACCAAGGTATTGTATTCGATAGACTGTACGGTCCAAAAGCCAAGAAAATTACTTCTAAGAAGAATGGATATGATGGCCTGCTGAAGTTAGCCATAACTGAACAGACATAGGATGATGTTCTGGATTCTGGAGCATCATCTTGCCACTGCTTTGTTAGAGAAGGTTATAGATCAGTTAACAATCCTACGAGGGATGTAAATTCTTCACTAAGTTTCTGCTCAAAGGAAGTAATGAGTATTGTTCGCAATTTTATTTCCTCTGTGAGAAAGTCTTCAAAAACTGTGCACTTTCCAAAGCCTATTCATAACTGGCAAAATTTGAAATTGGTGGTTTTGCACAAAAAGCAACATTTTCTGCATAGGAAACAGCAGAAGTTGATATTCCTGAATAGAACATGCTTTCTTCCACAACATTTTTCCATGTGAATTTTGCACAGAGTAAGTTCCAAACTGCAAAGATTCTTCTCTTCTTCTCATCAGTTTCTTAAGACTTGAAAAAAGTCTTTTCTGAACTTTTAAAAAAATATTTGCAACTATTATTTCCATATCTAGGTTCTGCAACTGCTCATTTCAGCATGTCGTTATATTCCTTCTTCTTAGAACTAACTTTCTAAGCTCTGGTTTTTTTTCCCTGGACCTTATTTAGCATGGCAGGAGTTGAAATAATGAATTCGCCAACTGACAACAACTTCAACAGTGCCTCCCTCTCCTTCTCTTTCCCCGTATTTTTACCCCCAGTGGAATATAACAATGCTTGTGCATCTCTGCATGTTCTGATGTACATTTACAACAACATGTGAAGTTGTTCTAAAACAGGCAATTAGAGAAGCATGGCTAATATGGAAAGGTTCTGGTGGTTGGATGCTCACACTTCACTGTCTCTCTCTTTAGGCTCCAAGTAGCAGGCAATCAGGGCATCTAGGAAAGAATAAAGGATAACTAACCCATGGATATCCTAACATGGGGCTGTGTATGAGTCAGAGCACATCTGGCAATGTGGACTCAGTAAATTAATTTGGACATGCACCAGTGGACAGTAATCAACTACTGTGTCAGCCAATAAATAGCAGTGTAATGAAATACCAAAGCTTGCATTAAGTTTAATCACACCAAAATTCCATCAGCGTCTGAAATGAGCACTGCTGTAGCTTAGAACAAGAACAACCATGCTTCTGCAAAAAGAGCAATGGATTTCCTTGCTGTATGCAGAAAGATCAGTATTCTCCAAGGAGTGTCCTATGCTCATCTGTGCATGCAATCTTTGCATGCCAGATCTTACCAATTACTACTTTGCATTATGATGACTTCCTTTTTGATTGTTTGACCACACCAACTCAGTTGCTGGATCACTCTGATCAGCACCTTTTCCCCCCTCTTCTCTTCTCTCTCTCCCTCTCCTTCATAAGACCCTGTGTTTGATGATGTATAATTAATTTATAAGTAAAAATACTTTACATATTTTCACAATGAAGAGTAGCTTTATTTCATTCTCTATTAGACACTAGACAGGTAGGTAGTGGGACTGGTCATTGTTCAGCTTCTGTCTTAACAATCTGATTACTCCGCTAGCGAGATCTACTACTAGATTTCCCAGTGATCTAGACAGAAGTAAATCCTTTTGAGCTGAATAGGATTTACTCCCAGGTAAGCGGGTACAAAACTACAAGCAAATGGAGTTGCACATCCATTCCACTGAAATTGTGTCTAAACTTTTCACATTGTTTTCAATGGGCCACAAGTACATAGGGATTATTCCTAAATAAAGATTGAGAATTTTTTTCCACTTCATCCTTTAATGCAGACCTGCCTAAATTACACTTACTGAACAACTAAGTAAAACAAAGATCAGTTATTCATGCAAACTCACACTTCTCTGAATTTTGAAATTCCATTTTCTGATCATTCATGGGAATGTTTACCTCCAAAAATGTGAATATCAGGGGAAATAACTTAGGAAAGTGAATTTTGACTAGCAAAAAGTGAATAGATTGGGGAAAATTGCAATATTATAAATACTGACATTAAGAAAAATGTACACATACAAATGGGTAATGAAAATGGGTGGAACGAAGACTGGAAGATGGCAAGACAATGAAACTGAGGCTATTTCTGTGCTACGCTGTTACGGTGCTATTATTCCACTTTCAACATTCTATGGAATTCTGAGGTTTGGAGTTTCCTGAGCCCAAAGAGCTCTCTGGCTGAGAATTCCAAATGGCCCTCCCTAAACTGCAAACCCCAGGATTCCACAGAATGTTGGAAGTGGAATAATAGTACTATAACAGTGTAGTGTGGAAATGGCCTGAGTTCTCCATTCCTACTCCTGAGGAGACACAGACAGGATCACCCTGTTAAAACTGTGCGCTCCCTAGGGTGTGGAGTCTCAGTCTCCACCTCTCCACCTTGGAAGTTAAAGAGTCATGTACAGTGATGGCACTATATCAACAACAAAAGTAATAACCAAATAACAAAAGTAACCATATACTCTTCTACAGCACCACATCATACTCTTTATTGGTCTATGTGATACTGCATTACATACATACATTATCTTGTGTCTATGAATCAAGCTACATCCTGATAACAAGGAATTAATTTAGTGCTTAGGGTGGCACAGAGTTACTGAAAATCAGGGAACATAACTCTTTGACAATTAAACTTCTGTGTGAGTACAGAGATGCTAAAACAGCTAGAACCTGGGAGTGCAAGGGTATAAAAGCTTAACTACTTGTGTTCTGGGTGGTGGTCCACTGGACTGATCTTTCAGGCTCTCCAGTTGGGATGCTGACCATTAGTATGAGAAAGTCCACTAGAACCTGATCTCAAAAGGGTTAGACTCCTGCTTTTCTTGCCATGAGAAAACCTGAGAATGGACGATCTACTTTTCTGTAACTGGTGAGGGACCATTTTAGTTGTGGAGATAGCCAGGGATTTTTGTTATGTTTCCCTGACTGGTTATCACTGCCAAGGTATCTTTGGAATGTAATGTGTTTCTGTAACTTTGCAATGTTCTAGACTATGTATGGTTGTGAAAGCTGGACAGTGAAGAAAGCTGGGAGGAAGAAAATCAACTATTTTGAAATGTTGTGCTAGAGGAGAGTTCTACAAATACCCTGGACTGCTAAAAAGACAAATAAATGTGTCCTAGAGCAAATCAAACCTGAACTCTTCTGAGAAGCCAAGATGACTAAACTGAGACTGTTGTATTTTGGCCATATCATGAGAAGATGTGACCCACTAGAAAAGATAATAATGCTTGGAAAGGTGAAGGGCAGTAGGAAAAGAGGAAGACTGCATTGCAAATGGATAGACTCAGTGAAGAAAAATGTGTCCCTGAATCCACAAGACCTGAGCAGGACTGTTGATGACTGCATGCTTTGGAGATTTCTCACTGTTGACTTGATGGCAGTTAACAACAAAGCTATGCTTGGAGAAGGATATGATACCCAGAAACCTGATATAATCCTTCTTGCATAGAATAAAACTTTCTTAAACTCTCCTTTAAGCCTCAGAGTGTTTTTGGCTACTTAGCACACATACAGGTTCCTTTCTTTTCCAGGAGGAGAGAAGGGACAAGTGGTTTATACTTTGGGTTATTCATATCTCTGCCTTCCAATGAGAAAGGTGGAGACGACAGCATTGGGAAGCATGTGAGTAGATGTGGAGGGGGGCTTCTAAATGGCTAGCCCTCTCTGCCCAAAGGCTTAAGACAGTGGAAAAGCAATGATGGTCTGTAAGCAAACAAACAAAAAAGGGACAATCAACGCCCTACAACAAAGACAAATGTCCTCATTAGTTTTTATAAGATAATGAAACCTCTCCAAGGGCCATGAAAAAGATTTCTCCTTCCACATATTGATCAATAATTACCGGATTGTTCTGTTAAGAGCATCTTTGGATGCAGAAGTGCATTGGAAAGCATTTTATGATTATAAAGCACAACTTTACTCGACTGTAAAAATAAATTTTAAAAATCTTGGAAGGGAGGGAGCCAATAGATACTAGGATTTTCTTTAAAAGGCTCATATTTCTACTGTGACTACTAAAATATGTTTCTGCAGCCCAGAGAAACAAAATCTGTATCCCAGTCTGGTTAAGCATCCATATATAAAAGTGAAGGTTGCACTCTAAGATAAAGTTGAAAGAACAGTAACATACTTCATTTCCAAAGTTTCCTTGCTACAGTGAAACTTCATTACAGATTACAGTCAAAATTATATATATATGGCTGTATTTATCAATCAAAGACTGTGCCAACAAAAATAGAAAGTGAGTACTTAAGCAGCAAGTGACTGGTTCACTCCGAATGCCAAAAGTAGACTCCACCTGATATGCACCTCTAAGGGCCTTTCTGCACTACACTGTAGTTGTATGTAGGTGCAGTTGTTTGTTGGACCAGGGCTCTAGGAGACTAGAGTTCAAATCCCTGCTCAGCCATGGACACCTCCACTGGATTACCTTGGGCAACTCATACTCCATTAACCTCAGAGGAAGGCAACGGCAGTCTTCCTGAACAACTTTAGCCAAAAAAAGCCCTCCCGGGCACATGCGGTTTAGGGTCACCAAAAGCCAGGAAGTGGGAACAAGCAGGGTGTAGTGCTTTGTGCTTTGTACTACAAGCCTGGAGACCAAGGCTTGATTCCCTACTTGGCCATGGAAACCCACTGGGTGATTTTGGGTGAATCACAAACTCTCAGCCCCAGAACAACCCATGGTAGGATCGCCGTAAGTCGGAAGCAACTTGAAGACATACAAAAACAAAACAACGAGAAGAAGAACAAGAAGCCATAAATGACTTGAAAGTACAGAACAATCAGGACAGGAGAAACACTGCTTGGATAGATAGATAGATAGATAGATAGATAGATAGATAGATAGATAGATAGATAGATATTTTTAAAAAGGATGTCCCTGAGAACTACAGCAACAAATTCCACAACCTGCCATTACATTTTCCCCTTCTAAAAGAACCCTAAGAATGAAAGACAGAGAGAGAAAGAGAGAGAGAAGGAATGAATTATTGTATCCTTGTGCCAATCTATATTAACAGAACAGAGGAGAGTTAAAGCAATGGTGATATCATGGCCCACACACTTTTAGAATAACATAAATATATTTTAGCATAGTTTTGCTGGAATTCACAGTTGACCAGCTGATTGTGTACTGAGTGCCAAATATTTCAGCTCACCCATTGTACAATGACTGATTGACTCCACACCCACCAAATCAAAAGTGGGAAGAGGCTGTGGCTGTTCTTGTGGAATGACAGTCCACAATGTTGACCATGCTCAATCAAATACCTCTAAGAAAATCGACCCAATTGCGCCATGACTTTTGTTCTAACATAGTGACCCTAAAGTATTCTAGCTTACAGCATCAGTGGTGCATGGCAAAGACTGGCAACAGAAGATGGATCCTTGTGATGATGTAAATATACAGAAGCTGTGCATTGGCTTGTAGCACATTGTAACATTTTTCTGGACTTGTCAGTATATTTACCGCTTCACTATTTAGTAAAGCTAGCATTTCGTTCATCATGAGGTTTAACACAGCATTGCCCTGCGTAAAGCTAATTGTCAAGTTGGAGTTTGCAAAGACAGAAGCAAATGAGATATCATTATCTCTAGCTTTTGCTTGGAACAAGCTACAAGGTCAAAGTCATCTGGAAAGTGCAGTGCTTTGATAAGAACTGCCAATTGCTCTTTTGGCTCATAAATACACACAAAGAAAAAGAGAAAGAAAGAAAGAAAGAGGGAAGGAAATTATGTTTGCATGAGCAGAACCTCAACCTTTATTTTTTTCCCCCCAATGGCATTTCATCACTTCAGTATATAATATGGGAAATGATTAAGTAGGAACAAGAAAGGCGATCAGCACCTTGTTGTTTGAGGGAGAAGAGTTACAGACTAACCTCTGCCCTGGTAGGGATGTAAATCCCTACGGATGTATGTAAGGATGAAAAATTATGGTGGTTTTCTCTCTATTGCATCAAAAATGAAATATTCATCCATGCTATTGTCCCTGTATTTGAATGTCTTGAAACACAGTGGAGTAATTCTTCTTCAGAGAAAAGCACATTTTTGTGCAACCCTGCCCAGTCCCCCTGTTTGCTCTACGGGAAAAAAAAGGGGGGTTTCTTTTTCCTTTTCCTCCTTTCCTTTTCCTCCTTCCATGTTTTTCCCCACAACACTTCTAGATGTTCAAATACCAGGAGAAAACTGTCCAAAATTCTCCCTGATTTGCTTCCCCCTCCCCCCTCAGGGTTTCCCAACTGTTGAGTAACCTGTTTTTAGACCCGTAATAAACAATTGTGAACATTCTTTCCATCCCTGGCATGCCAGTTTTTGGGTGGATGAAATTATAGGAAGGACTATTGAAAGATCTCTCCATCACCTTTACCTGTTCTGTGGCAGGTAAAGGTACAGCCAGACATGGGAGGACCATTTCAGTGGAACCTAACCTTGGAAAAATTTGCCACCAGCCCAGTGAAAGGGGGTTTGTTTATTGAATTATTGAATGGTTAGCCACGATAAGATTCAAATATAAAATCACATAAACTCTCTACATAAAAACAAATTGAAAACAATTAAAAACAGACTTGGAAAAAAAAAAGAAACAATGCCCCGCTTCAATTAGAAACCAGTGGGATGACCTAATGCTTTCTAATAAGTGTATGTAATTGCTAGATTGACTTCCTGTAAGGAAGATATTTATGATTATATGAATTTTTATTTAGATTACTAACAAACATCATCTGTAGAAAGGAGGTTGATGCTTTATTGTGTAAGAGAAGCGTTGAATGCTAAGCTGAGCCATATACATGCTGCTGTTGTTGAAGTCCAGTGAATTGTCTTGTTATATAGACGGCAGGCAATGGGGGCATCAAAGGATGGTCAGGAAGGTCTTTAGAAGCTTTAGCCCACCAAAGGTGGTGAGATGGAGGATCTCAATGACCTCTCCAGCTCGTCTTTACTACAAGCAGGCAATGAAATCAAGTTTTATGATTCAACACTTTGACCTAGGGTTCTGTTACCTACCACAAGGAAGAGGAATCTGTGCCCTTGCAGCTGTTGTTGGACTGCATCTCCCATCTTTTTCCACTACGGCTGCTGGGAGTTGCAGTTCAATACCACTGATGCAGGACCCATTCACACTACAGACTTTTAGTGCTAATATTCCATTTTAACTACCACGGTTTTGTCCTATGGAAGCCTGGGATTGGTGGTTGGGAGGGAGCATCTTTAGAATTCTCCAGTCCCTCAGTAAACTATAATCTTCGGGATGGGACCCAGGTCACAAGTTACATACGCGTCTGTTGGAAGCTTTCAGCTGCCTTCCATAGAGACTGGCCGCCTACACATGACCTCTGTACATTTTCTCCTCATTGTAGTTTAAGGCTCTTGTAAGTTAATGAAGTTTTGACCCTTTGCCCAAGAATACGGTCTCATATTTTCTTTCAGGCAGAAGGTAGGAGGCAGAGGCAGACTATGAAAGACAGAAAGGGTAGAAATTCTCTCATCCCTATGAAGACGAGGATTTAGGACCTCTTTCGAGAAAGGTTAGAGACAAGGAAAGAAACCACAGCTGCTATTCAAAGGAATCAAAGTCAGTTTTAAGAGCTGTTTTCCGCTCAATTGGCTCATCTTGTTCCTCAAATATCTGCTTTTAACTTGCTACAAGAGGCAATCACTATAAGAAATACATTTTCTGACATGTTATCCTTCCTCTTTTGTAGGTCAGGAAAAGAAATCTGTGAGATGTTCTTTTTGCTTTGATACTTCCTTTTTCTGTCTTACACCCACACACCGACACACACATACAAACCTCTGTACCTCTACCGGAAAACTTGAGATAACTTTAACAAGGCAAAGCCTTTACAATTTAACCAAAGATGTATAATTTTATAAGAAATGTAACGTGATTCTGATGTACCTCTATAAAATGGTGGAGTAGCTATCTAAAGGAAGCTAAAGTCGCTAAATTGGACCATTTTCACTCACTGCTGTCTCTCTCTTTTTTTTTTCTGTGTCTGTATTAATGAAAGCCAAATATTCTGAGACAGGAGTGTGCCCTTTCCAGTCAAATATTTATCTCTTAAATTCTGTGTATGTATTAGACCCAGACTCTTTCATGCTTCCCAAGTGTGAAGGAAGTCCCACGATAAGCTGTACAGGGGTCAAATTTCTTTTGAGGGGAGAGCAATTATTTAGTCATTTCACTTGTATCACTCTTTTGCAGAAAATGCTGTGCAAGGTAACAAACATCGACAAGACTAGTAAAATAAAATTAAAGACAAAATACCAAAAAAATATAAAGTGCAACCATAGAAATAAGCTGGGTAAAACATCAGTTGGATCAGTCCAAGCAATCCACTAAAACCAATTGCAAGTTTGCTTATGGGCCAAAGGAAAGCTTGCCTAAATCCAAACTGATTTGCCTCTCTTTGCAGGGTGTTCCAGTATCTTGCAGCAGTACCCAAAAGGTCCTTGGGTAGTTTTGAAGTATCTCTTCTTAATTATACAAAAAGAGATGGTGCCAAGTCTTGGGAGTTACAGTTTCTCAGGGTATTAGCCCTTTTTGGGAAATTCTATGAAAGCTAAAACTGTTAGGAATCAACCTTCTTTTAGCAGAGTAGCAGCAAAAGCATGCCCAAATTTCCAAGTGGCTTCTCTGAACAAGAGAACAAGACAAGCAGTTTCAGGTTGCAAACTTAGAAAAGTTTATTAATGGCTTTTACATTTACATATACATTGGGAAACCTATATCCTAACTAGCTAATGAATAGATTAGGTAAGTTAGTAGCTTTGTTCTTAACTCACCATCTTCTTGATGGAGATGTGAAGCATGGTTGGAGAGAAGGAAGAAGAAGAAGAAAAAGCAAAGATGGAGAAGAACAGGAGAGATTTGAGAAGGGAGGTCTTTTATAGGAACTATCCTGGGTCATTTGATCTGGTCATCTGAACACCAAAGGCATTTATAACCATGGATTTAAATGACACAAGAGCAAATGTTGAGGCTGTAGGTGGGAAGGGAGGAGATTTTGGCATGCAAAGAAAAAGAAACTCTATGCAATCTGTCCAACTTGCCCTAAAACAAGTGAGGGAGAGAATGCTGGTGTTTTTCCAACACCCAATATGCTTATATGCCCAATACAAAGAGTCAGTCCCAAACCAGAAGCCGTCAGAACCCCAAAGCAACTGCATACACTTTATAACGCCTAGTGCTGCTTCTGACACATAGAAGCTAAAATCCTGCATTGTGCGCATGGATCATAATACTCTATGGCTCAGAGTCATTTAGGAGGTCCACACAGGGACCTATACTAGGCTGAGCCATATACATACCATTCCTACACAACTTCTGAAGCCCCACCATACACGACCACTCTGTGTTTTCTGAGGGGCAGGCAAAGACTGCAGAAACATCTGGCTACATCTCCATAGCCTGACCCAAAATGGTGACAACAGCTCTGAGGCCTCTAAAGGGCAGATCATCTAAGGTGATAATTCTAGGTTGGACTGCCACAGCATCCTGAAAGCATTTGGTTAGCTCCTGTGGAAACAGAATGCTTGACTAAATAGGTCCAAGGGTGATCCTGGAATTAATCAGATTTAGCTGGACTACAGTTCCCATCAGCTGCAATCAGCATGGCCAAATAGTCATGGATGGTGTGAGTTATGATCTAGTAACATCTGGACAAGTTCTGCAAGTGTGAGGTAGGCTCTTGGTGGTACTCCACTACCGTCTTAAATCATGGTTACAGTTCTAAAATTAAAATTATACTGCAAGTTTATAAGATCAGGCAAGAACCAATTGTTAAATACCCCCTTAAATTAAGGAAGAATTCAGAAACAATCTCATGCTTTCAGTCTATTGTGGGGCCTTTTCCACACTAGACTGTTATGGTGTTATTAATCCACTTTCAACCTCCTATGGAATCCTAGGGTTTGCAAACCCAGGGATTCCATAGGAGGTTGAAAGTGGAATAATAGCACTGTAACAGTCTTGTGCAGAAATAGCCAACATCTCAGGCAGAATGTAGGCTTGTGACTCTAACATTGTCACTGTTTTTATCCTGTATAATAATCCACTTCCAACATCCTATGGAATCCTGGAGTTTGCAGTTTAGGGAGGGGCCTCAAAGGGGACCCCTCCCTAAACTGCAAACCCCAGGATTCCATAGGAGGTTGGAAGTGGAATAATAGCACTATAACAATCTAGTGTGGAAATGGTCTGGGTTGAAAACTATGCAGGGATCAGTGTATAGAGTGAACTCATAGAATGAAGTACTCTTACCAAAGCACAGAGCAAATCCACCGCTTCCAGAATTAGTTCTTGGTGGCCGATTCGGGTGACTCCCAACTCTTCAAGCTCCTGATGAGTGATGTGTAACAGCTGCTCTCCATTGATCTTTTCTCTCTCAAAGTTTTTAATGTATTGTTGCAGGCAGTCATCAAGGCCTAGGGAAACAGCAACAACAGACGGGCATGGTTAGAAATACGATAAAAGAACGATACTGTGTCGGCTCGTTGTAGCTTCAGCTCTCTTTGAAATTGGGAGACTTTCATCTTGCTGAAATATGATGGAATATATCATTTGAGGAAAGTAGGTGCATTATTTAAGGAAAGTATCCAGAGATCTGAAGTGTTTTAATATTGCGACTAGCTTAATTCTATTTTAATGTTAACTTTTTGGAGATTTTTAACTGTATTGCTCTTTTAAACAGCAGGCTGCCTTGAGTCCCAGTTTTGGGAGGAAGACAGGATAGTACTAATAATAATGACGATGATGATCATTGTTAGCAAATATTAACTTCATTATTATACTTTGTGGAATACTATGTATATTTTATAGCATAGCCACTTGAAGTTAAATGCAATAATCCAAATTGCTGCAACCATTCTGTCTGCTTCCTTTAACGGTAATAATTTTAAGACTGGGAAGTGACAGGCAGTGTTGCCTTCCCAGTGCATGAATATATCAGATTGCCAGGTAAAATAAGGGACAGGGCTCCTGTGCCTTGAATGGTGGTACAGAAGAGGAGATTTCAGCAAGGATTGCTTGCATGACAAGCAAGACCTATTCACAGTCCTTCTCCTCTACAACTAAAAAAAGTATAAGTGCTCTGTCCCTTGTTTCATCTGGCATCCCCAACATGTTGTAAAATGCTTGCTTGCTCATTCATTCATTCATTCATTCATTCATTCATTCATTCATTCCTTTAAGATACTTATTTGAAACCTCCCAGCCCACAAGAGCTCCTGGGGTGACGACCAATAAAAGCCACACAAATATAAAACATTTTTAAAACACATTAAAATACTCCTTCAAATTAGTACAAAAACAATCCTTAAATACAGTTTTAAAACAGAGCAGTTGCAAATATTAACAGCTATGCAGGATAGCATTGTTTTGATTGCCTGCCGGGGGCTTAAAAGAGATGGAGCAAGCCTGACTTATTTGGGTAGGGAGCTCCACAATGAAGGTGCTGCTACAAAGAGGACCCTCCTCTGTGTGCACTGTTTTTGGTTGGTGCCTTCAAGATATTTCTGACTTATGGTGACCCTAAAGTGAACACATCACAGGGCTTTCTGGGGCTGAGAATGTATGATGCACCCAAGGTCACCCAGTAGGTTTCTATGGCTGAGTGAGGAATTGAACCCTGATCTCTAGGATTATAGTCCAGTGCTCAAACCACTACCTCACAGCCTCCTCTGAATATCTCAGAATGCGGGCAGGTTTATACAGGAGGAAGAGGTCTTTCAGATATCCTAGCCCAAAGCCATTTAGAGCTTTGTAAGTCAGAAGGTACACAAGCAACTGTCTCATGACTCTCATTATGCATGTCCTTGCAACTGGAAAAAAATGCTATTAAACTCTTTCATGAGACAAAGAAGAAAGTGGACCTACATCAAGCATTTGCAATCAGTGGTCCTATCCAGGTAGGACTTTGGGAGAGACCTCCAGAATCCGACACAGCAAAATGAGCAGGAAGGTCTCCAAAACACAGCTGAGCTGGATTACTACATTTTGAAGTAAGTGAAATAATACACATTACCATGTAAAGACTCCTGCTCCCCACAACTATTGGAAATAAGGAATACACCTGATTTCCTAAAGAGGAGGTGGGCACAGAAAACCGTTGGCCAAGATCCTGGAGCAGTTGTAGAGAGCATAGTCTTCACATGCACAGACTTACCCCCACTCCTTTGGGGCCACTAATGCAAGCCATTCAATGGCGAGGAGAGAGAGGTCATCAAACGGCAGGGACGGCATCCATCACAGGCTTCAGTTCTCCAGAGAAAGGAATACAAACCCAGTCCTTCTAAGCCTCATTTCTTTTCTCTCCCTGGAGAACTCCAACCTGGGATGGTACACAGTCCTTGATGATTCGTTACCTCTTTCACCCTTTTGCAGCTACCTGTACAGCTACAGCAGTGTCCCCAAGAGGTTTCAGAGACTACTGGCAGGAAGACACAAAACTCCACAAGAGGAATGTTACAGTCCACATGCTTAATCCAGAAGACACTATCCCCTTGTGTCCCACCCACAACAGGACATATATGTGCCTAACCTGAACCTACACACATATATGTCAGGAACAGGATTCCAACAATTAAGCCCAAAATCTTAAAGAAATGAATTGTTGTTGCTATGTCCCTTCAAGACATTTCCAACTTATGGCGACTCTAAGGTGAGCACATCACGGGGGTTTCTCAGGCGAAGAATGTGTGATGCGCCCAAGTGGGTTTTCATAGCTGAGCAGGAAATTGAACTCTGGTCTCCATAGTCATGCTTCAACACTACACCATTCTGGTCTCAACAAACGAATGCATATGTAAAATCTCAGGTGGGAAAGTTTTGGAGTATGAACCTGGATGTTTTCAGGGAGCTGTAACCCCCCCACAAAGGGAACTTTTCAAAGCTTCAGTATCACTCTACAATATCACAACATTTTTTTTTCCTTTTGGATTTATATGCCTATCTGTTGCTGATATTGTATGGCACAGTAGATTGGACAGTGTTTTGAATAAACAAAATGAAGATTCCTGTTCAGGTCCCATTTTGGTCATAAAGAGTCTTCCCTCTCTGATTATTCTATTTCACAGAGTATACAATATATGTTTGTTGAGGGAGAGAGAGGTATATATCCTACTGAGCATGCCTCCTTGAAGGATGGATGGAGCAAAAACATTCTAAATAAGACTAAATTTTTGTCAACCCTCTGACAAGATTAGTGTACAGACTTGCGCTTCAGAAACAATTTGATTTATTTTACTGTCTTTCTTTTTAGGGATATGGGAAGTGGGGAGGGAGGAAAAACATCATTCCTGGAATTGATTTTGCTACCACTGATGGGATTAAAACAGCCATTCAAGTTAGTACCTTTTTAATCTGCAAAAGAAAAAGTGATCTGGCAAGGAGAAATTAAATGGAATAAGGTTTTCTGGGAGAGGGGGTCCTATAGGAAAAGTTGTCTGGCCTCCAAGGTGAGCTGAGGTCACCAAATGCTGAAAGGGGAACATAGGAAATACTGCAAACCATATAAACTATGCCCTAGCAAGGCAGACATAAGCCTTAATGGAAGGATAGTGGCCTCCTGAGGCCAAGAATGGGGGTTGATTCAACTTTCAGTTCATTTTGTTTGCCTAGGGCTATAAGTCAGAGGGATTATTGGCCACAATAATATAAGCTCTAACTACTCCTTTCTTCCTTGGTGAATCACTCTCCTAAATTTAGTTTCCCTCCTTACAGCTCTTCCCTCTTCATGGGAATGCCTCATAAAAAAATTGGTTGGATGCACTTTTGGACCAGCCCTGCCTCACAATTCACAGGTAGTGGCTGAGGGCCTGTGAGCAGACAGATGTGGCCTGCAGAAAGTAACCATCAGGGGCCATTTTGAACTTCCATAGTATCTTTTTCACACTGTGCGATGGTAGTGCTATGATTCTACTTTAAGTAACATGGGAATATCCTAAGGAATCTTGAGATCTGCAGTATCTACAATTTAGAATTTTCATCCAGTGAGTTCTACTGCCCCAACAAACTGCAAATCCGAGGATTCTGTAGGATGCTGTCAGGCCTGTTGAAGTGGAATCATAGCACTATTATTGAGTAGTATGAAGGTACCCTGAGGATGATGCCAAATTAGGTTCTCCAGGGCAAAGTGGGAAATTTAAGAGGACAGCCTCCTTCCTTAGATCAGAGCCAGGCACATGGCCATCTCAGTGTGTCAGGAACATATCCCCCATCTGTCATTTCAACATGTTAGCCAGCTTTTCTCAGTGACATACAAATACATAAGTTGCATTAGGCATGGGCAGTGTTTTTATTGATCATTGTACAACAGGCATGCCCAGTTACTGGGAATGGAGGCGGAGATCTATAAGTGGAATATGTGCCAACACACATTGAGTGGGCTTTACCCAATTTGCAATGGGCATCTATTCAGCCTGTAAAGGGGTTTGATGTACAAATGTGCTTACACTGCACATTGCAGTTCTGCAATCAGGTGTCAGCCATGCACATTTAGCAGTGATCCACATAGACTGTGCTACAGTGGTTTCCAATATAAGGACTCCCTGAAGCAGGAGGAACACAACCCCACCACCAACTATTTTCACTGTGCTGCAGCAATGTGGCATCTCAACCTTTGCAATCTTGAAGACACCAAGATTTGTCTGATCTTGGAATTTAAGCAGGTAGGATGTGGTTGATACCTGGATTGAGTACCAACACAGAAAACCAACAATCTCCAAATAGGACTAGGATAGAATCCTGCAGAAATCCTAAAGAATCGCTGCTGGGCAAAATGGACAGTAGTGGATGGAAGAATGATGTGACTCAGTATAAGGCAGGATCTTATGTTTCTATTACACAAGCTCACTGGAAGAGAACCCAACTGATGAGAACAATGGAGATTGGGTACCTCTGGGAGGCACCATGTTGAAGATCCTTCAAGCCTAGAGTTAACCCTGTTGATTGCTAATATTGTTATTCTTTAGGGTGTAGCTTCCTCCATCACAGGTAAGACTGAATTTTCCCACTAGTGTGCACATACACATAAATACATTCATATGAACATCACACACATAGCGCACAATCTCCCATTTCAGATACTGAAGCTACAGACGAATGCCTGAGATCCTGAGTCAACTGCTTAGTTAATCTAAGTGCTAAGTTTTAGTAGCAATTGATTTCTATTTATTCTGAAAATGGCCTTTGCAAGATAACATCCAGAAGTGTGCTCTAAACAGTAATAAATATGCTCTGGTCAAAGTCCTTCCTTTTATTGTGCCTTTAACATACCCTCCAACTGTCCCAGTTTGGAAGGCACAGTTCCAATTAATCCCCTATTGTCCCAGTTTTTCAGCTGTTTTTAAATTGTCCCAGTTTCTTCTCTTCCCACTTTCTCCCTTTGTCCTCAGCTTACTTCAGTTGCTCCAAACTGAGTTCAAAGTGCAAAAGTAGTTTGCGCTCCATTAACTCAGGAGGGAGGAAGAGAGAATCTTACCCTTCCCAATTGGTTCAGGCAAAACCAAACTGCTGAAGACTTTCCTAGCTTGTGTGTTCTTCTTTGTGAATAACTTTTGCCACCTTGACCACACTCTGATGTTGCCTGGCCCCATGTATCCTGCTTTTTATCTGTGACATGTAAGAAGGTATGCTGTAAACCTTTATTTTTATTTTCCAAACTCCTGTGGCATTGTTGCTTTTGATGTTTTAGCTTCTCAGTTTGTTTCACAAGATGCTCTGTTGTGCCAGAGCAGCGTGGAAAGGAACAGGGATTTTGCTGCACCAGCCAAGGACTTTCACAGCCACGTTTCATCTTGATAATTACTGCTTATCTAATACAGACTGAGTGTTATAGTCATCACGTTCCTCGCTTTATGGAGGAAAATAAATTCAGGATGCCATCACAATAATCTCATACTGTTTTCTTCCATTACAGAAAATTAGTAGAGGCGTGAAAAGGAAGGAGGAAAACATTTGCTGATAATCTGCCCCCCTGCGCACACGCACACACAGTCTCTTTCTCCACAATATATTTGTGTGGTGATCTGTTTACAAATCCACAAGGGTAAGAATCAAAATTGGCAGATTTCATGCACTGTCTCTTTCCCTACATATTTCCAAGCCCAGCTTCTGTTTAGTGGTCCTGATCTCTAATCTGTCTCTACTTGTACTTGTTAAAGTTGTGTTAGTGTGTGTTGCTAGGAACTGTCATTCTTCATGGCTCAGCAGCCCCGCCTGACTCTAGCCTGTGGCATGTCATTCTCTGACTGTGTGGTTATTTTTTAAATATGATTTTGCACATTTCACCATATAGAACTGTGAAGGTGTACCAATACGTAATTTATGGCCTTTTGTACAGCATGAGGCACTCTAAAAGATGTGTGTCCTCTTCCTTCCTGGGGTGAGGAGAGGCAGGGTCTGAGCACAGATGCAGGATTACAAGCATCTAAGTGAGAAAACAATTGTTGGAATCCTGCATCACTTTCTACTTCACATAACTTTACATACACTTAGCTAACTAGCTGGAACACTAAGAAACCCTGTTAGTGAATTGTAAATATGAACAGTGGGACCGTGGCAAGAGTGCCCAATGTGAAATGGGAGAGATGTACAATGGGACTGATGCACATTGATGCTTAATGCCTATCGGCCCCCTTGTGCATTGTTTCATTATGCATCGTTCATTTTGCCGACTCTGCTACATAAGCTTATAGCAGCCCTCAACTGGATACGAATGCTACAAAGCTGCCCAATTCTAATTCCCATGTACATAAGTCCCTTTACGAAGACGAAAGCCCCAAACAAGATTCCACTTAATTTGTTTATCAGAATCCTAATGGGATACAAGCTGGTCTGAGACTTCCCAGAAAGTGGTTTTATTTGGGGGCCCAGGAACAATCGGATTCTAAACCTATAAACAGATTGTCTAGCATATCAAAGTTACATTCTTCCCCAGATGTTAAAGTTAATGTATATTTTCAAGTCCATGAGCAGATGCAGCTCATAATGATGTTTTTCTTTGTACCCTTTGGAATTCCAAATTCCTAAATTTCAACTATTGACCTGCATTGCGGCCATGAAAAATCACCATCTCCACAAATCCCTCTTGCAGAAAAACAGGTGACATGTAGTAAATTTGAAAGCAACAGAAAAGAAAAGGGTTTTTCTCTTCTTCCTCTAAAGACCACTATGTTTGTATTAAAAAAAATTCAAAAGGAATTTTCCCCCAGGTTCCCTTCCATGCACTTGCCTTGCTCTGGGATGAACCAAACAGGCATGCCACGCTCTGATAAGGAAATTTCTCTGTAGCTGGTTGATTTGAGCAAGCCTTTATGCCAGGTACATCTATTATGGAAAAGCAAATTTGGTGGGTTTTATGACTCAGGCTGCTCTTTCACAGCTCCCCGGGGTATGTTTTCTGGAAGGCATTCACTTAATGGCTCAAACAGTATGGCAGCTGACAATGGAAGGCACAGAAACAGTCACTGATGAAGAACCTGGCTGACTGGGAATGTGACAGCGCACAGCGCACAACAATAGGAAACAAGGCTGAGCTGTTCTGAGCATGGGCCTCATGCGGAATGGCAAACACTGTGGCTTGCATTCTCATTAGTCTGGCCACTGTTGGTCAGGGAGATGTTGAACAATCAAAGATGAAGAAAGAAAACACTTTTGTGGTGTGTTCAGCCATGGTTAGCACAGGACTTTTTGCTTCACTGCTGGTGGTAGAATACCATCCTCCATGTTACCTTATGGCAGCAGACTTGCTTAGGGCAAGCACATGGAATATAGAAGGAACCCCTCCTATAGAAAGAAACAGTCAAGGGGCTGCCAAGGCTGCCCTTTTCTCACCATCATTCTCTGCCACCAATCCAGAAAACTTACTTTCTTGGTCTCCACCTCCCAGGATCTCCAACCACCATCCTTAGCTACTATTTTTTCCCCCTAGATTTTATTTTACTTTCAAAAAAAAACACAACACATTATTCTAAAGCAATAACCACTAGTAGCTAGACAATGTCCATTTTAATTGCTATGTAAGACCCAGCAAGGTGTAATGGTTTGAGCATCGCACTGTGACCCTGGAGACCAGAGTTCAATTCCTTGCTCAGCCATGGAAATCCACTGGGTGGCCTTAGGTGTATCACACACTTTAAGCCCCAGAAAATCCCATGATAAGTTTGCCTTAGGGTTGTCATAAGTCAGAAATGATTTGAAGGCACGCAACGGCAACAACAACAATGTTTTCTCTGTCCCACTACCCTTTCTCAATAACTGACTACCTAGATGGTCAATGATGGCCCAGCTGATTTTTTAAGTACTGTTAGATCTTTTCTACAATTAAACGTTCTTTTACACAATGTAAGAATCTCGTTGGTGACATAAGTGTGTGTTATTCCGGGTTATGCATAACTATCTCCTTCTCCGAACATGCAAAGAAGGTATTCAGTTCTTTCTCCCACAGTATTATCCTGCCAATCCTGAGAGTTTCCATGCACTGAAAGCATACTGCCACGGCCATTTAACTGGACAGGGAGGGATATCGGAGGACGTGAGGACTGCATTTAGCTGTGGTTCTGCAGCCAGGAGAAGGCAAATGACTTCACCTCCCTGGACCGTCAACCATTCCCTGACGGTTTGGGAGAATAATGTTTTGCTTCCCCAGTTGCAGGCCTACAACCAAGTTTAATGAATTTTTGGTGCTTAGCTTACTGTTAGATGTCACTTTTCACTCTTATCCAAACTTCTGTGTGAAATTCAGACACTTTTAAAAAGAATATAGAAATTGTATACAATGCCTCCTCATCCATCCACTTTTTAAAAACTTTATTTCAAGTTTTCATTTAGCATCTTGTACAATCTGAAATGTTGTAAATCCAGAAATGTAAATATACAACTATAGTTACAAATCTGAATTCTTGTCAATGAGGAAAGCACCTCTTTAACACCGTGCTCTAAATACGTTTATCTTGGAAGTCTTTGTAGCTTTTTTAAAAAGAAGATTTATGGCATTTTTAATTAACCACAAATAAAGGAAAATGGAGGGAGATTCATATGAATAAAAATAATGTTTACAAAGAAGGAAGGGGAAAATGATACAGAGAAGATAGGGAGGGCACAGATTTTAGAAGTTTTTGTTTTAAAGCATCCATCACCTTCTATTTACAGAGGTTATAAATTATACATGGGATATTAACATGTGTTTGAGTTGAGATAACAAAAGGTATCAGTTTTGTTTTCCATTTCTAATTTTTTTCCATTCTAGAATTTGTTTCATTTTGTTTCTTCATCAGTTTATGATTTTTTTTCAACGTCCAAATGAAAATGTATACTCACCTCTCTCTCTCTATATTTCTCCTAACACACATGTTTGACAGCAATTTTCCTAAACATAACACATTTCTATTAGTCTCATTGACACTCACATTTATGTGAACTTCATCCTAATACCTGCATTTTTATATGGATTTCAGTTGAAAAACTACATTACAGTTAGAAAATGTGAATCCTGAAAGATAACTTTGTTTTAGTTTACATTAGTTAAGAATGTGTGAAATGGACAGGTTTGCATGAAACTGTATAACTGAAGGGATCGCTTACTCAGCCTCACATGTGTGCGGGTGGAAGAAGCTATGCTAAGAGGATGTTGAACATGTGGAGGACTTGTGACTTAATGGTGGAACACACGTTTTGCATGGAAAAGGTCTCAGGTTCAATCCTTGCAGAGGTATAGCTGGAGGGCAAAATGAGGGCATCCCCCCCCCCAAGAATTCTACCCCTCAATGCAATTTTCCTTCACTCCCCAAATTTCTAGGATGGCAGAGAGTGAGAAACTGGAAATTGTTCATACCTAGAACTCTTCCATTTGCTGTGTTGGCATTCCCTTGGTAGCTTTGTCTGCCCCTTTTCTTTGAATTCCTAAACTGTGGGTGTGATGCTAGATCAGCTACTTAGATATGTTACTACCTTAGGCACATAGCTAAGTAGCATTTTGCAGCCCAACCTCTGTAATCTGGACTTACCAGGCAGCAGCCACTGTGAGCAAAAACAGTCTGTTCTCCTGGCGATTCAGATTCAATAGACTGATGTTTCCACCCCTCTGTTGCAAGCAATCTCTGGTGTGACAGTCAGAATCAAGATCCTTGTCATAATTCCCTCTTGCATCAGAGATCACTAGCAGGAGGGAGGTAGAAAGATCAGTCTTCTGTGTTTCTATTGAAAGGAGGATAGACCTCTGTTGCTCACAGCAGCTGCTGAGTAGTATGGCTGGGCTGGGGGACCCTCATAATCCCTGCATATCCCCTGCACTATTGAATATAGTGCCTGGTGGCACAGTGGTTAAATGCCAGTACTGCAAGCCACAAGGTTGTGAGTTCAATCCTGCTGGGCTCCAAGGCTGACTCAGCCTTCCATCCTCCCGCAGGTCGGTAAAATGAGTACCCAGCTTGTTGGGGGTATGTATAGAAATGTATCGAAATACATGCTATTTGTAAGTTGTTCGCCACCTCGATCCATATGGAGAGGTGGAATACAAATAAATAAATAAATAAATAAAAAATATATACAGGGATTGTGAATACAAACCAGTAATGAATGCATAACTCCAGGTTTACCTATTCATAACTGCGGTCATGAATTCTAGTCTGTATTTCTAAATGCTCAACCGAAGCTTTAAATTACTGCAATGCTAGATGTCTCAAAACTGAAGGAGCATTTCATTGAAGGGAACAGAGTTTTTATTTGGGAGGGGTGATGCCCTCCTCCCCCTTGTCCTTGTAGCTACACTTGTGAAACCTTAGCATCTTCAAGGATGCTTATCTGAAACCCTGGATGCTGCTGGCTGATGATCAAACTGGACAATACTGGGCCAGGTGGAACAATAGCTGACTCTCTGCATAATAGTCTTCTGAGTATGATAATAAAGTGAAAAGAAAAAATTAATTTGCTGAATTTATTCTGGTCTTGCCTGAATAAGGCAAAAGGTCCTTGGTTCAATCTCTGACATATCCAGTTAAACTTAGAATGACTTGGAATACTGTATCCAGTTCTGGGCACCTCATTTCAAGAAGGATATTGACAAGCTGGAATGCATCCACAGGATGGTGACCAAAATGGCAAAGGGAAGCCATGAAACCCTATGAGGAGCATCTTAGGGAACTGGGGATGTTTAGTCTGCAGAAGAGAAGGTTAAGAGGGGACATGATAGCCATGTTTAAATATTTGAAAGAATTTCATATCGAAGAGGGAAGGGGCTTGTTTTCCACCACTCCAGAAACTAAGACAAGGAACAATAGATTCAAACTACAGGAAAAGAGATTCCACCTGAAACTCAGGAAGAACTTCCTGATAGTCACAGCTGTCCAGCAGTGGAATAAGCTGCCTTGGAATGTGGTGAAATTTCCTTCCTTGGAGGTTTTTAAGCAGGTGCTGGATGGCCATCCGTTGGGAGTGCTTAGATGTGGGTTCCAGCTTGGCAGGTGGTTGGACTGGATGGCCAATATGGTCTCTTCCAACTCTACGATTCTATGACTTGACTGAAAGCTAGGAGGACTGCTACTAGTGAAAGGAGGAAGTACTGAACTAGAGGGACTACCAGTGATTTGATTCAATAGGAAGAGAGTTCCTGAGTTCCTTCTTTGCAATCTTCTGCCATTCAGAGGGCTGTTTTCTCAAAGGAAAGGAAAGCATGTTTTCTGAAGACCTCATTCAAAGCAAATTCCAGTTTTCAAACTTCAGCACTTTCTGTGTTTTGATTACAGGGAGCCAGGATAGGTTTTCTCCACAGTCTCAAAAATCATTAATAGCTAACAGGATTTTTTGCAAAAGGTACTAAAAGAGCAAACAGAGAATGTTCTAGCCTAAAAGAAGAAAGGCTTGAAAGGCTGAGTGTGTGGAAATGGAAGATGTTGAGGCAAAGTGCTCTTGAGCAGCCATTATCGATATGCCTGCTTTCAAATAGAATCAGGTGTACAAAATATATTTTATAACTTATCACAAAAGGGGTGTAGCTTTCGAAATCCAGCTTTCCTCTTCAAATATGTTTGCGTATGAGAGAACCTCTCCCTATCTCAGATCCTCCCTCAACCTTTCTCATTTTTTAAATCAAGGGCCCTTTTCGCACGCAGTCTCTTTTGCAAGAAGGCCCCTTGAGAGTTGCGTAAATGGGAGCGGCGGTCCATACGACGCACTCCCATTTACGTGACGCTCAAGAGCTGGACACAGAGC
The DNA here is from genome assembly GCA_948474755.1 of Ctenosaura bakeri. Lineage (NCBI taxonomy): Eukaryota > Metazoa > Chordata > Lepidosauria > Squamata > Iguanidae > Ctenosaura > Ctenosaura bakeri. Next base: position 240,556 of record CAOLHI010001068.1, read on the forward strand.
GGACACGCATCTTTTTATTTTTGGCTTAAAGCTGAAAATGGTGTACAGTCGCGCAATGCTCCCGGGGACTGCGTGCACTTATCTGCTGTGCGGTGCGTCGGGAGCCAGGCTGGTTGTGCTTCTTGCCTCAGTGCTAGCCTACAATTTCCAGGTTGCGTTGTGGTAGGAAGGGGTGGGGTGCTCGCACGACGCTCGAACAACCAGGAAGTGCTGCAGAACTCAAGCAGCAGGGAAGTGGCAGCATTTTTGCGCGAGACGCCCCCCCGCCGCACAAACGGGTAACGTGCAAAAACGGCCAAGGACACAAGACGAGTAATGCTGGATCAAGGCTAAAGGCACATAGAGTTTAGCATTCTGTCCCCATGGTAGCCAACCACATATCTTAGGGAAGCCAATAAATAGAACTTGAACCACACTGCCATTAACTTTCTTAGATAGGAGGCAATGCTGTTATGTGCCTTCAAGTCAGTCATTTCTGGGCAAGATTTATTCAGAGGAGATTTGCCATTGCCTTACTTTTAGGGCTAAAAGAGTGTGGGCCTTTCCGCACTATGCAGTTCTAGTGCTGTTATTCCACTTTCAACACCCTATGGAATCTTGGGGTTTGCAGTTTAGGGAGGGCCATTTAGAATTCTCAGCCAGAGAGCTCTATGACATCAGTAAACTACAAACCCCAGAATTCCATAGGATGTTGAAAATAGAATAATAGCACTATAATAGTGTAGTGCAGAAAGGCCCTGTGATGTGCCCAAGGCCACCCAGCTGGATTTATGTGGCTGCACAGAATCTCCTGTGTCTCCTGGAGTAAAGCTCTTGACCCCCTACACCATACTTGCTCCTGATAGCAGGAGACTGGCTGGAAAATTAAAATGCCATCAACTAGTAGATGATGATAAGCTCCAAAGTCAGTGGGGCGGTGAATTTGTTTTGGGGTTAAGCCAAATCTTATCAGAAGGTGGGAACAGACTTCCACCCTTTGGTTGCCTGTGTTAAAATCTGGACTTAAAAAACAGAGTGGATTCATTGCCCAGTGACATAAGAGCCCCTAACTGGCACTGCAGTCCCCAAACGAAAAAAGAAAAACGAAAAAGAAAGAATGCTGCATTCTTGTTTTTTCCCCTTAAATTATACTAGTACTAGAACATTATTTCTCTTTTATAGTATCAAACTTGATCTTATCTTCTGTACAATAAAAAGGGGAGAGGAGAGAAAGAAAAGCTCTTGAAATCATCGTCCAGCTATTTTTCCCCAGTCTGGGACTCAAGGCAACTTTCAAAATTTTAAAAGTTACAGTTTAAAAAGGGTTAAAAGTACTGTTAAACTATCAATCGCATTAAAGCAGTTAAAACTATGAATGCTAAAAAGAAAAACAACCAATGCAGGCACAATGCAACACATTCTATGAGGCCCCTTCTTTTTCAGCAATCAGCCCTTAGAGCTGTGCTGAAACAAACAAACACACAAAACTCTTCACCTGCCTAATTGAAAGAGAGCAAGGAAGGCACTACTTGCAAAAGCAAATCTTTGGGGAAAACAAAGAATGCAACAGAGTGTTGCTAATATTCTTTATTCACATGTATTGCATCTTTCCCTCAAAATAAATACAGAAAAAAAGCACACAGATGTTCATAAAGGCCACACAAAAGGTGAGCGTTAATAGGTAATGGAGTTATTCATAAAATTAAATTCTTGAGTTGGGCTCAGAACTTAGAACAGTGGTGGGAACTGAGCAGCTTCTGTATTGCATGCAACCACTGGAGACTTTTCTGAAGCTCCCAATTAATGGGGCATTGAGTAAAAAGCCGGCATGTTATAGCAGTTTGAATGTTGGGCCATGACCTTGGAGACCACAATTTGATTCCCCGCTCGGCCATGGTAACCCACTGGGTGACCTTGGGTGTGTCTCACACACACACACACAACCCCACAAAAACCTGTTGCAGGTTTGCGTTAGGATCTCCATGTCAGAAATGACTTGAAGGCACGCAACAACAACAACAACAACATAATGAAGTCTATGGTTAAATGCTCCCTCTTGTTGGATAAAAAATGTGGTGACATTTGCCTCAGCTGAAAATACATTTGATGAGCTTGTGGAACAATTGGGGAATGACTGGGCAAGTTATGACAGATTCCCTAGGGGACCTGGTGTAAAGGGCTGAGTCATGATAGTGAAATCATGGCAAGGGGTTGCATCATGCAAATAGCCATGAGTGATGACATGGAAGCAGGTGTGTATAAAAGAGGAGCGGGAATGCTTGCTCTCTTTCTGCATCTGAATCTCTGCATCCGAATCTCTGACTTTGAATTTCTGCATCCGAATCTCTGATCCTGAAGCTCTGATGCTGAATCTCTGCCTGTGGATCTGTGTATCCTGTGTATAGATGTATACACTACAACTGTGAAGATTAAAGCCTCCAGGTATTTCGGATGACAAACTCTGTGTCCGTGAGTTTACTAACCAGTGGGTAGAGGAGTCAGAGCTGGTGCTGTAGTTGTACTCTGCTGCACACGCTTTTTGCTGTTTGGAAGCTCTGCTATGTTTATGCTTGCCTCTGAGACACTGTCCAGAAAGCAGAGGTTCTGGGGATAATTTTGTGCTGGTGCACAATCATCTCCCGTCACCTCTGCCCCCTTCTCTTTTCACTTCATCATGATTGCCAGCCTCCCCTACATACTTTGCAATCACCATCAGTCACAACAGTGGAACTGTCCAAATTATGGTTCTGCAAGCAAACTATAGTTTGGGTCAATCACAGTCTGTCAAAATTTAAGTACTTGACCTCCTTCGTCTGGATCAGTAGCCAAAGGATCTGTCAAGTTTGACTTTAAAACTTAGGGTACCTCCAGATTGATCCAGAACATAAACATATTATCCCTGTTCTTTTCTGATTTTATTTTGAAGATCCTTATACGTTTTGCTTATCCTAGAATATTTTCTATCAGCTCCCCTTGTGATCAGAGACTTTTTATACCAGCTCCCCAGGTCACTTTATTTTAATCCATTTAACACAATCAGAAAGAACAGGAACAAAATTTGGGACTTTTCAGTCTGTCAGATTGTGTCAAGCCCCCTCAAGACTAGGTGAATGGGGCTGAGAATCCCTCTGAAATTATCTGGCAGAATTCGACTACTTGCCCTGGAGTTTCCAACCAGAAGTGTACCAAATGATCAAGCACTAAGAAATATTATGACAGTGATTGTTGTGGAGTTCTCTTGAAAATAATAAAGGCAACCTTTGCCCGGTTCCATGCACACTTACTGGGGAGTAATCTACTCTGTAGACATGGAGGGCATTTCTCAGTGTGCTTGGAAGTGTCCTCATAATTAAAATTGTTTCAAGTGCAATAGATGCAGAAAATAATTGAACCTCCACCTGTAAGTACCTGCAAGTAGGCAAAATTAATATCAACCTGCTTGCTAGTGCTGAGTCCATATCATCTTTAAAAAAGGACCCAAGATCGCCTTAGACAACCGAACAACTGAAAAGACCAAGAAATGGGGGAAATAAAGCATAGGGATGGACCCATTAGAGATTAGGGTGTCTCTGTTAAAGCAACTCTGAATGCCCAAATTCCCATCCCTTCCTATGAACTGAAGTAGGTGTGAAATGGATTAGGTGCTAACAGCATTTCTTACTACTGGACACTCTAGACTTCTGGGAAAGTGTTAAATAAGCGGGACTGCTTGGCATAATTAATTATACCACTTCTGCATGACAAATTCAAAACAGAGGCAAAGGCAAAAAAATTTAAAAAAATTAAAAGAGAAAGAACACATGTTGCTTTCACTGAGTTTAATTCCACTGACCGTAGCAATATCACATACCGAGTCTATTCAGTAAAAGGATTTTCAAGGAAGTGGGGGTTGCAACTTCTACATATCCCATACTGGAAAACCATTATGATGATGTGCTGGCAAAGAAGATGGCCACTTATATCCCAGGCTGGGTTGGAATTTCTCAGGCTATGAGTTCAAGCTCCACCTGTACTGCTGCAGAATTTGAGCCATTCCCTGAAGAAAATTTGGCATATCCTCCCTCCAGCAACGCATTGTCTGAGAATAAGTAACCATATATTTTCCATCAACCAAGAGACTTGTTTTCAAATGACAAAGACGAGCAATTTTTTGTTGGCAGAAGCTTTCCTAGATTCCAGCCCTCTTAATAAGATGCACTTCTTCAGAGACTCTTGTTTAGGGGCTGGAATCCTACTGATGACATACATTGGTATAACCCTTGCTCACATTGGTATACATCCTTTAATGGATGTTGTGAAAGGAGGAATCTACTGCCTTCCTGTGCAACACTCCCAAGTGCAACTGTAGCTTGGTGGTACCAGGGGACACCCTACAGTCAGTCTGTTAGTGCCCAAGGAGGAAGAAACATGGCTCAGCAACATCTAGCTGTGGATTGGCAAATGGATAAAAGGAGGAGCCATCAGACCTCCAGAACTCTAGTGCTACACTATGTGCATTATGCTAGGTTTCTGGGAGTCGTATTCCCAGGTCTCAGGGCCTGGATTGTCTTTTCCAGATATCATGGATAAGTGAGGAATCTGAAAGCCAGAGTTCTGCTGGGAATGGGTGGGTGGTGGTTAGATGATAGACAGATAGATAGATAGATAGATAGATTGATAGATAGATAGAGCATGTTATTATGCAATGCTCCCATCACTTTCTTCCCCAGCACAGCATGGGAAAGAAGCTAGCTACACTGCAGAAGAAAGGAAGGAAGGAAGGAAGGAAGGAAGGAAGGAAGGAAGGAAGGAAGGAAGGAAGGAAGGAAGGAAGGAAGGAAGGAAGGAAGGAGTGTGTTGCTCACACTCTGTAGCCGGCTGGGTACAGATTTCTCATATAGCTCCTATCCCAGCAAATATTCTTCCAGAATCACAATGGGACCTTGGCAGGAACTGGTAAAGTGTGGAAATGGCCGATGTTGTTTATTTAAGTGGAGGGGAATTTAGCTATGTCTAAAAAAGTTGACAGGTGTCAACTTCCACCCATGTGACCTTCCATTATACCTGCACTTTCCAATTCACAGGAAATGGCATCATATCACTTCTGGTTGCCATTTTTGATTGAGTTTTGGCAGAAGATGAAGATTTTGGGGAGGGAAAACCACTATGCTTGTCCAAATTGGCATGGTTTGGGGACAAAAATTGTTCCCCAAAAATAAACAGGTGGCTCAAGGGACCTCAGTGGTTTTGTGGGAGGCTTTGGAATCCACAGAGGTGACATGCAGGGTGCATGTGGCTCACAGCTTACATTTCCTCTACACCTGGTTTAGATAGAGTTTATTCTTTTTTTTCCAGCTCAGCAAGAACTGTTCCTTGCTACTCTTACCTCTCCCAAGTTCCCTTTGGTCAATGTGATGCAACACACTTTTGAACCCAACTGAACAACAGGTGAGGAAAGATTAATAGAATGTTGCATGTTGTAACACAGGCACACCATTGCAGCCACTTGTGACAATATTTGCCTGTTCAGGCTTCTGAATTACTCAGCCTCTTTATGTCAAGCTTCAGATCACAGTTAATTGCTTTCTATTGAATTTGGCACTGAGGTAAGTGTCAGAATGTGCTGAATATCACTGGTGGGGAAGCGGGGGGCCTATAGCTATTTTTAATCCTTCACTTCTACCCACCATGTGTCCCTAGAAGCCGCTGAGAATTAAACAAATTAATCACATGCCGAATAACAACAAAACGAGAAACAAAAAGGGGGAGATTAATCCCTTGCTTAAGGCTATTCTTTTTCCCACAAGGAGAAAAATATCAAAAACCTTCAGTGTGCCTTGAGCTACAGGAGAAACTTGAGGGTGTCATCTTTCACATTGTCATGCATATTAATGAGAGCCAACACAACAAAAGTGTGTAAGTGTTGGACGACAATTCAGGAGACCAGGATTTAAATCCCTGCTCAGCCATGGAAAACCACTGGGTGACCTTGGGCAAGTCACACTGTCACTGCCTCAGAGGAAGGCAAAGGCGACCTCCCCCTCCTTAACAAATCTTGCCAATAAAATCCTATGATATGTTCACCTTAGGGTTCCACTTTCAACATCCAGTGGAATCCTGGGGTCTGCAGCAAACCCCAGGATTCCACAGGATGTTGAAAGTGGAATAATAGCACTATAACAGGCTAGTGTGGAAATGGCCCTGGTTTGACCCTAGGTGCCTGTCCTACCCACCATGCCTTGGCCCTTTCCCACAGACACACACATTTTGATGTTTACAATATTTCCACTTTTGCTGGAGTCCTGCATCCCTAACCCTAGTGATTGTGGAAGGCTGAAATTGATTAACTAACTAACTAACTAACTCTCTCTTTGTACAGGATCCAAGGTAGCTTACAAGTATTTGAAAAGCCACTTACATTTAAAGATCTTAAAAATTCAGACTGGCTCAGGTAGGGAGACAGAGTCTTTCAGATAGTGTGGACCCAAGTGACACGTGGGCTTCAAAGATCGTAACCAGCACTTTGAATTCTGCCTAGAAATGGACCAGTAGCCAGTGAAGCTATTTCAATGGGAGGGTTATATGATGATGCTGGAACCAGCCCTTGTCAGCAGCATGGCTGCAGCATTTTGGACCCACAGACATTTCCAAAAAAGTTCCAAAGGCCACCCCACATAAAGGGTGTTGCAATAATCCAATCAGGATGTAATTAAGGCATATGTTATGTTGCCCAAATCCATCATCTTTTTTTTTTTAACTAATAAAGCATCCATCGACTGAGCATCTGGAGACATGTTGCATCTGTGGATTTTATTGGGTGCTTCCCAGCTTTCCCCTCGCAAGTCAATCCTTAGAAATTGAATTCTCCCAGTAATGTGCAGATCTCTCTTTCTTACCTCACAAAGTTGTTTTTTAAAAAAATGAAAACGTCAAATATACTACTGTGATATAACTAAGGCGGTCACTCTGTCAAATAAATGTAGGCTGGTTAGTCATCTGAGTTTTATGTGGTTAATTAAATTTGCATAAGTTCACCTAGTTGTGAAGAAAACAGCTTTCTTTTTTAACGTGATGCTCTCATCTTATTCTATGAGCACAGCATGCAGAGATTTGAACTGGAGCATCGCCAAGAAAGGTCACATCTGCTATTGTTAGCGATGCATGCTACATTGTAGGCAAATGAATTCGGAGAAAGCTGCGCACGCAAACCAAGGGCAGCATCTGCCTCGAACACACATGATTTTTCTTCACATTTGTTCAGAGAGAAAGGCCTTTGAGCCTCATGTACACACAAAAACTAATCATGCAGTTATCAGCCACAACAAAACTGAAGCATCACCAACAAGGTGGAAATGGGAAGAGCCATAACCATTCATGTGTAGCTGTACAGCCTACTTTTAAATTTTATTTACTTTCAAAACATGCATGGGAAATAATCTCAGAGGAACAAAAGAGTGAGTGAGACTGTAAAAAAAAAAACCCTCTGTAGTCATCCCTCCATATTCACAGGTTTGAATGATTATTCACGAGGCACGTGTTTGCTCCCTCACTTCTCCTCCTCCCATTCCCTTGCATTTCTCACACCAGGCTTGCAGTGCTTTTATTTAAGATTTTTTTTTCCTTTTGGGTGAGCAAAGCCCCGCCCCACTGCTGGAGGGGCATCCTCTCTGCCAGGTGGATGTTCATTCTACTGTGTAATAGCTGCTGATTGGTCAGGGGCTCTCTCTGCTCCTACCCCTCCATTCTGGGAGGAATCTCCTTTCTCAAGATGATGACTGGAAGTAGCTAGAATGCAGGAACTCAATGTTCCACTCTTCTCCATCTCAGGGGAAAGTACTGGTAAGCTTTTTACCTTGTCTTTTTACTTCCCCTCTGGTAGCACCAGGGCCAGAGGAAAAGGAATGGGGAGCTCTGGAGGGGAATAGGAGGGTATTGTGGGGAGATATTCACAGTTTCTTCCACTTTTGTGAGGGCTCTGCACCCCAAACCCTCACTAATGTAGTGGAGCAGTATATTTCCATTCCCTATATTTCTCTGAATCCACCCTCATTTCTGTACCATTCTTTATTTGTATAAGGTTGCAAACACTTGGGATATAGCCATTTTACACAATTATATCTGAGTTAACAAAGTAGATGCATCCTTTCCAATATTTCAGAGATGAAAAGAAATGGCCAAGCAACATAAGAATGTGGTCAAGACGGCAAAACTTATTCAGGAGGAAGAACACACAAGCTAAGAGAGGCTGCAGGAGTTTGCTTCTGCCTGAGCCAACTGGAAGGAGAAAAGTCCAATTGTGGTAGAATCCTTTCTGTTTCTCATAGATAGAGGCAAAAGCAAAACGGTGACAGCCTATCCTTGCTTGTATTTTCTTCCTCATATTGATAACATTTGCCATCTTGACCATACTCTGATGATGCTTGGCTGCATTAGGGATGTAATTCTTCACCATGGCCCTTTTCGCATGTTACCCGTTTGCGCGGCTGGGGAGGGCGTCTCACACAAAAAGCCTCATCCAGAACGCTGCCGCTTCCTTGGTGCTTTGTCCCGCAGCTCGCTTCCTGGTTGCACAACCCGTCATGCGAGTGCCCCCCTTCCTTCTGCAGCGCAGCCTAGGAGCTGTAGGCTGCGCTGGGGGAGGAAGCATGACCGGCCTGGCTCGTCCAACGCACCACACGGCAGGTATGTGCGCGAGGGCCCTGGGAGCATTGTGCAACCACGCAGTATTTTTGGTTCCCAGCTGAAAATAAAAAAATTCACCCGCAGCCTGCTTTAGGCTCGTGAGCATCACGTGAATGGGAGTGCGTCGCACAGACTGCCACTCCCATTTACGTGACACTCAAGGGGGCCTCTCGCAACAGAAACTGCATGTGAAAAGGGCCTATGTTTCTTCCTGAAGGTAGCAACAAGCAATTTCAGAACTTTTCTTTCCACTGCGAGAAAGCCTTCGAAAACCACAGCACTTTGAAGGCTATTCACAATTCAAGACTTGTTCTGAGCAAAATTTGCACATGGTTGCTTTGTACAAAAGCCCAGCCTTTTCCCTGTGGAAAATAACAATTCAATACAGAAATATGAATTCTTGTTCAGAAAATGCTGCTTTCTGTGCAAATCAACCATGTATGAATTTTAAGCAGAACAATCCTCTATCATAGCATTTTCTGCACGGGAATTAATATTTATTTATTGAAATATTGTTTTCCACACAGCACACATTGCTTTCTACACAAAATGCTCATGTGCAGATGTTTCACAGAAAAAGTCCCAAACTTCAAAATTTTTTGTCAATCTATGATACTTCTCATCAGGGTTTCTCAGCACTCGAAAAACATATTTTTTTAATATTTTTAAATATTCTTTCAATCCTATGCCACCAAGGCCCCAGTTTGAATCCATGAAATGTTGGAAGGTATGGACCCAAGATGGCTTGACAGTGTAAGATGAAAAATTAATACAATTTTTAAAAAATAATTTGGGTACAAAATTCAAAAACCATTTGTCTAATCATGCCAACCACTGGGCCTGCCAGGACAGATCCAAGCATTCAGTTTCTCCAGACTTTAAGGGAAAGGGAGATTTAACAACATTTCATTACTATGTCTGGCAGCTCACTTAAAGATCACAGTGAGACTAACAGTAGCATTTTGGATGATCCCTATTTATTTCACAGCAACGTGCTTCATATAATAGGATACATTTTAAAAACTTTATCTGGTAAAATGTTTTTACCAAATGTTTTCTAAAGGCTTTGATCAGAAGTGTTTCTCAAGCATTCTTATCTTCACAGCCCCACCCAATCTTTTCTAATACCTTACAGCATACATCCCAGTACCCTTACAACTCTGGGGCCATTTCCGCACTAGACTGTTATAGCGCTATGATTCCACTTTCAACATCCTATGGAATCCTGGGGTTTGCAGTTTAGGGAGGGGCCGTCTGGCCCCTCCCGAAACTGCAAACCCCAGGATTTCATAGGATGTTGAAAGTGGAATCATAGCGCTATAACAGTCTAGTGCGGAAATGGCTTGGGAGTGGGAGGAGAAAACTACATCCAGGGAGAGAGAAAGAGAGAGAGAGAGAGAGAGAGTTGTTCATGCTAGAAAAAGCAGTCCTCAAAACTGCTTTTCTGCTCCTGGAGTTTTGTACCTTCAAGCTTTCCTAGAACAGATTGTTTTAAAAACCCTCTCCCTAAGAGGGCAATTTGGAAGTTGCTCACGGCACTTAGATGATTTTGAACCTGGGGCAGAAGACAAGGCACACTCCACAACCCCTTATTATTAATATTTAACGCGGATGATTTTAGCATCTTGAATTGATTTCTTTCCTCTTTGTTCAGATGCTTCACACAGAGGTGCCCCTTACAAGGACACTGTTATTTCTTATTTTGTTAATGGCGCCCTTCCTCTAAAGCAGTGGGTCCCAATCTTAGTTTCTGTTGCTGGACTCCAGCCCCCGTCATCTGCAACCACCAGGCCTAAATGCATGAGATGATGGCAAGATGTTGTCCATGGCCCACATTTAGATATTCATGCTCTTCGGAGCTCAGTGTGGGATGATTGCCTCACCGTGTATTCTCACAATAAAACACTTAGGAAGGTTAGCCTGAGAGATAAGTGTCTGGGGAAAGATTATTCAGAGTTTTACAGGCTGAGAACAAATTTGAAGCCAGATCTTTATGGGTCTGACACTGCCTCAACTCTGGCTAAAGACAGGCCTGGGAGGCAGTTATTCCTTGAGAAATTTAGTGGTCTGCGTGATCCTTGGACTAGGATCTGGGGGACCAGAGAAACAAAAAGGGGGAGATTAATCCCTTGCTTAAGGCATTTCTTTCCCCACAAGGAGAAAAATATCAAAAGTCTTCAGTGTGCCTTGAGCTATAGGAGAAGCTTGAGGGTACCATCTTTCACATTATCATGTATATTAATGACAACCAACACGAAAAAGTGGTTTAAGGCCACTTAATTAATTTTATTTTATTATTAATTATAATTAAAAAATTTCCGCACTAGACTGTTATAGTGCTATCATTCCACTTTCAACATCCTATGGAATCCTGGGGTTTGCAGTTTAGGGAGGGGTCGCGCAGCCTCTTCCTAAACTGCAAACCCCAGGTCCATAGGATGTTGAAAGTGGAATCATAGCACTATAACAATCTAGTGCGGAAAGGGCCTCAGTGTTGGACTACAATTCAGGAGACCAATCCTTGCTCAGTCATGGAAACCCACTGGGTGACCTTGGGCAAGTCACACTTTCTCAACCCAAGAGGAAAGCAATGGTACAGCTACGAATAATTTTTTTGTCGGGAAAGCATGATGATACCCTAGGTTAGAGTTGACCTGAAAGGACTAAACCACAATAAAATTCCTTAGTTTGCATCCATACATTTTATTCTATATGTCTCAGGGTATTCAATGATCTGTTGTTTTTTTCAAAAAAACCAGTAGCACCTGGAATAACTTTTAAAATCTTATGCTTCCTTCTGATTTACCTGATTTGTGTGTTTGTGGTGTAGGCCTTCAAGTTGTTTCGAAAGTATGGTGACCCTATCATGGGGGTTTATTGGGAAGATTAGTTCACAGCAGGTTTGCTTTTGCTGCCCTCTGAGGCTGAGAGAGTGTGGCTTGTCCAAGGTCACCCAGTGGATTACTGTGGCTGAGCAGGGATTCAAACCTTGGTCATCAGAGTCGTCGTGCAAGGCTCAACCCACTATGCTACACTGCCACTCTTTATTTTTTACTTTGGCTTTATTTTCCTGTAGCTTACAGTTTGCTTTATTGGTTTTTCAAACAGTATATGGTTTTATTTTGTAAACTGCCTGGAGAGCAGTTGGGTGGGATAAAAATGAACGAAACCAACCATCAAGCAAATCCAAATCTGCATCCTCTTTATTTTTGGTGACACATTCCCTCCTCCATGGGTAAAGGGTCACCTTACAAAAATGAGTCATCACAGATGATAGCTAGAACTTCCGTATCATTTGAGGGATCATCTCAAAGGCCATGCTTTTTCAGTGGATTCATTCTTTCATTCATTCATTGCAACAACTGATAGCTCACCCTTTCAGTCTCACTACTTTCGGGGCAGCTAAGAATCAAAAATAAAAACTATACCATCAATCACTGAATCACAGCCTTCTGTTATGAATCACCAAGGCCTGGAATGTTCAAATGCACATTTTTGCCCCTCGGTTTCTCTATATTTAACTGCTGTGCATTTCAGAACTGCCAGCTGGAAGTGTCTCACACAGTACAGAAATACAACACTATGATTCCACTGTAACCACTATAACTGAATCCTAGGGAATTCTGGGGTTTGTGATTTGGGGAGACAGTAGAGCTCTGTGGATGAGAGTTCTACATCTCCCTCCCTAAACTGAAAATCCCAGGATTCCACAGGATGGAACCATGGGAGTTAATAGCAAATCATAGTGCTATTTTTGCATATTGTGGAATGGTCTGATGATAGTGAAATGACACAAGCGTGCCAAATTTCGGTCTCTGGCATTATGGTCCATTTGTGCACACATGTAGCTTGCTGTGGTTTAGACGCTGGTTCATGGTATACCTCACTTTCTGTTGACTCGAACAGAAGCTCACACCCACCCACCATTTCATGCCCTCCAACTGTCCCGATTTGGCAGAGCCAGTCTCAATAATTCCTCTGTAACCTCTCTTTTTCAGCTGCTTTTAAAGTATCTCAGTTTCTCTCTCTTCCTTCCACTTTCCTCCTTTGTCCTTATCTTACTTTAATTGCTGCAGACTAATGCCATTTCCGCTGTTATAGTGCTATTATTCCACTTTCAACATCCTATGGAATCCTGGGATTTGCAGTTTAGGGAGGAGCCTTGAGAATTCTTAGCCAGAGAGCTCCTGGGCCTCAGGAAACGACAAACCCCAGAATTCCACAGGAGGTTGAAAGTGGAATAATAACACTATAACAGTGTAGGGCAGAAATGTTCTTAGTTCAAAGTGCAAAAGTAGTTTATACTCAAGTAACTTTGCAGGGTGTAGAGGAGGGGTAGGATCTTGCCCTTCCCCGTAGGCACAGGCAAAAGCAAACTGCTGCATACTCTCCTAGTTTTCCAGTGATGTTTTTGTTCTTATGTGTGAAATGTTGGAGCGTATACTATTTTTACCCCTCCCCCTCATTTTGAGCCAATGTGATGCAGTAGTTCCAGCTGGGCTAGGACACTGGGAGATGATGGTTAGAATCCCTGCTCAGCCATGGAAGTCCCCTGGGTGACCTTGGGCGAGCCACACACTCTCAGCCTCAGGGGATGGCAAAGGCAAACCCCCTGTGAATAAGTTCTGCCAAGAAAACCCAATGATAGGTTTGCCTTTGGGTTGCCATAAGTTAGAAACTACTTGAACACAACACAACAACAGCCGCCATCACTGCAATAGCAACATCAAGATATTTAGGGGCATTGTGAGAACATTAAAATAGTGGCTTCAGCAGTCAGTCCTGGAGCCCTGGCAGCTACCTGAGGATATACTTATGTGGGAAAATATGTGAGGTTTGTTTTCTCTCATACCTTAGGGCTTTTTTAACCTCAAATACTTCCAACAAAGGCCATTTCCACGTAGGATGAGGGAATCGCCCCGCGCCACTACTTACCGGATCTTCTGACAGTCCAGTCTGGTCTGGTCCGGTCTGGTCCAGGGTGAGGAAAAGCAGTGCATGGTCATCGCTCTGCACTGCTCCGGCACCCAAAATGGCGGCTTCCGGTTGGTCGTGGGTCTCGACCAACTGGTGAAGCTCACCAGCCTAAAGTCCGCCTTTGGCAGATCGCAGGCTCGCATTGGTGCGAGCCTGCAAATCTGCACAAGACAGCAGGCTTGCAGTGGCACGCTCCGTGCTTTTGAAAGACCGGAAAAATCAGGCCTTTCAAAAGCACACTGGAGGACCACTTGTGGTCGTTCCAGAGCAGACTGAGTTGTGGATCTACGGTAAGTAGTCCGAACTCAGTCCACTCCAAGGTGCAGACGTCCTCCATGGAGGACGCGCTGCACCGTTTTAAATACCCTGTGTGGAAATGGCCAAAGTGTGTCTTTTGTATATTTTGATAAATTCTTCAGAAATTAACTAAAATAGAATTGGTCACAATTCTAGGGTACCATTCTCTTATCAGCATCTTTCCCTCTCCAAACATCATTTTAGGCCCAGGAGAAGCTTTTTCAGAAGAGAAGCCAGTCACTATCCTGTTCTCTCTTTTTTTAAAAAAAAGACCCTCTTGGACCTAAATTGCTGGCAGTGGGAACTTTTCAGAAACAACTTCCACCCCCCCCCCCAGAGAGTGTTGGGGGGGCATGTTGAGGCAAAAGCAATTTCTGACTTTTTTTGCAGGTGGGTGCAGTTGGGAGGTGGCCCCTGAAGGTCTTTGGGGAACTTATGCAGCCCCCTGTGTTCCACTGTTGCCCAGACGTCTTCCAGAACCTTATTACTAGACAGTTGGTCAACAGTTGATAAGTTGGCCACCAAACTATGGGCCTCATGACAATGTGGAATAATTATGATCTGTGTTAGTGGAGACACGTTGTTGTTGTGTGCCATCAAGTCATTTCTGACTCATGACAACCTAAGGCAAACTTATCAGGGGTCTTTCTGGGGCTGAGAATATGTGATATCCTTGGGGTAATCCAGTGGGTTTCCATGGCCAAGCAGGGAATCAAACTCTGGCCTCCAGGGTCATAGTTTAATGCTCAGACCACAGTACCATGCTGGCTCTCTAACCTGCACTGATATAATCATCAAACGTTAAACTATTCAAGATAATGGACGTGGTGGTATGAATCAGTCCTAGGAAACTACAAACAAATAGTGTCAGAACGTCAGATTTTTTAATCTATTTTATGACAGCTAGGAGGATTAGAAATTAGTTGACAAGTTTCGACTGAAAGAGAGTAGGCGTTAAAAGAGGTCGCTTCACTCAACAGTGTCGACTCTTGAAAGCAATTTTGAGAAGTCATGGTTTCTATTCTTTTTCTCCTCTCAGAGATGAGTAGGCTTTTTTGGGGGAAAAAATGCAACAGATATCTTTTTAATATATTTATTTAAAGCAGCCTGCTTGCCTCCTACAAGTTTTATGACTCGGATCCCCAGCCTGGTTTGCTGTTGCTAATAGATTGCTGGCATGTTTGCATGCTGCCAATGAATAATTCTGGCAGTCTTTCAGAAGGAAGCCGGCAGTGAAATACTAAAAGGCATATGTAATAAAAGAACAGCTTAAGACAACTGTGAAGCAGTCGAAAGGGTGCATCTGTCATGGGGTATTTACCAAGCTGCAGAGCCCTGGCCCAGAAATTGTGTGAAGGCTCCTTTCGAAACATGCTTTGGGCAAGGACATTTTGACTTCATGGTTTGCCATGACAGAATATAAGACTAGGCTAGAGACCTGAGGGACTCAACTGGTCCTGGGTCTGCTTGTCGGGCATCTCTGGCGTGGGTTTGACCCAGGCGCTCTGTGCAGGAGCATGTGTGCGCTAAAGCTAAACCAGAAAGATCAGTGACTTCAGCAACGGGAGTTTTGTTTTGTTGCATTTTGTTCTTTTAAAAAGAGAACATACACATACCCTCCACCATTTCACAGATGAAACTTGAGGCATATGTGACTACGGCCATTTCCGCACTACACTGTTATAGTGCTATTATTCCACTTTCAACATCCTGTGAAATTGTGGTTTACTAAGATCCTAGCGCTCTCCGGCTGAGCGTTCTAAATGCCCCTCTCGAAACTATAATCCACAGGATGTTGACAGTGGAATAATAGCACTATGACAGTGTAGTGTGGAAATGCCCATATGCTGTCTCCTCGGAAGTCAGGGGCAAGTGGATCTAGGAGCAACAACAGAGCATTCCCTGGCTGAGAATTCTAAATGCCCTTCCCTAAACTGTGCAGTCCAGGATGCCATAGGATGTTGAAAGTGGAATAGTAGCACTATAACAGTGTAGTGTGGAAATGGCCGAAGATGGCAAAAGTTCTTAATGAGGGAGAACACACGTGCTAGGAGAGGTTGTAAGCAGTTTGCTTTTGCCTCAGCCTCCTGGGAAGGGCAAGACTCTGCCTTCTCCTCTTGGCCCACTGGGTTAACGGAGTACACAGCCCTTTTGCTCTTTAAACTCAGTGTCCCAATTGAACTAAGCTGAAGACAAAGGGGGAAAGTGAGAGGAGGAAAGAGAAAGTGGGGCATTGAAAAAGCTGCTGAAGGATTAACTGGGACTGTTTCTGACAAATGAGGACAGTTGGAGGGTATGCAGAGAGAGTGTGATGGTCAGCTCCAGAAACCTAATGTGTGCAGCAGCTAGCAATTTGGATTAACGAGTAAAATTGTCAGTGGCTAGACAAGCAAACTAAGGCTTTATTGTAAGAACTCCATTAAAGAAAAGAGAGCTGTCTAAGTGTTCTAAGTGCCACAAGACTAAGGCCATTTCCACACTAGACTGTTATAGCGCTATTATTCCACTTGCAACATCCTATGGAATCCTGGGGTTTGCAGTTTCGGGAGGGGCCAGGAGGCTCCTGAAACGGCAAACCCCAGGATTCCATAGGATGTTGCAAGTGGAACAATAGCGCTATAACAGTCAAGTGTGGAAATGGCCTAAGCTAGTTTCACTTTTGGTAGAAGTGAGAGAGTAAGGCTATTTCTGTACTACACTGTTATAGTGCTATTATTCCACTTCCAACACCCTATGGAATCCTGGGGTTTGTAGTTTAGGGATGGCAGTCACATAGGGACACTTGGGGGGTGATTCAATGTTTTGGGGGCAACCTGGCCCGTAGCCATGCCCCTTCACACCCTGGCCTTGCCCCTGCACATCGCAGCCACGCCCTCCGCACAGTGGCCACGCCTCTCATGCTGTAGCCCCGCCCTCTTCCTCCCCCTGCACACACTCCAAACTCCGCCACTGAGGGAGGGACCTTTAGAATTCTCAGCCAGAGAGCTCTTTAGCCTCAGAAAACTATGAACCCCAGAATTCCACAGGAGGTTGAAAGTGGAATAAGAGCACCATAACAGTGTAGGGCAGAAATGGCCTAAGCGGGGGAGAAGAGAAGAGGTGATTGTGGTCCTGGTGTTCTCATTCTTTCCTATATGAAAAAAATAAAGTTTGGTCTTTTTATGCATCAACATGTACCTTCCCACTGAGAGACCAAGAGGATAGGAAAGTCCATATTGTACGCTGTAGAAAACTTTTCATTACTCAGTTGATTTCCCTGAAGGAGCTTGTATAAAGCAGGTATAAACCTATGCACACACTCCACTGGCTACCCGCTAGTTTCCAGGCACGGTTCAAAGTGTTGGTTATGACCTATAAAACCCCAAATATAGCTTTGTGTCCAAACCAAATATGACTTGAAGGACTGCATGCTACAATATGAAGTTGCCCCAGTGAGAAGACCTGTGGGACATAAGCACCTCTTCTGTCCCATCACTATTGAAGACACTTTTAATGGGGAAATGGAGAGATTCTTCTTGGTGACTGCCCCCATTCCATGCCAAGGAAGGCCAAGTTAATTATACCCTTGTTGTCCTCCTCCCAGCCACCAGAGATATTTTATTCAGACAGAATTTGAGGTTCTAAATTAGCTTGTTGGTTGAAGTGGCCTTTAACTAGTGGTGGGTAGTGTTCATTCCTCTTATTAATGGATACATTTTCAATTGATTTGCTTTTATGTTGTAAGTTTTGGTCTTTATCTTTTATTTTACTGTTGCTAACTACCTTGAGCACTGTTTGTTATAGAAAGGTAAGTGTGCATGAGCGTGTGTGTGTGTGTTTATATTGCTCACAACACTAAAAACACTTTTTCACAAACAAGAACTCCAGTTTTAGGCCCTTTTCGCATTGAGGCTTCTAGCGCAAGCGGGGGAGGGCGGGTCGCACGAGAAGCCTTCTCCGGGAGGCTGCCGTTTCCCCCTCCTTCCTTCCGCAGGCGAAGGAACGAGCGGGGAAGCGGCAGCCTCCCGGAGGCAGAGGCGGCTCGCGCGTCCACCCCCCCACGAAGCAGGAGGCTCTCGCGTCCGCCCCCCCTCGCGAAGCAGGAGGTGTCGCGTCCGTCCCCCCTGCGTGTGCTCAAAGCAGGAGGTGTCGGGTCCTTCGCGCTAGCTCCCTGCCTCGCCCCTTCCTTCCGCAGGGGCGGAGGGAAGGAAGCGCGACCTGGCTGCCTCCCCGACGCTCCACACAGGAGGTAAGTGTGTGTGGGCGCCGGGAGTGCTGCGCGAGCGCGGGTGATTTTCACTTTGAGGCGAAAATCAAAAAATATGCGCTCGCGCAGCGTCAGCCCCACGAGAGCGGCGGAAGTGGGAGTGCGTTGTGCAGAGCGACGCTCCCGCTCCCACTCCCACGAGGCTCAGGGGGCTGTCGCGCGACAGAAAACCCATGCGAAAAGGGCCTTAATCAACAATAATGGCAACTCTTCAGCCAGACCTATAAACTGTTCCTTAAACCGGATGTTGCATTCAAAAACCATGGGTCATCACACTACTAGGTCATCATCAGATTCTTCCCTATTCCTCCCCCAGGTATTAATTTCTTGGATATTATCAGAGCTGTGTGTGTGTGACTTATTTTCATTGTGCCTCCTTTTGCGTAGCTGTTAATAAAGCTTCTCTTCTCAACTTTGCAGAAGTCTTTGTTCCTTTTTTCTGCTTAATGCCACTGCACGGTTTTGAAAGCCACTGTGCAGGCCATTCCGATAAAGAATTGCTCAATGTGGAATTTCTTTGCTTGGTGTCGAAATTGACCTGACAACGTTGCCCTGTAGTTGGCAAGCCCATCACTGTCAGTTAGCGCATGATTAAGGGCTTTGAGAGCTTATCCTGGGAGTATCTTTGAATTCCTTAGAGCATCATGGTTTTTTGCCAACTTATTGGGCCTTCCCAATAAAGCCATTTCTGCACTAGCCTGTTATAGTGCTATTATTCCACTTTCAACATCCTATGGAATCCTGGGGTTTGCAGTTTAGGGACGAGCCTTTGAGGTCCCTCCCTAAACTGCAAAGCCCAGGATTCCATAGGATGTTGAAAGTGGAATCATAGCACTATAACAGGCTAGTGCGGAAATAGCCTGGGTGTTAAATGACAAAGTGCAAATACTTCATTAAAGCTGATCCCACTGGCTTATGGTCAAAATCCTTCTAATGAAAATGGTTTTAAAGGTTTCATTGACTCAATCAGCTCAACACACTGTGATTCATTTTGAGTACAAATCTTCAAACAGAATAACCTTTCTTTATTAGGAAACTCTCTACTATGTTAACCACTTTTTGAACCAGATGAGGGCCCTCTTCAAGATGAAGCACATTGAGGTACTTGTGGGGGTGGGAGATGAGACAGTTTTAATTAAGGATAGATCAATATATATCTTTTTGCTTTCCAGAACTTTTTTAAAGCACAAGTTCATTCCGCTGTGTTTCACCAATCAGGTATTTGTCTGACTTTCTATCTGTGTGTCTGTCTAGCTTGCTATCTTTGTAGACCAGAGCTTTCCAATCTTTTCATGTGGGTGACACACTTTTCAGACATGCATCATTTTGTGACACAGTAATTTAATTTTACTAGCAAACTGGAGGTTAAACTAACCCCTGATGACAGATACAGACACATAACATAAATTGTAATAACAAAATGTAAGGGGACACAACATATCTCATGAAAACCTTTCATATATTTTTTAAAACATATGATTTATTTATAGCATATAACATGCACTTCCAAGATTGTAGGTGACACACCTGCACACTTCAGGCAACACACAGACGTGTCGCGGCACACTGTTTGGAAAGCCCTGTTGTAGACACTTGTGGTCATTTCCCCCATTATTTGCCTTTTTACAACAACTATCCTCCTTTTCGTATTTTCATTGTTTAAATTGACTTTTTGCATCCTGACATGAGATCCTTGAGATAGATTAGGGTAAAAATAATAGACAGACAGATAGATAGATAGATAGATAGATAGATAGATAGATAGATAGATAGATAGACAGACAGACAGACAGACAGACAGACAGACAGAGGGATAGATAGAATGTTCCACAATCTACAGATTTTTCTATGAAGTTTTCCATAATATAGACTTTAAAAAGTAAACAAAACAGACAACTGCAGGACAACATTTGGAGAACTACAACAACCAAAACAGAATTGAAGTATGTTTTGTGGGTTAGTTTGGAAAGGTGAATTGGTCAACTTGCATTAAAATGCCAACCCAAGCAAAACCCCTTCACAAAACATACACCATCGGGCATTTTAATATTACTTCCTATAGGCTTTTACAGAATATACATGTTGAATATGCCACATTTGTTGCATTCATTAAGATCACTTTGCACCATTTAGAGAGCTATAATTAAAATATCAAAACAGTAATTGTTTTCATTGCAAGTACACCAAAAAGTCATTAAAATGGTCTGACTTGCATAATGAACACACACTGTCAGCCACAGAATTCATTCTAAATCATTCCTGGAAAGATTCTAATTAACTTCTGTACGGGTGGGGAGGAGATTCCTGTAACAGTTAGAAGGCAACAAAGAATTTATGTGAAATTTTCCAAGTAGGAAACTCTTTCAGACAATGTCAAAAGCTTTCCTGTTGTGTGAATAGAATGCAATTAGTTTTTCCAAAAGACAGGTAAGAAATGTTTTGGCTTTGCTGCTTACTTAAAATAGGAGCATAGACAGGAAAGGGAAATTTTGAAGAAATTGGTTATTAGGGAGAAAACTGAGTACATAATTAGTTTATGGTGAAATATTTTGAATCCATGAACTCTCAAGTGGCTCAGGTAATGAAAATCAAGTAGTCCGTCATCTTGCTCCATCGGCAGAAAAAGCGGGATACCCATTTCCCCAAATAGTTTCAAGCACTATGCATAGCAACTTTAGTGTGACTTAAAACCTGGAGTGGATTCACTATCCCACTGACTTGGGAGCCATTGCTGCAGCCAATATACAGATAGCGTGTACACATATTGCTTATGTTGAGAAGACCTGAGGCCAGTCCATGTCACGGAGTTAAAACAGTATGATTCCACTCTAACTGCCATGGCTGCATCTAGTGGAGTCCTGGGATATGTAGTTGGGTTAGGCACTAGAGCTCTCTGGATGAATGTTCTAAATATCTCCTCTAAACTGCAAATCCCAGAATTTCATAGGATGGAACCAGATCAATTAAAGTGGGATCATAGTGCTAGAACTGTTCAGTGTGAAAAAGCCCTTTGACCCATCACTTAAATCTAGGGACAAGAGCATGAGGATTAGTCAGTCAGTAAAATGGGAAGACTGGAAACCTACCTTTTCTGCTTCAACAGAAGCTGAAGTATCTCTGTATGCTAAAAAAAGCTAGTGCATTTTCTGCATTTGAGGCCATCTTCTGCCATTAGCATTAAAGTTGCTACCATTTCTGGCATCCATGGACATTCTGAGAACACTGTTGACATTTAAAGCATTTTATATCCACTAGGATGTTGTCTCTCCCCAAGAGAGAGTAACTAAAGACTTTGTTTTGCAATTAAATAAAACATCTGCATCTTGTGGAATCCTGGGCTTTGTAGGTTGGTGAGGCACTGGAGCTCTCTGGCTGAGAATTCTAAGTACTCCTCCATAGATTACAAATACCAAGGTCCTTTTCGCACGGGCCTTCTGTTGCGCAACAGCCCCGTGAGCCTCGCGGGAGTGGGAGAGTCGCTCTGCATGATGCACTCCCACTTCCGCCAGGCTCACGGGGCTGAAGTGGCGCGATCGCGGGTTTTTTGATTTTCGCTTCGAAGCAAAAATCACTCGCGCAACGCTCCCGGTGCCCGCGCACTTACCTCCTGTGCGGAGCGTCGGGGAGGCAGCCGTGTCGCACTTCCTTCCCTCCGCCCCTGCGGAAGGAAGGGGCGGGGCGCTAGCGCAACGGACGCACAGCCTCCTGCTTCACGCACGCGTGGGGGGGTGGATGCGACAGGCTCCTTTCTCGCGCGCGCAGGGGGGGCGGATGTGACAGGCTCCTTTCTCGCGCGCGCGGGGGGTCGGATGCGACAGGCTCCTGATTCGCCTGGGGGAGGGTGGCTCGCGCAACGCTGTCGCTTCCCCCTCGTTCCTTCGCCTGCGGAAGGAAGGAGGGGGAAGCGGCAGCCTCCCGGAGAAGGCTTCTTGCGCGAGCCGCCCTCCCCCGCTCGCGCTAGAAGCCTTAATGCGAAAAGGGCCCAAGATTTCATAGGATGGAACCACAGGAGTTAATCAAAAGGGGCCCTGATCAGCACATGGAGGTTGATGGAATCATTGGGCCAACAGAAACAATCCTGATTCTTCTTCCTCCACAAATTGACTGCATACTCATTTACTGTTTGAACAAGGTTTTCCTACCACCCTTACGAGTGGACAGATTCATCATAATTGGATTTCTTTGACATTTGCCGGTGGCTCATATTTCCATGACTAACTGTGCTTATGATGTGTTCATATCTCCAACCATAATCCATTGAAACAAAATGCACTGGTTCCTATAGTAGTTAGCCTCGATTAATTACTTTTGGACAGATTTAATTAAAAATAATATCACACAATTTTTTTAAAGAAAAAAAAAGACAACTGGATCAATGCTTCAGTTTCAGACATGTCTCCGTCTTTCCCATAAATGATGTACACACAATTACACAGCACAAGTCCATTAATTAAAAAGAGTAATTAAAGCACACTGCAGGAGAGTAACTTTGATTTGAATCAGCATTGCCTCTGTAATTTTACTTTTTTTAAAAAAAAAAACACCATGGGTTTTCTTTTTCTTCTTCATTCCTTGAAACTCAGGATGAGCTTTACATGGTTTGCTTCAATTGAGCAAGTAAGAAAATAACCCCCCAACCAACGTATGTTACAATTTGTAAAGAAGAGAAGGAAATGGGACAGGGTACTCCCTCCGAATAATTTCTAATAAATGAAAAAAAAAAACCTATCCCTTAAAAGCTGGTGGTTGGATATATCTAGTATATTGCCCTTATGGAAAGACTAACTATGCTTCTAAAGCAACCCAAGGAAGAGATGAAGAAGATTTTGGGGGAACGTGGTTTCCTTTGATTCAGTACCTAAATACACAGAAGAGCTCTGAAAAACCACCAGCAATGCAAGCAACAATTTGGAGACAAATCTGCTGAACTCCTACAGTCTTCTTGAATCTTGTTGCTTTCTTGGCGACCTCAAAAAGCATATGATCGACTCTGCATCATGTACCTTCTCTGTGGTTGAAAGGGAAGAAAACTCATTCGACTCCATTTGCAATCTTTTGCCCAATTTCAGTTACTTTATCTTGTTTTATTTCATTTCTGTTTCAGAAAAACCCTGTTTAAATAATGTTTACATCTGCAGTTTTGATTGTCTATTGTACTTCTGGTTGTATTTTAAGTAAAGAAGTTCAAATGGAGGAGAAGGAGAGCTATCCAAAAAGATTATGCCTGGCACAGCGTAGTGTAATATTCCATCTGTGGAACTGTGACACACCTCTCCTCTCAACAGACTCACTTTTGTTCCACTATAGGCCCTCCTGGCCACTGTGTGGCTGATGGACAGTAAGAGACGTTTGAGAAGCGTCTGGCCACATCACTATGGCCAGACACAGAATAACTGCATCATCTACTAAAATTTTCCAGGGTCTTCTGAAAGTCTCAGTAAGTGAAGAACTCATTTTGCAGCTGGCTGGTGACACATCTAGACCCTTCTCCAATCCTCCCTCCCACTCTTTACCACATACAGAATGATGATATCTAAACAGTGAACTGGGGAGCTTTGGTCATTGCAGAGGGTGGAAGAGAATACCAACCTTTGCAACAACCCAAAAAAGACATAAATAGGAGAAAGGTAGGAATAATAGGATGTCAGCTATGATGTGTTATAACAGGTAGATGTTTCTTTGTATACAGTATTGTCTAAATATTTACGCTGCTTGTTTCTACAGTTCAGAATAATTCACAAATCCCTCAAGGGAACAGTAAACTCATGATCACTGTGAGGATATCTGAATGGCTATGGCTTGCTGTGGACATTGGTCTCAATCTGCAGAGAAGGTCTGTTGCTGGAGATCCTTCCAGAAGGGGATCAGAGATTCCTACTAGCATGGGGGTCCACCAGTGGTGCCCTACTACCAGGCATACTAGGGTACATTAAAAATGGGGTAGTTTGGGGCATGTTAGGGAGGCATCTGAGAACACTTGGGATCTTAGCTTCGTTCACTTTCCTCAAACACAGCTTGGATGCAACTAGTTCTCAAACAAGCTGTCAAATAACAAGTTACTACCATGCAATAACTAAGGGGTAAAGATTTTGTTAAACATTCAGAAATCTGTATGATTAAAGAGCACAGTCAGAATTGTCCAAATCACAGTATTTCCTATTTCTGTGTATGGTTGGGAAAGCTGAAAAGTGAATAAAGTTGACAGGAAGAGAATAAGCCCATAAAAACATGGCAGTGGGGGAAAGTTCTAGACATATCATGGACTACTGAAAGACAAATGAATGAGTCTGAGGGTAAATTGAGCTGAATTCTCACTGGAAACAAAGGTGACTAAACTAAGGCTATTGTACTTTGGACACATCACAGAAAGACATGACTCACTGGAAAATATGATAATGCTTGGTAAAGTGGAAGGCAATGGGAAAAGAGGGAGACCACATTGCAAGTGGATTGATTCCATCAAGGAAGCCATGGCTCTGAGTCTGCAAGCCCTTAGCAGGACAGTTGGTGACCAGGTCTCTCAGATCCATATTGTCAAGCGTGCCCAACTGAGCCTCAAAATTCCCAAATGCTGCTTCATGGAAAGTGTGGGGCGTCTGGGCTTATGAAATAGTGGCAGCTCTATTAACATCAGTGTACTTGCTTTGCAAAAGCTTGTTCCATAGTACACAGAAAGGCTTTATAGAAATTTCACAAAGTATGCGTTTCCTGCAAAACACATTTTTTAAGAAAAAAAGTCCAGCAACTCCTCAATTTACTGAGAAACAATTCCTTCTACTGTTACTGGAGCTTCCCTCTAACTGGGTGTTCTTCACATCACAAATCCTAATTATTAACTGAAGTTCATATAAAGAAATATTTCCAACGTTTTAAGAATATATGTTGGCTGAGTCCCATTAACCTCAAAAGGAATAACCATTAGATGAAAATGAGCTATATTTGTTCATGTGTGTACATGTTCTAACTACATTAGGATCGACTACAACAGAAAATCATTTTGTCATTAAGTGTAATGAACCTAGGCTTCCACCTCCTTAAATGTTGGTTGTAAAGGCTTCTTACCAAGACTAAATTTTATCAGCATTACACTGTTGGTAGATATATAATATGATCCATTTATTTCTTCTGAACCTCTTAAACACGTACCAAATTATATGCCTTTACTAAAACTGGGTATATAATTTAGACCAACGTATAACTTAAACCAGTGATTTTTCAGATATCTGATGTGGAGGACTAGCAAGGTCCCCCCCCATGTTACTGTCTTAATATTCTTAATATTTTATTAATTGCATTAATATTAAGAAAACTATGTGGGAAGGGAGGTGGTAGACATTCTAAATGTGGTGGACATTTTAAAAGCAGCTGAAAAAGCGGAATGACAGAAGACAAACTGGGACTCTCTCTGACAAATTGGAACAGTTGGAGGCTATGTAGTGTATGAGTTCAGACCTCAAGCGTAGAAGAGATTAGCAACATGGAGCCTTCAGCCTTCCAAAGCACAGAAAATATGGGGCATCAGTACTGGCTGGGTTTGGGATGAACATTAATGCTGAGCTAACAGTTCCAGATCGACAGTGTTCTTCCCAAAAGTATTTGGGGATGTGTAACATCTAGGCTGATTCTGGAGCTGGTCATTCCCAACCCCGCCAATCAGAAGGTGAGGGAATTATCAGAAATGCAAGGTTTTTATGTACTTCTATATCAAAGGTGGGCAAAGGACTCCCCACCTGAGGCTATTTCCACCCAAACCCAGGTATGCTCTCTCCCCACCACAAAAAGCTCCCATTAACTTATCAATTGTGGCAAGATTTTTTTCCAAGTGGGGAAACACTCCAAATTGGTAAAATGCTTTAGGAGGTTAGGATCTTGCTTACATTTCATTTTTTGCAGAAAAACACAGTTCCCCCAGCCATGCCAAACGAACACAGTTTCCAAAAATATGGATGGGCTTTTGTGCAGGATGGCCGCTTTTTGCTCAAAGCCACCTATTTTTCCCAAAACACCATGTGGGTCTCTGTAAACAGGTAGATGAGTTGTGCAAAAAAAAGAAATGTAGTAAGAAAGACTCACCTCCTTAATGAGTGGTGAGTGGGTAAAACAGCATAATGAAAATTAATCCATTTGGTATCTGTTCATTATTCATAGTGTTTGCTTTGTAAGAAATGATAATTGAATAGAATGAGGGTCATAATTATCATTTGTTTTTCCGTGGAAGATAAAACAAATACACACTGAGGCAGATCCAGAACAACTTCCTTGCATTTAGATGGAACAGAGAGACAGAGCCGGGGATCTTTAGCTCACTGGTGAGGTTGAGTCTGCAAATCCCAAACAACCTCTCCGTAGTTTCATGTAGATGTCAAATAGAGTGGGAGCAAGATAGAACCACAAGGGCTACCAAAGGAAAGGGGTGGGCCTCTACATGGGGGCCGGGGTCCAATTTTCCAGCCAATGACCACCTCTGTGAGCCATCTCTGCACAGCAAACCCAAATACCTCCCTTCTTCTCTGAAGTCCTTCTCAAAATGGTGAGAGGAAGTGCTATGATGTCACTTCCTGTTGAAATTTTTTATAATATCATTTTATTAAAGTTTCACAATTAAAACAACCATTTATTATTGCTATTTCACATGAATTATTTCTTGAATCTTCCAAACTGATCTAGACTTCATTTCCAAAATCTCTTAACATTGTTATATCATTGTACTGCATTTTTCAGCCATTTTACACGTTAGTACATAGCATTTCCATTACCATATTCCTGCTTCATGATATCTACTGTACTTCCTGTTGACATTTTTGAGGGGGGCTGCAGAGGAAAACAAAGGTGTTTGAAGGTACTACAGGGTTCTGGACTGCTTGCAGATTTAGGGAGGGTACATTTGTATGGTTTTCATACATTTAGGGTGTCTTCTGTGTTAATTTTTTAGATAATTGGGGGATTGGGGGAAGTTTCAGGGGAACAGGAGTAGAGTCTCAGGATCCCATGGGTTCCACTCCTGCCACAGACCAATGTCCATGGTATCAAACAGGCAGTCCCAACACTACCTTCCAGCTTTGTGTTTTCTGCCTCTTCCTCTCTTAAAGCCTCCTCTGAATTTCAAATGGAGGCTATCTTCTTGGAGCGAGAGTGACCAGTTTGCACCAAGGAAAGGTCTGGACCAAACATTTTATACATGTGCGGTTCTTCCCAGCGACGCCGCCACCACCACCACACACACAAACACACACAAACACACACAGAAAACTGTCACAGGCAATTCATCTGAAAAAGATTGGCTCAGCAAATTTGCGTGCTCACTCCTATTGTATTATTAATGGAAGCTGCTTCAAGTGTTCTTTTCCTCACATCTCTCTAGGGAAGCAAGAAGGCAAAATAACAGATTGTTAAGAGGATGGAACCAAATTAAAAAATAAAGCACATGCAAATGATTTGCTCTTGGTATGGATTTGGGAACTTAAGACGGCACGTATTAGAGCGCAGCAACGGAGAGGCATAGAGCAAAAATCAGGGCAAAATTATGCCTACAACCAAATCTATCAACAGCATATTCAAGACTCTGAACTTTTTTTAGCACAGATGGGCTGGATTGGCTGGAGGGACTTACTTTATAGCTGGAAATGCAGTAAGAGGAGGAAAAATTTGGAGACAAACAGCCTCTGAAATTTGGCAGAGGAAAATGGCTACAGGTTTTCCTTACTTTTAATTACGTTTTTCCTAATTTTGTTCAGTTAAAACCCTTGTGCAAAGAGAAATGGTTATATTCATTTCATATACTTCTTATTCCATTTTTGCTTTTTAACATTGTTGCTAGTATTCTTACTCACATTAGTTACACTTATATTCTCAACTCCAGACTGCAAACATGATTCTTTTTTTTGCCCCTATTTTCTCCTCACTTTACCCTCTGTAACCCTGTGAGGCAGGACAGGATGAAAGAAAAAAAAAAAATGATTGGCCCAGTGAATATTGAGGCACAGACAGGACTGAAATCTGAATTTCCTAAGTTTCACTCCAAAGCCAGCCGCCCCGCCCCCCGAAACTGCAAACCCCAGGATTCCATAGGATATTGAGAGTGGAATCATCGCGCTATAACACTCTAGTGCGGAAATGGCCTAAGTAAACTCTCCTGGGCCAGCCCCCACGAAGTTTACATGAATGCCAGGCTCCAACAACTGGCAAAATGGATCTTCTTCTCAACATATAGCTGATGCCCTGTAATAACCTGAGACAAGAGACACATAAACTCAATCCAGTTACACCTATTACAGGCCTCTGGCTGGACTATCTCCTAAATCAATCGCCTATTGATCAACAGCCCCCAAGCATGGTTAAAATTGTGTGTTCCCTCTTTACTAATCACAAAAGAGGTGTAGAGTCTGATTTTCCTAGTGTCCTTAATGAGAATAGCTAATTCGGTTTAGACACCAGAGCAAATTGGCTTTGACCAAATCAGTTTTAACTGGGCACTTTACTGTGGAAAACAATATTGGGATGGGCTAAACGGCAATGTGGCTTCCGTCAACACCCTTAGTTTGCTAACAGTAAAGATGGACATAATATTTATGGGGAGAATGGAAGCAGGGGTTTCTCCACTTGTAGGAAACCCTGATGAGCCATATTCTTAAGCCTTTGTTTTTGCCTCCCCACTTGAGTCTTCAAATAGACCCAAAGGATTATTCCTACTTCTCACTTACTGTTTTAGTGCCCCCTCAATACAGCCACGTATCAGCAACAGGTAGGTGAGGAGGAAGTTGAAGCTCATGGTCTGGGTGTGTTCCAATATTGATCTCTTAGCAATGACCACATCATCCAGCATATCTGGAGTTCCCAGAAGATGCCTGCATGATTGGGTACCTGCTACTGGAGAACAGCTGGATGACAAACCCCAGCAGGCCATGTGTCTAATTTTAAACAAGCTACATCCTTTGAGTAAATGTAAATGGAACCTATAAAAATGCTGACTGTGGAAGTGCAAATGTTGCACACCTTTGATAAAGACTTCATACAGGAATGAGGAACCCTCCATCACTGACACATAATGATCACCATAGAGCTGGAGGTCCCCTCTCTACTTCTCCCTGTTATCCATCTTGATCTGATTGGAGGAAGCCCCAGGAAAGCATCAAGGGTGGGCCCTGCCAGGCCCATGGAGACTTTGGAGCAGCTCAGAGGTGCTCTGTGCTCACACCAGGCCTGAACTGAAAGACCTGGAGCAGTATAAACAACAGAATGGGGCAGGGGGTTCAATTCTCTCCTACCCCTCAAGACTAATCGGGCAAATTGGGCAACCAGGACTGTCATATGTTTGGGGTCCCCTCAGAAATTCATTCATTCAGAAATGAATTAAAAGACCATTATTTTTGCTATTGTTTTCAAATTGTTACCAGTTTCAGGAGCAGAGCAAGAAGGAGGGCAATGTTTTCGACACGATGTATATTACTTTCATTGTTTTATAAAAACATACTTGAAAGTAATCAAAATTAACAATGACTTGTCTTCCAATGCTAAGTCCCCACCTTAGAAACAGTTACAGAACCCCAGGGGAGCATGTTGGATGTTGGGCAAGGTTGATGAATCTGTGACCTTCTAGATCTTCTTGTACAGCAACTTCCATCTTTCCTAATCATTGGCTATGGGGGCCAGGGGCGATCAGAGAAGATGTCCTAAAATCATTTGGAAGGACCCATGTTCCTCAACTCTAATGGTTCCAGATGCCTTCCCCTAGATCAGGGGAAATAGTGAATGCCCCGTGGAGGACAGAACCCAGTTGCAAAATGAACAGTGGTAGAGCTTTTCATTCATTCATTCATTATTAGTCAGCTAGCTATCCAAAGAAGTTACTTCCTCTTGCTTTACATTATTCCAGACTGAGACTCCACACCCTGAAGATACCAGATCTTGTCTGATCATGTTAGCTAAGCAGGGTCAGGTGTGGGGAATACTTGGGTGAGGACTGCCAAGAAATGCCAGATGTGGTAGTTTATAATTCAGAGAAAGACAATGGCAAACCGCCTCTTGAGCATTTCCTGCCTAGGAATACTCTATGGAGTTGACAGGAAACTTGTAGCCATATGTACAGATGGACACATTGTTCCAGGCTCACAGTGGCTTCTGTATTCAATTATTTATCCATCTATTTACTACATTTATATCTTGCATTTCCTCCAGTGAGCTGAGTATTGTATACACGTATCTTTCATCTTCCTCCATTTATGCTCACAACAACTCTGTGAGGTAGGTTAGGCTGCAAATGAGTAACTCAAACTCCCCTGGTGAGCTTTATGGCTCATTGGAGGCAAGAACTTGGATTGGCCAAGTCCCCATCCAACGTTCTGTCCAGTATATGCCACAGGCTTTCCAATACTGGCCATTTACCTGCAGGATAGCATTGCAATGTACCTTGTTTGGCAATTAAGCACTACAAGGTTATTCAATAAGACAGCTTGTAGCTGAAGACCTGTGTATTTTTATATTTAGTGGAAATGCAATTATTCCATTTGACAAGATAATGAAAATTGTTGACTCCCATTAAGAACATTATTTTCCAGGATATTTGCTCCGGATCCAGTCACCTGGTGACATTCATTTATGTGACTCAAATAAACCTTTCCAAATATAGGTTTTAATAAGGTTCGGGCAGAAGAGGATATCAGGAGAAAGGTAGCAGCGATCTAATTACCTCAGAACTGTAGCAGTAACCCAAAGTGTTTTATTAGTTCATTATGTTATTAAGAAGTTTGCACTTCTATGCACTTGACAGTTAATAAAGAAACCTTTTCTAAAACCCTGGTACTCCTCGATATACTACCTCTGCATTTTGATTGGTATTTTCATTGTAAGGGAATTTTAGTTGAAATTAGGCAATAAATGTGTTGTGCACCAAATAACCAACTTATGAGCCATTTTGCATGTATACATTCATGGAGTGCTGCTAATTCCAGGCTGGAAGAGCTGGCAACCATATTTCAGTCTAGGACTGGAGGATGCCAGACCAGGGTGCCTTCAGCCAGTTGCTGCAGCTGGAGGGCTAGGGCTTGAATTTTCAAGAGTAGCAGGCAGGAAAAGTTACTATCCTGACCAGATGAGGCCAGAACAGCTTCTTGGTCTTGCTGCCCAGTGATGCCATGCCATCTATGCTGAAGCTCGCCAGGAGCCTGCTTTGTAAGCTGACCATTTATGAATTGCCAAAAGCAAAACTGAAACCAGAAATATATCACCAGAAGAAAAGGAGAGATGCAGAAAGTGCAGAAAATGGAGTGAGCTTATTCTCTGCTGTTCCAGAGACTAGAATGAGAACCAATGCATTCAGTTATAAGAGATTCAACATAAGCATTAGGAAGAATCTTTTCTTTTTTGTACTGTAAGTGTTCCCTAGCAATCACATTTTGCTATGCATCCCTAGCTAGATCAGGTATTGACTCTCCTTCTTGGGAGGTCTTCGAAAAGATATCTTTCAGAAGTGTGTTAGTTGTGTATTCTCTCAGCGCACAGGAGTTTGGACTAGCTGGGCCATATAGTCCCTTCCAACTCTTAAGCTTATCTGATTCCACAAGTATTTGAATAAAATTGTCATCTTTTGGTTTATGCATAGATGCACAAGTAGAATTTTTTGACAGTGGGAAAGAATGCCAGGGGAAGTACTGGATGCCCCTTCACTGGCTATGTCCTTGTCTTCATATGCCCAAGAGAAATTTCTAAGTCACCAAAGACACCCAAATTGTACCCAGATGAGGAACAAGAGTACTTGCCATACCATTATAATCATATTTTTACCTGCTGCTTCATTTTTATTCTCATGGCTGTGTTTGTTTGCATTGTGAGCCACCCTGGGAACATTTTGTGTTGGAGAATGCCAAAGCCTCCTAAACGACATGGTGTTTAAATATGCATTTTTCTCTCAAAAGTTCATTTAAATGCACATTTTGATACATTTAAACTGCCAAGAAGAGCAACACATCATATGGATTAATGAGAAATCTGCCCAACAGCTAAATTTCTATCCACTCCTCAGTCTGAGAGAGGTGAGACAGAAAATCTGGTACAGGAAGTACCAAAGACTGAATTTCCAAAGAAATCCTAACAATGATCAGAACAGTAGGCTCTGCTGTTGCTCCCAGATCCACTTGCCACTGATATCTGAGGAGATAGTCTTCTGGGACCAGGGGAGGAATCTCAGAGCAAGCTCATTGCCTTGAAAATTACATACATGCACATACACCATTGCAACATGTAACTGTGGTTTTTAAAACTCCCACTGCTGCAGACTCCTTTGGAGCAGCTACTATAGAGTGCTCTTTGTTCAAGACCCTGGGATGCTTCCTTTGATTGGACTACCACATGTTCTTTTAAAAATACTGAGCTTGCAAATGTGTTAAAAGGAGTGGGGGGGGAATCCTCTGTTCATTACAAACATCGAAAACTTAATTTCCAATCAGAGAAACATTTTCTCATTTTAAGGTTTATTATCTGAATGAGATGCTCTGAACAACTGTGGCCGATGTTTGATGATTCATGCTTAATGACACCAACTGCGACCATCTCCATACACTCCAACATTTCACAGATGGAAACAGGGACACATAAGGACAAGCAACATCAGGGAGTGGCCACATTGGCAAAAGTTATGAGTGAAGAAGGACACATAACTAAGAGAGGCTGTAGCTGTTTGCTTTTGCCCGAGCCTACTGGGAAGGACAAGACTCTACCCTTACTGAGGAGGGAGGAGTACAAACTGCTTTTTCACCGTGAACTCTGCAGACGTGAAGGTTACTGGGCTATTAACTTTTTCAGACTAGTCTACTTTACAAGGCTGTTGTGAGGGTAGTGAGGAGGGGGAGGCATGCATATCTTCCTTGGAGCAAGGACAAGAAGGAAATAATTTGGAAGGGTATGGTTGTCCAATCTTTATCAATAATTGGGTTGTGTGCAGTAGTTTTAAATTTGTGCCATAATGCTTTAACAACTAGAGGCAAAATAAACAGAAAGTTCTTTATCAAGTTTAAAGTACAAATTGTGTGTGTGTGTGTATTTATATCCCGCCTCTCCCAACGGATCGAGGCAGTACTACAGCAATACATCAAATACATTAAAAGCATTAAAACATAACCCATCCTCCCCACCCACCAACCCATCTAAAACTCCTTAAAATACATTAACTATTAAAGTATTAAACTATATATATGTATCTATGAATTCTGAAAACAAGTTCAAAGATGGAATGGTGAATTTTGAAGTTCAGACACCCATCCAACATTAAGGCAACTATGTTATTCAAAACAGTAAACTCTCCTGTTTTTAATCTCCAGGATCATTATGTCTTTTGTGAAGCCAATGAGTCTTAATTGTCCATTCAAGACCAAGCCATCCAAAGTTAATTTACATGGCAATAGGCTTAGCTCACAAATGATATATATTTTACTGGGGAAATCCACCCCTCCTAGCTACTATGACGATTACAAATAGAAAGAATATTTGATTATGTTTTAACTTCAGTTTTCAATGGGTTTTAACTATGTCTTTTTAATGGTTGCAAGCTGCTTTGAGTCCCAACCTGAGAATGATGGAAAAGGGAAGCCTAAGAAGCAATAGGAAGCCATGGCTAATGAAGTCATTACACCTGCTAATCAAAAATAAAGTAAAATGAATTCAGTACTGTGGTCCTATGAGCCTTGGGCCATTTCCGCACTAGACTGTCATAGCGCTATGATTCCACTTTCAACATCCTATGGAATCCTGGGGTTTACAGTTTCGGGAGGGGCAGCCCAGCTCCTCCCAAAACTGCAAACCCCAGGATTCCATAGGATGTTGAAAGTGGAATCATAGCGCTATAACAGTCTAGTACGGAAATGGCCCTAGTCCCACTACAACCTTAGGTGGATGAGAGGTCAGTTCCTAGGTTGCCGGAAAGGGAGTCCTCCATCCAGGAGAAATGAAACTACCAACTTTATTACATGGGGGGGGGGAAGAATCATTCCATTATGAAATCTGACATTTTATGGCAGCGATTAAATCCATGGTTCTTGGCTAGGACCATAAGTCAGTTTTATCGTGGCTTGTCTTCTCTTGGAGCATAAATATGGATAACATCAAAAGGGGTTGCTGCATGAGTGCCCATCCAAAGAGCAGACATTTCAGAAGTTTATCGAGCAGAGCCAGCTAGAGAAGCTAATTAACAAGACAAGTTGCCAACCTGGTTGGGGGGAAAACTCTTTCCAGAATGTTAGATCCTGGTGGTTTCTTTTTAAAAGAAGAAGATTACATGCCAACAATTGACCAAAATGAATGAATAAGTTTTAAAAAAAAACTCTATAATGATTTTATGAGGAAAGTAAAGTAGGAATCATTTTTAATGCTAGAGCCTGTAGGCAGCTTTCAGATGGCTTTGAGTCTGCTCTCGGCAAAGCTTTATTCTAATGAGTGTGCCTGCTTTTGAAAATAGTGAGATATATTTTGCTAGAAACAGGAACTTGGAAGCCATTTCTCAGGGATAATGTTGCCAGGTCTCAGGGCCTCTCTTCTGTAGTCCTCAGGGTGAGAAGGAGGAATCTCAGGGCAAGAACACTATCTTGAAACTGTGTATATGAAAGCTGGACCATGAAGACAGCTGAAAGGAAGATAATTAACTCATTTGAAATGTGGTGTTGAAGGAGATACCTAGAGATACCATGGACTGCCAAAAAAGACAAATGAACATGTCTTGGAGCAAAGCAAGCCTCTACTATCACCAGAAGTCCACTAGAGTGTAATCAAGAAGGCAAAACTAGAAACATGCAAACTAGGAGAGGCCGCAGCTGCTTGCTTTTGCTCGAGCCTTTTGGAAAAGGAAAGACTTTGCTCCCTCTTTACCTCTTCCTCTTGCTGGGTTAATTGAGTACAAACTACTTTTGCACTTGGAATTCAGTCAAAGCAAGCCAGAATGAAGGAGAAAAGTGGAGGGGGAAGAGAAAAAAACTTGGACTCCTTAAAAGCTACCAATAAGGGGGATGATGGAGGATTTAACTGGGATTGCCCCTGCCAAATCAGGACAGCTGGAGGGTATGCTGACATTTAATAACAATTTTAAGTAGTTTTAATTCTATAGATTGTTTAGTTGTATTCTAAAATAATGCACACACACAATGTTTTTGTATGCATTTTAACCTGCATATTTTGTAAAGCTCTTTGAATCCCAGTATCCCAGCCTCATGAACTCCCATAATTGGGTCACCTTGGGGTCGCCATAAGACAGAAACAACTTGAAGGCACTGAACAAGAATTGGGGAAGGAGTGATAATAACAACACTGGTGGTGGCAGAATCCATGGCACAGAATTGGATGACTTCCAGGATCTATTCCAACTCTGCAATTCCAGACTCAGTCTTTGTTCCAACTTTCCTAGGCAAAAATTTGGGGCAGGGCAAAGGTCCAGTGCCTCTTATGGCCAGTGGCGGAGCTTGAGTGTGTGGAGGGGGGGTGCGAGGAGGTGGGGTGAAGGGTGGGGCCAAGGCACGTGTGGGCACGGCCAGGGCATGCGGGGGTGTGGCTACAAGCCAGGATGCCCCAAAAACATTGTTGCCTGGGATGAACTGCCCCCCATCGTTACAAGACTGTTTACGGCTGGGGCAGAAGGAACTCCAAAAAACAAGGTTGCTTTTGGGGAAATTTGCTCATCAGTATTGATCTCCCTAAAGGTCTCCCTATAAACATCCCAGAAATCCAGGTTAGGAATTCAAAACAAATCCACTTTCATCATATTTGATTTATTCATTTGATTTTAAATTTATCCAGTTTTAGTTCTTATATACTGGAAAAAAATTTTCTTTCTTCTTTTTCCTTCCTTTTATGTGAGATTAAAATAAAATAAAAATATACTGGGGAAAAAAAAAGAAAGAAAAAAAAGCTTTTGGTTTCCCATCCAAGGGAAAGAAGTGGGTAGGGGCAGACTCTCTTGATTTATACACCAATAAATGCACACTACTTAAAATATGTGTCTCTGAAAACACACTGTAGTCAATGGGAAAAACTGTGTTTAAACATGCATATGTTAAAAATCTAAAATATGCACAGATTTCAGTGTGGAAAAATCCCAGAGTATTACCTCCTGGTACAAAACATGGATGAGGAGGAAAAACAGGTGGGGTTAAGAGAAACACAATGAA
Source organism: Ctenosaura bakeri (assembly GCA_948474755.1). NCBI lineage: Eukaryota > Metazoa > Chordata > Lepidosauria > Squamata > Iguanidae > Ctenosaura > Ctenosaura bakeri. The sequence continues at coordinate 276,859 of CAOLHI010001068.1, forward strand.
ATCACAACCAAGAGATTTTTACCTCCTCATTCAAGGCTCTCCAGAAAAGGCACCAAGAACCCATAAGCATGCAGATGAGCAGTTCCACATCTTCCCTTTGGCCAGCAGCTGCCAAGCCTCATGAGGGGGCCCTGCTGCTGTCACTTACCCAGTGGGGAAGAGAGAGGGGGGGAACCAATTCAGATCATGGAGAAGCAGCAGCTCTTGACTTGGAAGGGGAAAGAAATGAGGCTGCGCCTGCCTTTTCTTTCCCCCATGAGCCTAGAGCAGTCAGAACATCATGGTCTGAGTCACCTCCACCTTTCCCTATGGTAAGAAGGAGCAGGAGAGCCTCTCTCAGAGCTTGACAGCTGGTCAGCGGCAGGTTTGGAGATGGAGCACAAAGGCAAGAGAATGCCCTCTGAGTCCCACTTAAAAAGGAACTTACAAGAGCATAAGCTGAATTTAAGTGCTGGTAAGCCACTGTCAGAATGCTGGCCAGAGTCTGAGAAAATCACTGCACTAGAAAGAGAAAAGTTCAAAAGACATGAGGATATCTTAAGACTCAGTCAAAATTCAGCATTCTCTAGCACATGGAATCATTAGTGCAGCAGATGAAATGACCCTTGCTATGGATAACAATGATGTTCAAAGTCGGCATCTGGCTTTTATTGGTAATGACAGCAAACCATCGACTGCAGCAGAATTTTGGCATGCCAGCCCCTCCAGGACTCTAGTCAGCAAGGGTGGAGATCACTTTTGTGAGAGTCATTAGCATTCCGCCTCTTGCAAAATTAATGTAGAAAACAGCCTTTGGAAAATAAATATGATGCTGCCAACCTGAAGTAAGAAATTGGGTCACTAACTCGAAGAGCAATATCGTTAGCTGGCTCTTGCTGGTACCTGGTGTGTGTGTGTGTGTGTGTGTGTGTGTGTGTACGTGTTGTCTTTCTGACAGATCAAACAGTACCAAGGGATTCAGCATCTGCAGTCTTCGTGACAGCAATCTTACCATTTAGTGACTGAAAAAGCCGATTTTTAAAATTTGCTTTTAGAGTAAACAGCTAGGAGATAAGCAGCAGCATGAAACAGAAGGAACATGAAAGAGATTTGATGACTGCATGCAAAACAAATCAAAAGTCGTATCTCAGGTTCGTGGAAGGAGGCACTGGGTAATAAAAATATTGGAGGGAATTGCTATTTCTGAATTCTGTTCTGCCCTGCCCCCACCTTGCAATGAATATGCTGGACAGAATGTAATTATTCTTTGGGTTTCACCCATCTTCAAATTTCACAAGGCCATTCTGAGCTCAATCAAGTACCTAAATGCATTTTTAAATGTGCCTCTTCAAACCAAATACATTTAAAAAGTGCATACCTTGGCACAACATCTATTTAGGAATTTGGTTTTTTGTGAGAAAAGCAGGCAAAAATAGATATTTATTCCAATGCACGTCACTTTTTGAATTGGCAAAATGTGGAAAACAGCACATTATGAATTTGGAAAATCATACATGCAAACTGATAGGAGAGAATTCATCCCGCCCTACTTATGGGAAAGTTTCAGCGTAACAATGCACTTGATATACATTTTAGTCCCATGTTTGTTTTTAAAAAATGTTATCCTGCTCGTGGTTTTTCCAGCCCATCTAATTTCATTTCCTTTTTTGGCCCCTTTGTGTCTCTGTCATTTTTTCCACTAGCACACAGCCCCATACACATAAGGTGTTTGAAATTTTGCTGGAATGTCATCTGCCTTCTGAGCAGCTTTTCATCTTTCCCCACAACACACCCATCCCTTTACTGCATAGCTGTTCCTGTACTTAGATGTCTAAATCCCTTTCTTCCTCTGTCGCCAAACTTGCTTCATAGATGTTGAGCCCAAACGGTAATGTTCCATTGATGTGCATACCTTTCAGAAATTTGAATATTTGTTAACATTCTGTGATGTCACACCTGTTCCATAAACAGGCTAGAGGGATGAGTTTACAGGAGAAATGCAAGAGGCAGTAAACAGGCAACTGTTATTTTTTTCTGCATTACTGCGTATACAAATTAAGAAATATTGCAGGCTATGGTTATAAGCTCCTTAAGGGTAGAAAATTTTTAAAAAATGCAGATCGTTCTCCAAATCTTACACATCTCGAGTTTTTAAGAAACTGATGCAGAACATAAAAGACAGAGACATATTTTCAAATCTTGGGAGAGAATAAAGTCTCATTTTACTTCCATTTTTGGCTGTTTCAAAGACTTTTGCTCCAAATCTCTGCTCACACAAAATCTGCGAGAGTCACTGTTTTGCACGGATGAAAGAGGGCGAAACTAGACCATGAGTAACTCAGCTGGAATCATAAAACCATTAAGACATCATTCCATCGCTCACTAACTGGAAACAAGTTCAGAGAACCTTCACAATATATATAGGTCAGCATATGCCACTCAGACTTAAATCTTTTTCCACAAAGCCAAATTGCAACTGGAAGGGGAAAACAGCTCACCCTGAAAAAGTCCTGAGTAGTCCTGAAAGTATCTACCAACACAAATTTATATCCTTTACCTGGAAATTCTAGGACAAATTTATAGACACGTAAGAGAAGAGGTCTGAAATACTCGTTTCAGTGTTTTATGTAAATAGGCATATACATAATTGAGAACCACAAATTTGCCTGCAAAACAGACATCAAAATGATTTCTTATAGGAATGGCATGGATTTTTTTTTCCTGCCATACCCAGAAAAATTATCATTTGAAAGCCATACATGAGAGTAAAAGCAAGACTGATTTTGAAACCACAGATTGGGCTGGCTGGCACACTGATAAGAATTTCCAGTGTGTGTGTGTGTGTGTGTGTGTGCATGCCTACATGTGTGTACCTTAAAGCTGTCTGTAGACTTATAGTGACCCCATTAATTTCACAGGGATTTCTTAGAAAAGGAATACTTAGAGGTAGTTTTGAAAGTTCCCTCCTCTGAAATACCACCCACAGCACCTGGTATTCTTTAGTGGCCTCCCATTCAAATACTAACCAAGGCTGACCCTGCTTAGCTTCCAAGATCAGATAGGATCTGGTGCCTTTAAGGTATTTAGGCTTCTCAGATGTAAGTACCCCCCCCAAAAAAAGGGGGCTAGACTAATTTTTCAACCCCCAAAGTTGCCAAAAAGTTCCTCCTTTTGTATACCATATGTCTTTGGTTTGATAAGGAATGGGGAGAATATTCAAAATATTTGAGACATGGTTTAAAAAACTATGTTTCTTGAATAGCAAGATGCCTTGGCAAGAATCCTGGATTAACAAAAATCTTCAGAGTTCGAGACTTACTTTACACAAAATTCTCGCATGGCTATTTTGCACAGTAAACAGCAATTGTTTTTTCTCTGTGAAAAATTATATTTCTGTACATTCTGTTCCATGCAGAACATGCAACAACTTTTTGCACAGAAAAGCAGTTTTCTACACAAAACAGTTTCATGCAAATATCTTGCACAGAATAAACCTCAAACTGCAAAGGGTCTTCAAAAAAACAGCAGAGTTTTCAAGGACTTTTCTAACAGCTGGAAGAAAATGGCTAAAATTGCTTATTGCTTCCTTTGAGAATAAAATTAGTGAAGAATTACATCTCTAGGTGTCAGCCCACAAGTACAGTGCTTTGTTTTCTTATTAGTCCAGTCTAATTTTACAAAAACTGATATGAGATTTTAAGGGTGGGGGGAGGTGCTGTGGCTGAGATTCAATACACAGTCAGTAGCAAGCGAACCCCACTGAGATCACTGGGACTTACTTCAGAGTAAACAGCTTTCTGGTTTGGATTGCACATCTCTTTCCCTTTTTTAATTAATCCTGGTTTTAATTTACCCTTATCTTTATGGTGCTGACCCAAGTAATGAACAATTTGCAGAGCGTGCACGCCGCAGACAGGGTAGAACTATTTTCCTGTTTAGTCCCTGTAATTGGGTCCTTCCTTTGATCTTGCATTTTCGCTCTCCCTTCTCCAAGATTCCTTGCAAGTGTTCGCCTCCTCCAGTCCAGCTTCAAAACTGACTGACAGCACTAACAACTTGCAAGGGGGTTTGCTTCTCCTGAGCAATGCCACCCATTGATCCGTGCATAAATGATCTGTCTTCAAGGCACATCATGGTTCTAAAGCTATCCCTTCAAATTTCAAAGAGAGAAAGAGAAGGGGGGGTAGAGATTGTGAGAGAGAGAGAGAGAGGGGGAAGAAAGGACATTTCCGCACTAGCCTGTTATAGCGCTATGATTCCACTTGCAACATCCCATGGAATCCTGGGGTTTGCAGTTTTGGGAGGGGCCAAATCTGCTTCTGAGCCGGGCGGTGGAGCGGCACGGGGTTGCGCGCTCCCTGGTTTTTATAAACCTCTGAAAATAGGTTTTTAAAAACCACAGCTGCACAACCAGTTCCAGTCGCTCCTGCGTGGATTGAGGTGTGGAACTACAAAAAGTAGTCCACGCCAGTCCACGCCATGGTGCAGAAGACCTCTGTTGGAGGTCGCTCTGCACCATTTTAAAATGCTAATGTGGAAATGGCCAAGGTCTCCCATCTGCTCTAGCTGAGTACAGTACCATCATTTTAAATTTGAATGGGATCCCAGAGAAGCTTGAAAGGGAAAGCATAAATTCATCTAGCACTCTCTGACATATAGCACATATAGGCTTAGTTCCTGTATTACCCAAAAGAATTACAATGACAGAGGTCTGTCTGATGAATCCCACTCCCATTATTATTTTACAAGCTGCCAGTGCCCCAACCAAAGGGCTTCCAAGGTAGTATACTTCTGGGTGCTGGAAAATGACCCCTACAGAACATGCCCCTCTCATGGGCCACGCCAAGAACAGGCATCTGGACAGACTCCTCTCAGGGTCCCACTGCAACTGCTTGCCTCAATGCACTCTGCAATGGGGAGAGAGCTGCAGACATTCTTTCCCAGTGCTCCAATCTACACTCCAGAAGCTTTTCAGCTCTGTTGCCTCCAAGCTAACAAGGAGGGTTTGGGGCATCACATTCAGTTGTTAACAAATGTAAAGTGAATCCCTGACATACAGGGTTGTAAATCCAGCTGCTGAACAGAACACCAGCCATAATCTTTGAAGCCACCTGTCTTCCAGAGATAGAACTTAATTGTATTATTCCTGCAATTATAATAAAAGGAGAGAAATCAATTTTCCCCACTAAATCCTTTAGATAATCTGAAAATCCACTGTGCCCATTCTGTAAGTAATAATTAGATGTAATAACATTTCAATTGGCAAGGCATTTTAGACACATCTAAATTATTTAACCTAATTATATTAGTATTTATTTCAATACCTCCATGGCTTTTTTAAAAAAAGTACTTGATTGCTGATAGGAAAATGGTTGTATCCTGAGAAGAGGTGGAAGGGAGTCTCATAATGTCTTCATCAATAAGATATCCACAAAGAGGTGGTTTAGGAATAGAAGATAAAAGATATTTCTGTTCGGACTTCACATGCCATCTTTCTGAATACTGTATTCCACTCTCCTTCTCCTAACTGCATTTCCCATTGCCGTTCTCCCAACAGCTAATCATTGCTTCATGACCATTAAGCATCCTCAGTCCTCCCTGGGCTGTTCTGAGAGTTTTTCCTTCTGGTTTTCCTTCTCTTAAAGATTGTTTGCACTTCCACAAACCTTGGAATTCCATCCAGAGTAGGTGATGCCTCCATCTTGTATGTGCATCATGTTCTTTGGGCTGTTTTAAGAAATTTACTCAGTCTGCAATTAGTCTACAGCAATGGGGGAGGATGTGTGGCCCAGCAGACTTCTCATACTGCAACTCCCATTAGCCAGGCTAGTCCATAGTGATAGATGGCAGGAGTTCCAGGAACATGCGTTTCCCTAGACATAAAGGAGTATCCTATATGTTCCAGATTCCTCTTCCCTTGTTTCTTTTCTTTGTTTCTTCCTATTCCAGTTTCCTCTTCCCCTTCTTACAAAGAAGAAATTGGGAGTGGGAGCACATTAAAAGGTCTGTTGAACACACAAGAGCAGGTCTATAGTAAGTCAGGTCATTTCAATATGCAGCTCAAGGTTGCTTAAACTGAGTGGTAGCATCTTTGCGGGTTTCACACAAGCATCTTTCCTAGTATCCCAGGAACTGAAATCGGTACTTCCTGCCTCTGCTGTACTACTGAGCTAAGGCCTTCTGAAGCAAGCATTGGTTTGAATAGGATGTGGTACTGTGGAACCAGGGCTCACAGTGTTGGAGCCCTGGGACTTTTTGGATGAACAGGGCTGACAGCATTATCTGCCACTTCAACCCAGTGATGGTAGCTGCAATCCTATAAATTTAGCTCACCAATATGAAAACTGCTAGAACTTGATGATATGGATCAATTGATGATGATTTTGGATTTTCCTTGGGGCCACGGTTCTCCTTTTGCCCATCCACACTGCAGAATTTAGCACAACACCACTCAAATTGGGTGACCCTAACTACTAAATACTGCCTCAAACAACAATTTGAAGAAACTGGGAGAAGACTGCACAGCTAATCCAACGCTTATGCTTCTGTTTTATAAGCTATTGTTTTGCACCCTTAGCACATTAAGCATTATTGTAATTTGTTCTTATAGGGAGTGGGAAATCTTTCAAGCGCTTCTCCAATATTTCCTAAGTAGTTTGTCCAACACGCATGAAAGCTGCATTTGAAGAAGTTGGTAATTACCGATTCAATGCACAAGCCACTACAACTTCTTAAGAATAATCACGTAATTAAGCAGCTTTATAAAATGTTTAAAGGAACTTTGTCATATCTTTAATTACATAAAACTAAAAGCACTGATATTTTATATCCTTATAAGAGAAGGCTGCACTGTAATTGCCCATATATATATGTGCGTGTGCACCATTTGGTATTCTCAAATGTTTGCCCATATTCTAAATGTGTAGCAATATTCAGAATCATTATACACAACTTTCAATGACAGTAACTGAATGGTTTTTAAAATAAAGTGGTTTGTATAATGTATGAGAAACACCTTTGCTCCTGGATCTTTTTACCAAGAGGTGTAGAAATATGACCTAATATATTTCTACCAGGAATTACAGTGTTTCCTTCACACTGCTATTTTGGTTCTGCGCCTTCAAGTTGTTTCTGACTTATGACAACCCTAAAACAAACCTATCTTGGCAATATTTGTTTGGAGAGGGCTTGCCTTTGTCTTCCTCTGGCTATTTCCACACTAGCCTGTTATAGCGCTATGATTCTAATTGCAACATCCTATGGATTCCTGGGGTTTGCAGTTTAGGGAGGGGCCAGCTGGCCTCTCCCAAAACTGCAAACCCCAGGATTCCATAGGATGTTGAAAGTGGAATCATAGCGCTATAACACTCTAGTGTGGAAATGGCCTCTGAGGCTGAGGGAGTATGACTTGTCCAAGGCCACCATCACCATGTGGGGGTTTGAACCCTGGTCTTCATAGTCATAGTCCAGCACGCAAACCATTATATCACACTGGGTCTTGCTACTCTTCTAGGGACTCCCTAATTTTGTTTTATTATCAGTACAGTTTCACATCAGAATCAGAATAGCATTTTTAATGTGGTACCCAAAAGATTTCAAGCAAAACCAGGCAGTTGTCAGAATTCTGCACATTGGGCTTGGCCTATGTGACTTAATTCTTGGCTGCTTGTATTCCTGGGCATGGCCTATCACAGGCCAAGCAAGGAGCAAACTGTTCTATGCCCATGAGTGAAAGCTGCTGCAAAGCTGAAGGGTTTAGGCAGGCCTGTTATTCTGCCCTTCAGAGTCCTTCTTCTGCTTAGCTTCAAACTGCTTTGACTACAAACCTATGATGTATTTGTGGAAGTGTACAACCTAGTGACTGAAGATGGTACTGCAGGTTTCAAACAGGCTTTAAATCAGTTAAAGCATATACATTTTAAAAACTAAATAACTGAAGGGGGACAGCTTCAGATCTCTCTAATATGTATGTTAACATTTAAGGGTCTTTATCTATGGCTCTGACAAATAAATTTTTTAAAAAATCGTTATAGATTTGATTCATTTTTGTTTGGGGTTTTGAAAAAGTCATTGAGTCTACTTTTCAGGGCATAACTCTCCCCAAAAGGTTTTTAAAAGGAGCTTTTTCAGGGTTTTCTTTAAAAATAATTATGAGTTCATGCATATTTTCCACATTTGGAAATTTCAAATCTTTGAGTCTACCATTGAAAAGGCTTTGCTTTTGCCATTAGAAAACAAGGTACTTTACTAGATGGCCCTTTGGTCTGATCTATTAAGATATATGCCCAGACTTGGATTCCCAGATGTTTTTAAATGTTAACTCCCTAAAGCCGCAGTATGTATAACCAATGGTCAAAGGTTCTGAGAACTGTAGTCCACCAATATCTAGGGAGCCAAGGCCACTCTTTGAGATCATAACTGAATAATGTGTAAACATATTTGCAAAACTGATAGTGGAAGGAAAGCTGAGCAAGCAAACCAAATCTAATACCACGATGAATCTCTTGGACAATCTAAATGGTGAAGTGCTAGAATGAGCAATTTCTCTTTCACAATTGTTGGATTCAGATTTAGTCATACTTATAGGAGGTCCACTCAAATCACTGGGACTCAAATTCATTTCCTTTAAGTCATGACTAGCTTAAATCCCATGGGTTTCAAGAGACTAAGGCCATTTCTGCACTATGCTGTTATAGTGTTATCATTCCATTTTCAATATTCTATGGAATCTGGGGGTTTACAGTTTAGGGAGGCACGTTTAGAATCCTTGGCCAGAGAGCTCTTTGGCCTCAGTCAACTACAAATCCCAACATTCCACAGACGTTGAAAGTGGAATAATAGCACTATAGCACCGTAGGGCGGAAATGGCCCTACTCTTAATATGATTTAAGTCTGGATCCAAACAATTATTCATGAAACTGGAGGAAGGAAGACAGATCCAGTCTTCAACCTCCACAGCCATGGAAATTCAGTGCAACAGCTCTCCCTTCTCTGCAAAGGATTGGCAAAATCACCAGCCTATTGCTACTGGCAATATATCTGTCTACCACATATCCAAACCAGCATACCAATCCACTGCATGAGGTACCACTTATACATTGGTTAGAAACAAACTCTGATCATCATTATCGGACAGAGAGTAGTGAATTAGGTTAGCAATTTTCTCATTCCATCACCATCTCCTTCTTGTTCCACAAAGCTGTTGTAACCCAGATCGAATGAGTCTTGTCACAATATTCTTCAGGCCGCTTATTCTCATTTAGTCATAAATTTCAAGTCATTACCACGCAAATGAGATCAGCAGTTCTATTCAATGACCAACATGGTTCAGATAATTTCTGTCTCGATCAAAAACCTCCATTTATGTAAGTTCCCAGCAGTGAAAGTACAACACTGATTCACAGAAATAAAGACATTTTGGTTTGTTTAACAATTACAGTCAGCATTGACTTCTTCACACAATGGGTAATTAACTTGCAGAATTCATTAGCATGAGATGTGGTGAGTGGTTTAGAAGTCTGTTTGTTTAGAGAAATGCCAAATTTTCAGGGGATTGCTAAATGAAATCTCTGTATTTTACTTAACTCTACAAATGGATTCTTTGGAAGTCTTCCTTCACTTTTGGTACCTTTCTCATGTTGTGATGCAGCTTTCCAATCAAAAAGATGAATAGAAAATGTGTCAGTTGGACAAAAGTGCACACCAACATGTGTAAGTTAGTGAAAAATTAATATGAATTAATATATGCATTCTGTTGCGTATAAAATTTAAAATGCATTCAACTGAATATAAAAACTTTGCAAAAATGCAAAGTCTTTCTTTCAAAACGGAACATTCACAAAACAATGGGTAAATGAAGTGAGACAAATGGATGGCTGAAACATTTGCTGATGTGTCAATGGCTGAAAATAAATTGATCATTGGTTTAAACTAGTTATTTAGGCCCATCATCTGATAACATTAGAGAACTACCTGTTTCGCTTGGTGTCACAGGTAATTCTTTAATGCGATCAAGTGATAGGGCCAAATAACAGACTGACTTTTTCCTCCTTGCTCATTTATTTCTCAGATCCACCTAGGGGATAACTGATGAGCATGGAATCCTTTACTGCATGGATCTCTAAGCCCTTTCTGCATCTTACCTTTTCACAGTGCTGGGGCATGGGGATCGCGCAAGCAGTCTCTTGCAAGAGGCTCTTGCGTCCCCACTACTTCACCTCCACAGCCACTGCCTGCTAACAAGCAGGCAGTGTGAGATCTCCTCCTCTTCCTTCCACAGTGCAGCCTGGGATTTTCCCAGGCTGCGCTGGGGCAGGAATCGTGAGTGCCACAGCTCTGGAGGCTCTGCACACATAGTAAGTGTGTGCGGGCCCTAGAGCGATGCGCGATGAATAAATCATGTACCTTTCTAAGACTAAATGCAAAAACTGTGTTTTTCATGTGTGCACAGTTGTATATAATCAGTTCTATTCCAAGATTTTGGAAGCAAATCTGGATTTGTACGCATATTTGTTAACGACTGCATTACAATATCAAGAGTTTTTAACAGTATAATACACTATAAACAAGTAATGAGATGACACTATAAAGCAGCTGGTGAAAGACATAGTTTCGCAAGGGGGGAATTTTCATTTTTACATGAGCAACTCCATTTCCCCCAAAAAAACCCACATGCATAGAGTATATGCAGCTAGGTAGGCAAAATAAAACTCCATTTGTTATAAGGCGTCACTAGTCCATTAGCTATGGTCTTTAATTGTTCATGAAATTCTCAAGCCGGAAGGAGTTGGTAGGCCAGAATCTGTCTTGATGTAAGACAATTAAATCCCATGATGGGTTCGCCTTAGGGTTGCCGTAAGTCAGAAACAACTTGAAGACACACAATAACAAACAAAAAGATCTAATTTTATACAAGTTATTATCAAATGATCCACACATTTGTCTGTTTTCATTTCACACAAAGAGGGTCACGTAGATGCAGAAGGCCTGTAATCAGGGTTAAGGTTCACGGAATCCTTACCAATTTATGCCAAGTGTCCATTTCATGGCTCAGTTTTAGATCATGAGATATCTTGATGCTGCCAGCGCTGCTTGAACGCTGCATGACTCAGGCACTCACACTTTAACATGAGAAGTTGATCTCAATTATCTGTTGGGCTTGACGTGTCATTAATGATCGATAACAGGACGTGCGTGACATTCTGGAACAGCATTTGTAAAGTGCATGTCGTGTTTCAAGCACCAATCAGATGGTTGATGGTTAGTCTTTACCAGGGCTCTGAGACCATCTGTTGAATTGTGATGGCGCAAAAGGACCGTTGCAAGCTGTTGCAGTGTGTCATCCTTCAGGCAGAATTTCAATGACCTGGGAGAGCCACCTAAACAAACAACAAGTCTGACTGAAATATTGAGAAGATGTCTATGTGGCTGCTTTGTATGCTTACACAAATCCCATGTGTTTCTGGCCCATTGTAGTATGGAATCTATGGAAATGCTTGCTTTGCTGGCTGCAAGGAAAGACAGCACTGTGAGTCCTTTCTCATAGAATCGTAGAGTTGGAAGCAACCACAAGGGCAATCCAGTCCAATGCCCCCCTCCCCGCCACCATGCAGGATTACATCATCAAAGCATTCCCAACAGATGGCCATATAGCCTGTTGAAAAACCTCCAAAGAAGGAGACTCCACCACACAGAGGCAGCATATTCCACTGTCAAGCTGCTTTTACCATCAGGAAGTTCTTGGAATCTCTTTTCCTGAAGTTTGAAGCCATTGCTCTGTGTCCTAGTCCCTGGAGCAGCAGAAAACAAGCTTGCTCCATCCTCTACATGAAATCCCTTCAAATATTTCAACATAGCTAACTTGTAGCCTCTAAATCTTCTCTTCTCCAGGCTAAACACACCCAGCTCCTTAAGCCACTCCTCGTAGAACATAATTACCAGGCCTTCTACCATTTTGGTCTCCCTCCTTCATGCACCTTCTAGCTTGTCAATATCCTTCCTGAACTGCTGTGCCCAGAACTTTTTTTATTTATTTATTTATCTGTATCCCGCCTCTCCACATGGATCAAGGTGGCGAACAACTTACAAATAGCATGTATTTCTGGCATTCTCAATATTCTCGGCAGAGCGTTTGGCTACTTTATATTCTTTAATAGGCTCCATGGGAGAGAGGCATTTCCATATACTTTGGGCCACTCCAATCAATGCACATTATGACACAAAGTGAGGAAGCCTTGACTCCAAGTGGTGCTACTAGAGATGTAGCAAAGGAGGGGGAACAAGAGAAGAGAGAAGAGAAGAGAGAGAGAAGAGAAGGTTAAGAGGGGACATGAGAGCCATGTTTAAATATTTGAAGGGATGCCATGTAGAGGAAGGAGAGGGCTTGTTTTCTGCTGCTCTAGAAACCAGGACAAGGAGCAATGGATTCAAGCTGCAGGAAAGGAGATTCCACCTGAACCTCAGGAAGAACTTCTTGACAGTCAGAGCTGGCCGGCAGTGGAATACGCTGATTGGGAGTGTGGTGAAGTCTCCTTCTTTGGAGGTTTTTAAGCAAAGGCTGGATGGCCATCTGTCGGGAGTGCTTTGAGGGTGTTCCTGCATGGCAGGGGGTTGGACTGGATGGCCCCTGTGGTCTCTTTCAACTCTACATTTCTATGATTCTATGATTCTAAGAGCATTGCCATCCCAACTGAAATGTTCCTTTAGTTCCCCAAATTCCAGCTGTATAAATGAGCATTTAGAAGTGCAGTTTAGGCATCCAAAGAAAAGAGTCTGGTGGAATTCGGTAAAACTCCAACTCTAACACTTCACAAATTTGCTGAAACCTTTCACAGATTTGTTGCTTTTTTTGCAAAGAAAATAATATTTTTCTGCAAAGAAAATGATATTAAGTCCAGTATTGTATACTTTTATATATTTGCATTACTTTGTCCTTGTCCCCTCCCCATCTGTGTGTGTGTGTTAGACTGTACACCTTTGGCAGGGCTGACTATCTTTTGTTGTTTTATTTGTAAAATCATGGTGCTATATAAATAAATAACAATAGCAACAGATAAACAACAATACTAACTATGAATAGACATCAAAAACTGCATGATTTTCTGAGACCTTTTCACAGTGGGGGGGAAATACTAACATTACTAAATAAAATTATTTCCTTTGAAAGTTAGATTAACGAAGAACTACATCCCGGGGAATAAGGGGCATCATTAACAGTACCAGGCTCTTCATAGCCCACCTGTATTACACTCTCACACATCAGATACTTGTGAAATATGCAAAGGCATTACAGTGGTGGTTGCACCAAATGAACCAGCCACTTTTGCAAAGTTTAGCAGCATTCAGGGATGCTTTTCTCCAAGATTCAAATTTTGCAGATTTTGGTAAACCCTGATCAAAACCGAAAATAAATTCTTATCTAGTGGTATACTGTTCCAAACAATATTTGGGGCATTCAGACTGATATTATTGTACATATAAGTGTTTTCTGGTGATCCCTAAAGCCATTTTTCAGACTGCTCTGAGTATTCCTATCAGCCAGATTTATGAACGATGTGGATCAGGATGAGGAACTTTTGACTCTCCATATGGTTTGGACTCGCTAGTGACCGCCAGCATGGTCAATGGCCAGGGATGATGGGTGCTGTGGTCCCAACATTTGTGGCACTGCCAATTCTCCATCTCTGGTGTGGACAAAAATGAAGCATGTCTAAAGAAAGGCAACAAGGAATGTTAGGGGTTTGGATACCAAATCCTGTGAGAAATGGCTGAACAGATCTGGGTGTGTTTAACCGGGAGAAGAGAAGATAAAGGAAAGACATGATAACAGTCTTCAAATATCTGAAGCCTTGCTTTCTGACATTTGCTGCCTATTCAGGCAAAGTGGAATAAAGGCAAATGCATAAATAAATACAGCAGTATTTAGAGAGTGATGGAATAGGATGTAAGCACCTTTAATGCATCAGTTACTGTGAAAATATTGGATTTGTGAACCTGGAGGAAATGGAATGTATTGTAAGTTTAGTGTGGATGTGTGCAATTTTATTTTTTTTTAAAAAAAGTAGCTCAGTGGTTACAGTTGTCAGAGCTTTTTAAACTCACTGATTGCTCTGCCCAATAACTTGTGTTTCAGGCTGCCCTCCAAGGAGCACAAACATTTTGTTCTGATGGTTTCTCGTTTCATAGTTATTCACATAAATGTAGAAACCAGAGGGTGGGCGACAGGCAAATATAATTGCTTCTGCCACAGACCAAAGTACCTGTGGGGATAAACTGAACATGACCCAACAAATTGTCAAAAGGAATTAGCTGCTACAGAATGGTCAAAAGGAGATTCAGAAAGGAGGTTTTCCTAAAAGATTACTTTTTACAGTGTCCGCTGTATTATTGGTGATTAAATGTCTGCTTACATGTCTTTATCGTCCGTCTGATCAATCTCTCTCTTTCTTTCCTAGGAAGTAATCTAATGAAAATAATTGATGTAAGTTCCAACAATGTGTTATTAAACTTATGGAACTCATAGCCACACAAGATGGTGGCATTCAGCCACAAAGGAAGCAGCAACCATACCGTTCCTCTAAGATATTGCAATGGAAATATTATAGAGAAAATAAATTACCATAATTTGCTTGTTTTATGAAAGAACACCAATAGTCATGTGAAAATTCTTCAAATGGGCACTGATAGCTACAAGTTAGGATATATTCTAAAACACAATAAAAAATTAAACGAAGACCATGGGTTGGATACAGACTTAGCCATACTCAGGCATGCTCAGACTCATACTTCTTCGACCGTTCTTCAACCACCCAGTTGCAGCCAGAAGAAAAGAGCAGCCATCTTCCTCCTGGATACCCAACCCACTCACTGGCAGTCTACAAGGGAGACAGCTGCTGTTTGCTTCCAGCTTCCAGGGCTCCATACTTTGCCAGCCACTAAATGGATAAAGATGACATCTGCCCTCTGCAGCAGGCTTGTGGACTCAGGATACAGCAGCTGGGTGGAACTAGATGAGCAGAGCATTGTGCTCCATTCTGCACAATATAGGATCTCAATGAGCTTACTTCTTTATTACCTTTTGGCCACCAGGGCTACCAAGGCAATGCGCAACAGATAAAAACATTGGCTGGCATCTTATTCAAGGGTATCATAGTTGCAATGTCGTAATTGCTGAAGATTAACATTTATAGTGATCAGAGGCCTATCCAGCATAAAGAGCACCTACGGCAAGTGTGGAAGTTGTACCCCTGCCTCCAGGGCTGCTTCCTCATCCTCCTTTTCTGCCACTACATCTTCCAGTACAACTTTTTTGCACCCCATGGCGTTGGTGCCCAAGACACATGCCCTACTTACCCCAACCTAGGCCATTTCCACACTACACTCTTATAGTGTGATTATTCCACTTTCAACATCCTATGGAATCCTGGGGTTTACAGCCGGCCCCTCCCTCAACTGCAAACCTCAGGATTCCATAGGATGTTGAAAGTGGAATAATCGCGCTATAAGAGTGTAGTGCAGAAATGGCCCTAGATACGCATCTGATAGGAATTCATAACTGGATGTTACCCCTCAAAACTAGACTTCACAGCCTGGCTGCTCCCAGCCATAGTGTTTCCAAGGATCTTGAGGCTGGGGCACTGGGAAATAACATCTGTAGCCCAATCCTGGTCCAAGGGTGGCTTGGGAGAAGCAGGACCCCAAGGGGTGTCTCCAGCTGCCTGTTCTCAAGGCACCCCAAAACCAGGAGAGCACAGTGGATAACATTTCCCAGTGTGCCAGTCTCTTGCATCTAGGTAACATTTCTGCCATCGTGCTGCTAGATGGGAAAGGTAGGTTTAGTGGGGACATCATCAGTCATAACTATGATGATGCAGCTCCACCATCACAGGTATGATGACAATGCAGGATCTCAGCCATTATTTAAAAAAGAATCAAAACAATTTTTAACAATACATTTTAAAAGCCAGCATTCTTTGACAATCCCAAAAGCCAACTCTCAAACTCATTTTTAAAGATGGAAGGCCATACAGAACAGTACAGTCTTGGCCACCCATCAGGAGCCCAATGGGACTCAAGACTGTCAGAAGGTGTTGGGAGGGTGTTCCACAATTTAAAGTACTGCTGAATAGAAAACCCTGTTTCATGTACTTAAGAAGCCTAGCATCTTGGAATGGTGGGAAATGCAACAGGACCTCCACTGAAAATCTTAATATGAGAGAAGGCGTTCAAATGGATTCTTCCTGTCTCTCCACCATCATGCTAGTCTTACAGTGCTTCATTGCCTTGCGATTTTCACAGAACCAAGAAGCAGGGAAGCAATTCTTCCCTAACTTTCTTCTTAAGATAACAACAAATAATTTCTTCCTACTGGAAGAAAGTCTTCCAAAACCATGCAGTTTGCAAAGGCCGTTCGCAATTTGGGACTTATTCTGTGCAAAATTCGCATGTGGTTATTTTGCATAGAGAACAGCATTTTATTAACGGAAAATAATATTTCAGTGCAGAAATATTAATTTCTACTGAGAAAATGGTATTTTTTGCACATAAAATGCTTTTTCTTTGACAAATTAAACTTGTGCAAGTTTTAAGCAGAATAAATCACCCAATAACTGCATTTTCTGCATAGGAATTGTTATTTCTGCATGGAAATATTATTTTCCACACATGTGCTGTTTCCTGCGTAGAAAAAAACAGGTGTGAATAAGTCCCAAACTGTGGACTTGTTGTCAGCCCAGTATTCTTCTTGTAGGAGTTTCCTCCACTTGCAAGACATGTTTTCGGCAAATTTTTCAAATTCTTCAAATATTCTTTCCATCCCTACCAAGAAGGCTATGATCAAGTATGACCAAGTAAAGGATGCTTAGGAGGTGTTTGGGTGCAGCAGAGGGCAAAAAACTTTTTTTCAAAAAAGAAATTGAATGCTGGGGGATACAGGGGAACACGAACGTAGCCCAGGGGCACTGCACGTAGCTGCACTTTGCCTGCACCATGGTGGATAAAAGCCGAATGGGACTGGAAAAAAAAATCAGGACCTGGAGTTCCCAGATCTCAGGACTTGACCCCTTTTCTCCAGGCCTTAAAGAAAGAGGGGGATCTTGAGGGGAAAGCACTGCCCAGAAAAGAAACATTTTTTTAAAATGCAACTGACCCCTGTCATTGCAGGCCACTTTGGAGTAGCTACTATAGACTCTCTAGAGACCTCATGACTGGTGTTTTTTATTTGATGATTTGCTGAGCAGTTGTTGCTGTTGTTGTTGTGTGCCTTCAAGTCACTTCTGATGTATGGCAACCCTAAGGGGAGCCTATCACAGAATTTTCTGGGGCTGAGAGTGTGATGCACTCAAGATCACCCAGTGGCTTTCTATGGCCGAGCAGGAAATCGAACCCTGGTCTCCAAGGTCTGCAGTCCAACACCGTAACTGCAGCTGATGCTGATTGTATCCGGTTTACATGCCCTCAACAAAACTGAACCATCCCCAACAAGACAGAAATGGGCAGGCATGTAACTATCCATCTGTAGCTGTACAGCCGATTCTTAAACTTTATTTTCCTTGAAAATATGCCAACAAAGGAGTGAGTGGGAATGTTTAAAAAAAGAAACTACCTCTATTTCCATTCACTGTATTTCTCTGATTCTTACCTCTTTGTTTACAGTTCTTCATTTGTATCAGGTTGCAAGACTTGGGCTGTACCCACACCACACAATTACAAGTGTATCTCAGTTAATAAAGTAGATGCACACCTTCCAACCCTTCACAGATGCAAACCAGGACACATGTAGCCAAGCAAGATCACAATGTGGTCCAAATGGAAAGTGTTATTTAGGAGGAAGAACAGACAAGCTGGGAGAAGATGCCACAGTTTGCTTTTACCTGAGTTCACAGGGATAGACAAGATTCTGCTCCCACCTTTCCTCTCCCCTGATAAGTTAATTGAGTACAAATTACTTTTGTACTTTGAACTCAATTTGCAGCAACTGAAGTGAGCTGAGGACAAAGGTGGGAAAGTGGGAGGGGGAAAGCGTAACCGGGACATTTTAAAAGCAGCTGAAAAAGTTGGACAACAGATGTTTAATCTGGACTGTCCCTGCCAAATTGGGAGAGACGGAGAGTATGCGTTTAATGACATCATGAAGCTTCAGTCCCTGTGACATCACCAGGCCCTGTCCCTTACTTTCAGGTTTTGAACATAAGATCTCAGTGTCTGGGATTCTTCTGACCTGATAATCCCAGCTGGTAACACTGGGTGAAAAAGCTTTCATGGACGATACTCAGTTGAAGTCATTAAAAACCCAGCCAGCCATCTGCCTTATCTAAGTGTTGAGGTTTTGTTGGCTACGCCAGTGCACTGCAAAGCAGGTAGAGCTGTTTAATGAAAAGCTCTAAGCTAGAAGGGAGAGGGGGGAAAAATGCCCTGAAAGGGGTTTGCCAGAAATCTGTGTGAGATGAATAGTAAGAGTCCAATACATCAGCAACCCTGCCGTTCTCCCTGCAACCGTTTCTTTGCAAGCCAGCTTGATGTCAGCAGAATTACATGCTTAGGAAAACCCTTGCACTCAACGTATAATTATTCTAAACAGAATCAATGCACCACGGTTAATCAGTTTACCAACTGAATTAGGTTTTATTTTTGTCATGTCTGTATCTCATAGTGAAAGGGGACGGAGAACGTGTCTCTTTCATATGAGCTGGCCTCACACATGGTACCTGGGGTAGGGGGAGGTTTGAAATGAAGAAGAGAAAGGCAAACACACTCTTGGGGAGAGAAGCAACCCTTTCTTTCCTGCTTAAACCTCGACAGCTGTGCCAAACGTTCTCCCATGAAAATGTTGTGATACAGCAGGGTTGCAAGGATTGCTAGGTTAGGAGCATCCCATCCCCTAAGGTTTCACAGTCCAACTCTTGAAACCTAGGGATGTTCCCTACTGATCCTATTGAGAGGGAATGGAGGCAGAGAAAGACTGGGCCAGGTACTCCCCAGGTATCTATAGCAGTCATTCCAAAGCAATCTGCAGCAGGACCAGCAACACATAGTACTATGGCTGTCTACATCCACTCACAGAGAGGAGAGAGAGGGGGGAGGGGGGAGAGAGGGGGAGAGAGAGAGACTTTACAAGGCACTGCTCTTGCCCCGAGATTCCTCCCCTTTACCTGATTGACTGCAGAAGAGGGCTGTGCCCAGAGAGTCAAGACCAAACCCTAGCATCTGAGATCTCAAATGGTTGGAGAGGCATTTGTTCCTGGAAGAGACAGAGGACCACCTACTTCTGCCCCCTGCATGCTCTTTGGACAAAACAAAAGGCAAAAAAAGACAAGGAAAAAAATGCTAGTTTGTCTACTTTTTTTTTTTTTTTTAAATCTATCTCTGAAAAACACCACCAAAATTCACACTTGGGGAATGGATGGCAAATGGGAGAGAGGGAGAGAGATCTATACAAGACTTCTAATCAGTTTCACAGAAGTGGTTATGGATGTATTTTGTAGGTCCAGCAAAATCTATGGAAGAGGTGGTGAATGTGTGGTCCTCCAGATATTCTTGGATTGCAGCTCGTAGTAGACTTAGACATTACAGCTAATGGCAGTAGCAACTGTTGGTTCCACTGTCAATAATGAATCCATTTTAGGTTTTTTGGTTGAACCTTAAAAAGAGTATATGTGGCTCCCCACATATGCTCACAGCAATTGTGTGAGGTAAGACTAAGTTTCAAGACTCAGAACCCAAACTGCCCATGCCCTGGGCAACTGGACTGGAGGCAGAGATCAGTTTTCACCCTTGCATTTTCAGAGTCCACACTGGTATATCTGACATGACTGGAAAGGATGTGACATCACTTTTCAGTCTCATTTTCTACCTATTTTGTTATTTTGAAACTGTTTTTGAGCTACATGGGGATCTTGGCAAGGTGCTGCCACCTGTTGCAGTTGTTTTGAGTTTGGACCTGAAAGTCTAGGACCACAAAATGGGACCCTGAATGCTTCCCACCCCATGTTGTTGTGTGCTATTGAGTCATTTCCAACTCATGGCCACCCTAATGGGAACCTGTTACAGAGTTTGCTTGAGAAGACTTCTTCAGAGAAGGTTTTGCTCTTGACTTCCTCTAAGGCTGAGAAAGTATGATTTGCCCAACATCACCCAGTTGGTTGCTATGGTCAAATGGAGATTTGAGGCCAGGTCTCCAGGAATTCTGGTCCAACACTCAAACCACTATATCCACCCCTGCTTTAGTTGAACACTCAAACACAAACTGTCACCTCACCATACTATGTCCCTTTTCTCACAGCATCTGCCATGCGAAAGGGCCCCTGGAGTGTCATGCAACTGTGAGGAGCGGTCCACACGACGCACTCACAATCACGCGACGCTCCAGGGCCTGGCAGGTGCCAATCACACACTATTTCATTTTTGGCTGTAAGCCGAAAATGGTGCATGATCGCACATCACTCTGGGGCCCCATGCGCACTTGTCGTGCATGCAAAGCTTCCAGAGCCGCAGCAGCTGCGCTTCCTGCCCCAGCGCAGCCTTGGAAAATCCCAGGCTGCACCGTGGAAGGAAGAGGAGGGGCTCTTGCACAAGCAGGCAGCAGCTGCGGAGCTGAAGGAACCGGGACATGAGTGCCCCTCGCTAGAGGCTGCTCGCACAATCCCTGCACCCCAGCTCTGCAAAAAGGTGAGTTGAGGAAAGGGCCTACATCTCAGGGCATTTCCACACTAGACTGTTATAGCGCTATTATTCCGCTTTCAATATCCTATGGAATTCTGGAGTTTGCAGTTTAGGGAGGGGCAGGCCAGCCCCTCCCTAAACTGAAAACCCCAGGATTCCATAGGATGTTGAAAGCAGAATAATAGTGCTATAACAGTCTAGTGCGGAAATGGCCTTAGTTGTACAGTCTACTTTCATATACATTTTCTATACCTGGAAGTCAGTTGTCCTGGACTTCAGAGACTTAGAAGCCCATGATCTCCAACATTTTATAGATGAAAACTGGGATGCATATGGCTGAGAAACATCGGAGTGTGGTCAAAAGAATGTGGACAGGTAACAAGAGGCTAAAAGTTATTAATGCAAAAGGATACACCACACTATTTTAAGCAGAGAAACCCCGGAATTTATTTAGGAAGTTTAGGAAAACGTGGGAAAAGAACCCAACGCCGTCTGCACGGGCATGTGTACAGCATGATTAATAATAAATATAATACTGAGTTTGAAGCAACTGAATAAAGCGGAGGATGGAGGAGGAAGAGAGAGAAACCAGGACATTTTAAAAGAAAAACAGAAAATTAACCAGGGCCATCTGTTCAAACCAGGACAGTTGGAGTATAAGAAATTTTCTCTCTCTTGCTGTTTCATTCTCTCTCTCACACACACACACATGCACACACATGTCCTCAAAAGAGAGTGCAGGCAGACAACACTAGGCTGCCTCACGGAGGCCTCGTCTCAGGGTTAATCTACCAAGGTGAGAAGAAATGACAGCGAATACAAGCTCATCATTAATCGTGACTCAGACGTTTCGCCACAGAAACCAATTTACCATTTCTAATCTGAAAGTGTTGTTGATAAGTTAGCAGAGTAATGGCAGAGGGTCTGTGAGTCACACACAGACAGGCACCCACATCCAATACCTCTGTGATGTATTTCAGCCTAACAAGGTCCTTTCTAACATGTAAATTGCCTTAACAATGACACTGGCCCTTTTTGCATGCTTTTTTTTTTGTGTGCGAGCGCCCCTTGAGCGTCGTGTGAGTGGGAGCGGCACTCCGTATGACACACTCCCACTCGTGTGATGCTCACGAGGCTAAAGCGGGGCATGCGCACATTTTTTGATTTTCGGCTTTAAGCCGAAAATGCCCCACGCTCACGCAATGCTCGTGGCGCCCTCGCACACTTACCTCTGTGCAGTGTGTCGGCAAGGCGGCCCAGTTGCGCTTCCTTCCCCCGCGCAGCCTACAACTCCCAGACTGCGCTGCGGAAGAAAGGGGCGGGGCGCTTGTGCGATGGTCGCGCTAGAAGGAAGGCATGCGGGAGGCAAAAAGGACTGTCGTGAGCAGCTCGCACGAGTGCTCACGTGAGCGTTGCTCCCTGCTGCCGCGACAAGGTAAGGTGCGAAAAGGGCCACTGTCTAGATTGCAG
Source organism: Ctenosaura bakeri (assembly GCA_948474755.1). Lineage (NCBI taxonomy): Eukaryota > Metazoa > Chordata > Lepidosauria > Squamata > Iguanidae > Ctenosaura > Ctenosaura bakeri. The sequence continues at coordinate 298,966 of CAOLHI010001068.1, forward strand.
AGAGATTAATCCAGTTTGTGGAGGCTGCAGCTTTAAACTCTTCCCGACTTTCAAGTGCCACCGAATCGCTGTTTAAATAAATACATTTCCTTTCATATCAGGGGGAAGGGAGAGAGAATGTGTCACAATATAATTAGCCAGGCTGCCATGTCAAACTTCTCTCCCAGGAAGCCATTAGAGGGAAAAATGAACACTTGCTCACTGAGAGTCTCCCCTGTGATTATCTAAATCAAAGGTTTGCATACTTTGTCCTAGTGGGCCACCACAGGTCACTTTAAGCCTTGTTGGAACTTCCCAAAGAGGGAGCCAAGGGCATGTCTGCGTTGGAAACTTGTATGACTTGTATGACTTGCCATGGTTTGCCCCAAAGAATTGAGCAAACAGAGAGGGGAAGCAAAAGGTGCGGGGCATTCTTGGAGGTCTAAACCCTACTCCCAGAGCTGCTGGTGATGCTGACAGGGGAATTCTGGGAATTCTCATCCAAAAAGTAACTTTTCATTCATACTAGAAAGTTATGGTTCTCAGGAGTAGTGTCTTTTTGAATTGGTGAACTCTGATTTTGAGAAAAAGAGGCCTCTTCCTCATCATTGCCATTATGTTGATAATCTTCACCAAAGGAAATGGTGTCTTTAGACCAATGGTGGGCAAAAGGTGGACCTCAGGCTGCCCTTCCCTAAGGGTGGTCCTTGAAGTCCCCAGCTGCCCCATTTTTAAATGTGAAGGGCAATTTTCAGATGATTTGTGTCCTCCAAACTTGCCAGAATTCTCCCCTCCACACACCCACACAAAACCTTCAGTGCAGTGATGTGCTTCCCTCAACCTCCCCAGAAGCTACCCAAAGCCCTTAGAGATCCCCCCTTAAAAATTTAGTAGGATTTTTCTGGGGACTTGCCCACAGACCAGAGAAAAGCCCCACCCCAAACCACCCACAAATGTGACGGTTTGCTTCCTCCAGTCCCTCAGAACCTACTTTTCCATACACACATCTCCTAGTGAACCATAAATTGATTCTCCTGAGTCTGTTTTCTCTCAGCCCCTGGGTGGCAGCTACAAACTCACTCTAGAAGGGAAGGAGGAACTGCTAACAGACAGTCAGGATAGTAGCAGCAAAGACTGGGCTAGCAGAAGACAGCCCCAGATCACAGGAATGAGAGATCTCCACAGGCTTTCATCATCAACAACCTGATTCAGATCTTTACAACTCAGGAACATGGTTTCTTTGATTGAACCAATCCATCTGCACTGTGGTCTTCCTCTTTTCCTAGTGCCTTCTCCTTTATCAAGCATGATAATCTATTCCCAGATATCCTGTTTTCCATGGTATGGTAGCTTCAGTTTAGTCATTTTGATTTCAGACAAGAGTTCAAGCTTGATTTGCTGTTTGTTGTTCATTCCCATCAAGTTAGCTTTGGCTTCTAGTGACTCTATAAATGAGATGGATTTCAAGACACCCTGTTATGAACAATCCTGCTCAGGTTTTGCAAACTGGGGCATGGCTTCCTTGACTGAATCAATCAATGAGGTCTTCCTCTTTTCCTATCATCTACCACTTTTCCCAGCATCACCTTCTTTTTCCCATTAGTTACATCATCTTATGATAGCTCCAAAGCCTCATTTTAGTCATATTGATGTCTAGTGAGAATTCAGGCACTATTTATTTGTCTTTTTGGTTACCATGTTACCTGCCCAAGTCCCTTCCAGCACCATGTTTCAAATGAGCTGATCTTCTTCCTGTCAGCTTTCTTCATTGTCCAACCTTCACAGCCATAGACAGCAACTGGAAATACTAAGCAATGGATGATGTTGACTTGGATATTTAATGAAATATCTTTACACTTGAGGATCTTATCTAGTTCTTTCACAGCTGCCTTTTCCAAAGACATTTTTGCACAGCATCTGCCATACGAAAGAGGGCCTGGAGCCTTGCACGATTGCAAGGAGTGATCTGCATGACGCCCTTGCAATCGCGCAAGGCTCCAGGGGCCAGCAGGCAACGATCACACACCTTTGCATTTTTGGCTTTAAGCCAGAAATGCTGCATGATTGCACATTACTCTTGGGCCCCGCGTGCACTTACCTGGCGTGCGAAGCCTCAGGAGCCGGGCCGGTCACACTTCCTGTCTCAGTGCGGCCTGGGAAGGTCCCAGGCTGCACTGCAAAAGGAAGAAGCGGGGCTCTTGCACGAGCAGGAAGCTCGTAAGGAACTGAAGAAACCTGGACGCGAGGGTTTCTCACAAGAGGCTGCTCGTGTGAACACCGCACCCCAGCGCCGAGAAGAGGTAGGATGCGGAAAGGGCCCAAGTCTCAGCCCTCTCCTGATTCCTTGATCAGTTAAGTTAAATTTTGTACCCAATTGCATATTCAAATTCTATGCCTCCTCCCCATGAAAGAGGTTACTTTCCTGTGCGCCTGTGTTTTACTGCCCTTTATCTCCAGTCGCCACATGGCCATGAAGGGAAGTGATCTCTGCCTGCGTGGAAATCCCTGCAGACCATCTTAACTGACAGCAGAAGTAACATCTCAAACAAAATGTAGGTTTGTGATTCTAAGGCCATTTTTGCACTAGACTGTTATAGTGCTATTATTCCACTTTCAGCATTCTATGGAATCCTGGAGTTTGCAGTTTAAGGAGGGGCCTTTGAGGAAATGGTCTATAACAGTCTAGTGCAGAAATGGCCTAACATCAACACTTTTCTTCTCCTTTATGATTTTTAACATCTTCGACTGATGAGAAGCCAGTGACAATCTGCATAATGTATTTTGTGCATTTTAATTGGCCCAGTAAAGGTATCACTGTTTTGTGGATTTTGTTGCATGGCCAACATTGGTTATCCTTGAATACATTTCCTCCCCATGATGTCATTGTCTCTAATAATATTTCTGCACTTTTGATGAAATGGGGGGGGGTCTGCACTTCACCCTGTAATGGTAGAGCTATCCTGTAATGCTCAGCTTTCCCTGAGGTATGGAAATGGGCGTTAAATCAATTTAACTCCACAGTGTAATTTTACCCAGGAGAAAACAGACGGCTCCTGTTATCAAGATACTGCCATATACTTGGGTATGCAACATTTCATCTCCTTAAAAGTCTTAGGACTATTTCTGTAGCAGTCTACTTTATTTACACAGCGTATGCATAATCGTGCTGATAATTCTTACGGAACTATTAGTTCTTACCGCGAGAATCTCTAAAAATAAATCTGTTTACTTCAGCTGTACTCAGTCTGCATTGATTATTACAAATTGGTTTTGTACAATTTTTAGAAGCAGAATGTTCTATTAAGAGCCTCTTTATGAGATGATAAAAACAGAAACTCAAATGAACTTCTAGGCCCTTTTTGCACGCAGTTTCTGTAGCGCGAGGGCCCCTTGAGTGTTGCGTAAATGGGAGCGTTGGTCCATACAACGCACTCCCATTCACGTGATGCTTACGAACCTAAAGCAGGATGCACGCGCATTTTCTTATTTTCAGCTCTAAGCCGAAAATAATGTGTGGTCACGCAATGCTCCTGGGGCCCTTGCACACTTACCTGTGTGTGGTGCGCCAGACTAGCGGTCCGGTCGCACTTCCTCCCCCAGCGCAGCCTACAGCTCCCAGACTGCACTGCAGAAAGAAGGGGCGGGGCACTAGCGAGACAGTCGCGCTACCAGGAAGCGACCTGTGGGACGAAGTAGCAGGGAAGCGGCAGCATTCCGGATGAGGCTTTTCTCGCGAGACGCCCTCCCCAGTCGCGCAAATGGGTAATGTGCGAAAAGCCTCCTAGTCAGGAATGGAATAATCTCAGAACGCTTGGAAATGGTGGTGCTCCTTGCCATGGCTATAATTTATCCTATGAAGACTCTTATAAAATATGTGTATTACTTGTTGTTGGGTGGCTTTAAGGCCCTTTTCGCATGGCATTTGCCATGCAAAAGGGTGCCTGGAGTGTTGCACGATTGTGAGGAGTGATCCGCATGACACACTCACAATCGCGAGACGCTCCAGGGCTCGGCAGGTGCCGATCGTGCACCTTTTCATTTTCAGCTAGAAGCCAAAAATGGTATACGATCACACATTGGTCCCGGGCCCCATGCACACTTACCTGGTGTGCGGAGCCTCTGGAGCTGTTCAGTCAAGCTTCCTGCCCCAGTGCAGCCTGGGAAACTCCCAGGCTGCGCTGAAGAAAGAAGAGGCGGTGCTCTCATGCGAGCAGGCAGCTTGTGGGGAGCTGAAGCAGCAGGGGCGTGAGAGCCTCTTGCCGAAGGCTGTTTGCGTGATCCCTGCACTCCAGTGCCAGAAAAAGGTAAGGTGTGGAAAGGGCCTAAGTCTCAAGTCATAGAATTATAGAAATGTAGAGTTGGAAGAGACCCCAGGGGCCATCCAGTCCAACCCCCTGCCATGCAGGAACACCCTCAAAGCACTCACTTTGACAGATGGCCATCGAGCCTCTGCTTAAAAACCTCCAAGGAAGGAGACTCCACTACACTCCGAGGCAGCAGATTTCACCCACTGGGTTTCTATGGCTAAATGGAGATTTGAACCCTGGTCTCCAGAGTTGTAATCCAATGCTCAGTTGTCATCCGATGCAATAAAATTTCAACTCTGTTAGCAATTTTATTACCAGCCTTTTATTGCTCTTTGTCTCTAGTCCTCACAAGATCAATAGAGGAGGCACTGAAATCCCTCAGAATCAACTTAACTGACAAAAGCCATTTAACACTCGACTGTTATAGTGCTATTATTTCACTATAGCGCTATTATTCCACTATCAACATCTTATGGAATCCTGGGATTTGCAGTTTAGGGAGGGGTCTTTGGCCTGCTTCCTAAACTGCAAACCCCAGGATTCCATAGGCTGTTGAAAGTGGAATAATAGCACTATAACAGTCCAATGCAGAAAGAGCCAACATCTTAGGCAGAAAGTAGGCTTGTGACTCGAACATTGTCACTGTTATTGTCCTGTATGATTTTTAACATCTTTGCCTGATGAAGCCAGTGAAGTTTTGAAAGCTTGCATAATTATTTCATGCTTTGGAGTTGGCCCAGAAAATGGTATCGCTGCCTGTGGACTTTGGATTTTGTTGTATTTTGCTGCATGGCCAATGCAGCTACCCAGGAGTATTTTTACCCGTAACCCCTAACCTTACTTCATCACATGATCCCTGAGTGATGAGACCCACCCTGCAATTAATTTGCAAAGAAAGAAACAACAGTGGTAGTGAGAAAAGGATGGGAGCTCTGCAGCCCTCCAGTGTATCTTGATATGCATGTTAGGACTGCTGGGAGCTACAGTCCAAGAACATCAAAACCCAGTGATGCTGAATAGTATTGTTCCATTCCTATCCTACCAAACATGTTAATATCTGAATCTGAAGAATAGCAGAGGTTTCTAATACACATTTCATACTAGAAATACACTATCTCAACATAAAATATGTAGCCTTTCAGACGTTGTGGACCCCAACTCCTATCAGTCCCAAACAGAACAACCAATGATGGTGAGGGATGACAGGAGCTTTCATCCAGCAACTTCTAGAGAAGCGGTGGGCAAATGTGGCCCCTAGGATTATTTTGTGGCCCTGAATACTTCCAGAACCTCCAGACTGACCATTTTTCTAGCCCGAAAAAGAGCAGGGGTTGGACTATGACCCTGGAGACTATGACCCTATATTCCCCCCTGGTCACAGAAACCCAAATGGGAGACCTTGGGGGTGTTGCACATACTCAGTCCCAGAAAAAACAGGTTCTCCATAGGATCACCATAAATCAGAAACAACTTGAAGGCACTCAACAACAACATAAGGTTTCTCTGTACTGTTTAACAGCAGCAGCAGCAGCAACAACAGATACCTATTTTTGAAAATGACAAGTGGATTTTGGGATTTTTTTGTTTCATTTTTCAGCAGTCGCTGTGGCCCCTGGAAGGTTCCAGGATATAAACTTGGTCCCCAGGCCTTCCACAGTTATCCACCCCAATCTAGAGTGGCACACATTTCCTACGCCATCCCTGCAATACAGTCTTCCATGTCTCAGTAGTATATGTGGAGGTGTAGCTACAAGGGGGTCAACATGATGACATGTTCCATCCCAAATAAAAATTCTTTCCTCCCAAATGAAATCTTCTTTCAGTCTTTAAATGTCCAGTGCTCCAGAGAGTGAGACACTGAATTTTTTTCACACCTAGAACTCTGTGCACACTCCCTTGGTCACTTTGCTTGCCCCTTTTCCTTGGGGACCTAAGCTGCCTTTCTAAATGTTCCATGGAATTTTTAAGTTCCTACAATGCTAAAAATATGATGAATCAAGGAACATTTCTTTGAGGGGAGCAGCATTCTAACTGGGAGGCCATGTCCCCATTTTGGCCCCCTGTAGGTACACCTCTGGCTATATGCTTCTCACATAACAAGCTCTAGCTAGCAGAACACATGCTTTTAGGTTGGAGTAAGCCACTGCAAAAAAAAAAAAAAAAAGGGGGGGAGCACCTTCCAGACAATATAATCCAAAATCAAAGAATAATACAACAGTGCAGTCAGGAGGCATGCTTTTAGCTTCTGGGAACTCAGGTGTATACAAAAATCAAGGCTTCTGAGATCAGAAACATAAGTTCCCACCAATCCTCCAGAAGATGATAGGAGGCCACAGTGAACAGGAGAAAAAGGTGTAGACTATTTCCTTTGCCGTTGCCAAACCTGAAGATTTTAATTTATTGAACTATGCTAAGTAGGAAATTATGGGAATGGTAATTTTTTTTTCCAATTTTTTTTTTCCAAATTTTTTCCAAAGTTTGGTCTGCTGTCATTCTCATGGGACTAGGGTCATTTCCCAGTAGACTGTTATAGTGCTATTATTCCACTTTCAACATCCTATGGAATTTTGGGGCTTGCAGTTTAGGGAGGGGGCTTTGAATCCTGCAAACCCAGGATTCCATAGGATGTTGAAAGTGGTGTAATAGCGCTATACCAGCCTACTGTGGAAATGACCTAGATAACTGGATAGCTAATCAGCAATGGAGAGACTCCTAGCCAGTATGGTACAACCATGACACCTTCTTTGTAGATCACCTTCTTGGAGGTTTTTAAACAGAGGCTGGATGGCCATTTGCTGGAGGTGCTTTGGCTGTGTGTTTCTGCAGTGCAAGGGGTTGGACTCGATGGCCATTGTGATCTCTTTCAACTCTTATGATTCTATGATTCTAAGATGCTATGAATATACTGGCTAAGTGTAATAAAGTTAGGGAAAGCCAATCAAAAAGAGAGGTACTAATGCGGGGGGTCAGAATTGTGTAATCATGAAAACTTAAAGCTGGAAGAGACCACAAGGTCCATCTTGGCCAGCCCTCTGCCATGCAGAAATACACAGTTTAAGCACGTAGATACTACAGAGCTTTAATAAAGAATTCTGCAGGTTAGGTCTCCATTCTTTGCACCACCAGTAGAAAGAATGACAAACCAAGCTGGGAGACTTAACTCCACAAATCAGAATCTTCCTGAGAGTCAAGTTGTCTTGTACAGCCAAGCCCATGCACTGCCTAATAGAACATTTCCAGTCCTTCTGCACTTTATCAGCTGGGACAACTTCTTGCTTGCTACAAGAAGGCCACCAAATGTTTTGATGCCTGAGGCAAAAGAGAAGACTCCCGTCTGTCTTCGTCATTCAATGCATGGAAGCAAAATGTTCTCACAGTTGGAACTTTCTTCAAACCTTTGTGAAAGTGGAGAAGCCACTGTAAATACATTGGTTCTCTGGAGAGTCTTTGTAAGTTTCAGCAACCAATCAATTAAGCCTTGCAAACTGTTGCCAGTTGCTGTGCTGCTTTAATAGCTGAATTGGAGGTCTGCAACAAGCTCTTTCCTCTTACCTGGAGCTGAGCTACCAAAACTGGAGAACCTCTAACCTGGATCCTTTTCACATCATACCTTTTTGCAGTTCTGGGGTGCAGTGCTCACACGAGCAGCCTCCAGAAAGAGGCTTTTGTGTCCAGGGTCTTTCGGCTCCACACGAGCTTCCTGCTCTCATGAGAGCCCCGCCTCTTCTTTTCGCAGTGCAGCCTGGGACCTTCCCAGGCTGCACTGGACAGGAAGCATGACCGGCCCGGCTCCCGAGGCTCTGCACACAAAGTACGCGTGGGGCCCCAGAGTGATGCGTGACAGTGCACCATTTTCAGCTTCAAGCCAAAAATGAAAAAATGAGTGAGTGGTCCCTGCCAGGCCCTGGAGCGTTGCACAAATGTGAGTGCATCATGTGGCCCACTTCTCACATGTGTGCAATGCTCAGGGGGCCTTTTGCATCGAAAATGCCATGCGAAAACGGCCCTGGTCTCCCACTTGGACATGACCACCTGCAAAGTGGAGACTCAGAGCCAAGCCCTGAGACCTGGTGACCCTATCTCCAGCTGAGAAGCAGGAGATATGGGATGGAGGAAGTTGCGGTTTGCTAAGTGTCTGCCACTGATACAAATATATTTTCATTTTCCAAACACACAGGTCTTTAATACATTACTGTCAAACCCAGAACACACAAAACACTTGCTCTGACAGCCTGAGTTATATGTTCTGGTGTCACAGTCCTTACATCATCCTTTTCTGGGTACAGGCTGAGGCATCTCATGACATTTACACCAGCTTGCTTTAATTTCATCTCTAAGACAATTGCTCCATTAAATATTGACAGGACTTATGTTAGCACATTCTTCTCCATCCCATGTACCTCTCACCCAGGCCAGTTCTGGCTGATTGGGGTCTAAGAGGGAGCTAGCAGTTCTGGATTTCTTCTTGAATGTCCTGCTTTAGGTTATCAGCACCTTTTGTACATTGAACTGTCAGCTATCTTAGGAACAGCTGGCCTTCCCAATGTACCTTGTACTTTCTGAACTGGGTTTTCCCCCAGCATGGATAGAACAAAGGGGTCCAGCAGATCCTTTAAACTACAGAAAATGGAAAATAACAAAAATAAAGAAATCAACTATAGCTTAACCTATCTCCTAGCAAAATCAGAGCATGTAGGCCCTTTAAAAAATGGGCATTGTCTTCTTTTCTTTTCTTTTCTTAAGAAAAGGTCTTTGTCTTGGTGAGGGGAATCTCTTTCCTTCCCTCACTGTAATAATTTCAAAGCAGATAGACAGCAGGGGAACAAAAACATATAACAACAACAGACAGTTTTGTGGTAGGCCAGTCTCATGAAGCGGGCTGTAGTCCAAATGAAATTTGTCAGTTAGTTGTGTACAGATCTCCAAACTAAAATTAGAAAAGACAAAATCTGGAACTTTCTGGTCTTTTAAATCAGGCAATATCAATCTTTTCTCTCTATCTCTCTCTTTCTCTCTCATACCTAGAGAGAGAGGGAAAGAGACAGAGAGAGAAAGACTGAGAGACAGATTAAGATGTTGGTTCTTCATGGCTTTTTGATCATTTTGGGAACTTTGTCACCTTGGAAAGCCATTCTGGTCATTTTCACACTTTACCAGATCCCATGGTCACCCTGTTGTGATCTCAACAGCAGCTTTGCTGGGATGGGAGCATGGCTGAAATGCTTCCCTCCCCTCCACACTCAGCTGGTTCCCTGTGGAAATGAGCACGACTGATATGTGCCTTCCTTCCGCAGTGCAGCTGCCCTCTTTCCCATGCTGCACTGAGAAAGGAAGCACCTCCATCACGCTTCCGCCCCTTCCGCATGGCCACAGGTGACAAGAGCATTGCACAATTGTGAGTGCTAAATGGATTTATTCTGTTAAGCAAATATTCCGTGATTGCAATGGGTGGGGACAGGGTGGCAGCAGGACCACAACAAAATCATGCAAAAGCACGAATTGCAGACTGCTACCATCCTGTCTCCATTGCAGAATGGAAACGCCGTGTGGAAATGGCCTCTGTTGAATGGAACCTGAAGTAGAGAATTAGCCTGGTCAGTGAACAGAGTCATCTTTGATCTTTCACAAAGTGGAGCCAAACTAAGCCCCTGGTTTTCCAGGGAGCTAACAATGAAGAAACAAATAGCACCTTGTCTAGAGTGACCTTGACTACAAACCAAGAACAAGGTCAGCCAAACATGGGCTGAAACCCATCTGAAGGACTACTCTGTAGCAGTGATGGCCACTGCATCTGTGTAGACTTTTTCAAGACCTGTTGCGCTCCAGCCCACAAGATGAGAAAGCAGACACAATCACCCATTGTGAGCAATTTGTACTATACATAGTTAGAATACTTTGCTAGAGAACTTCTACAGCTATAGTTTGGGAGTGTGGACCCGCAGAATCCAGATCACCAAACTATAGGATTCTATAGGATGGAGATGAAGCAGTTAAGGTGACATCCAGATGATATAATTGTGCTGTATAGATATATCCTTGGGTGCAATGGTTGACCCAGCTGCAGCAGAGGTAATTTAGGCTCTGGCATGTTTGGTGGTAATTGATATTTTTTCATGTGTACATCCCAAGCACATATATATATTTTATAGGTGAGAGGTACAACACATGTGCTGGACATGTACGCATTCTGGCTCACAAAAGTGGCTGAGATTAGGGAGTTTTGAACCCTTCTTTATAGCAAAAAAGACTTCCAAGCTGCCTAAAAGTAACAAAGTCATTGTTGAAAAAAGCCATACACACGCACACTGTATTGGACAATTTTCAGTTGAGTTTTTGGTTCGCCCATTCTTGAGTAAGTTACTGGAGGGTGTAGTGATGAGTCTGCTCCAGGGACTCCTGGATGAAATGGATTAAGTAGTTCCCCTTCAATCTGCTTTCAAGACACATTGTGGAACAAACACAACTTTGGCCACCTAGTAGGATGACCCTCACTGGGAAATGGACAAGAGGAGCAGATTCTGATGGCTTCTTCTGGGCCTCATGGTGACTTTTAGTCCTATTGATCATGCTAGGCTGCCTCTCTGGGATGAGAGTTCAAAGAACATGGTTGGCTTTTGGCCTCCCTCACTTTTTTCCCCCCCTGCTTTTTAACATTTATGAAAAAGTTGACTAGAATTAGAGTTTCGTATCACTAGTATGCCGATGACACCTCTATTTCTCCTTTCCATCTAAATCAAGGAATTTGTTCTGCCTCTAAAACAGCATGTGATGTTATTAATAAACTAGGTTATCCAGATGACACAAAAAAGTTGGACAAGACTGTACTCCCCTTGGAGACTCAGCTTAGCTGTTTGGGTGTATTCCTGAATACAGTCCCAGTCTGGATGACCAAATTTCTGTTGTGGCTAACAGTATATTTACAAAGTTAATGATGGCATGTCAACCATTCACACTCCTTGAGATGGTGGATCTAGCCACAGTATCATATACCTTAGTTACATCTAGAGATGTAAAATTTCCAGTTATTTTGAAGCCAGGGAAGAAAAATCTTGCCTTCCCTTTTTCTGTTTTTTGGTAAAAAAAAATAATACAAAAAAAACATTTTTAGAACGATTTTAAAAATGCGGTATTGGCATCCTTTGCAAACTGAAAGTCATTTTGTTACTTTAGGAAGATAAAATGTGTTATGTATAATTTGGTTTGGCACCAAATTATCATGTTTGATACATTAAAAGAATAGTTTGCTCAGAAAATAATTACAAATTGAATTTACTTTTTTTAAAAAAGTTTACAAATGGAGCTACAAGATCTTGAACTGCAAGAACACCCGAATTGTAAGGAACTTCTTTCGGTTTGCCAGTTTATGAGCAAACTGACAAAAACACAGAGAAAGAATAACAGAGGAAACGGTCAACATTAATAAAACAAAGAAAATTATTTTGTCTCTTCAAGATTTGTTTTCCTGTTTGTGCAGGATAATAAGATAAGCTTCATAAAACTTAAGCTTTATAAAATCAGAAAACACATTTCTGATCTGTACAATAGGGGGAGAAATACCTTCCCTTGTCAAGAAAACCATAGATTGCCGAGAAATTCTTTCTTTCTTCTCTCTCTGTCTTTCTCTGTTGAGTTTTTAAGCCTCCATAAAAATGATAGTTTTGTTATATTTTCCTAATTATTAACTAATGATCCCCAACCCAGATGGCTATGCCAGCTGTCTGAGCCCTCTTCAATCCATCACATTTCTCCTTCTTGGAGCAACCATTCTCAAGAGCTTGACAACAATGGTCAAGACCTTTGGTAACTGAGTTAACACATTTCATCCTAATCAACAATAAAATTCGAGTCAGCCTTGGAAATTTCTGTTTGGAGAAAACTTTCCAAGGACTTTTAAAGGAAGGTACACACAGCCACAAAAAAATGGAAGAAAGCAGCAGATGGTGAAAGGGTTCCAACAAGATGAACAAAAATCCCCAAGCTGTTGAAAATATATCTCCATGCTCCAACAAAATTTCAACATAGGCATTTCTCTTTAATAATAACCTCCAAATGGGAAGAATAAAGAATTCTGATTAAACTAGAGGAGGGCTCGTAGCAGTCCTCCCATCATTTCCCATCAGCCGTTGCTGGCATAGTCAGTGGAGATGAACAGTGGGAGATGCCATGTATTCTTCCACCATGTACTGGGGCATTGAGAGTCCTTAGGCAGCCATTTCAGAAGCAATGGTTCCAGCTAATACAGTGTTATTCCTTTGAGAGGAATGGTGGACAACCTGCAGCCTAGCGGCTACCTGTGGCCTTTGCCCTTATTACACGTGGCCACAAAAGTCCTTTGCAAGCTGACAGTTTAGACTTTGATGAGAGTGATCTGAGGGGGAGGGAGAGGAGAAGTAACACACTCAATTGTTGTTGTGTGCCTTCAAGTCATTTCCGACTTATAGCAATCCTAAGATGAACCTGTCATGGGGCTTTCTTGGCAATATTTGTTTCGAGGCAAGGTTGCCTTTGTATTCCTCTGCAGCTTACAGAGTGTGACTTGCCCAAGGTCACCTTGTGGGTTTCCATGACCAAGCAGGATTCGAACTCTGGTCTCCAAAGTCATAGTCCAAAACTCAAACCATTAGGCCTAAATCTTATTGTTATTGCCACCCAGAAGATAGCCACTGTATCAGTTGGACATATCTACATGTTGACCAGGGTTCGGGGTGGGGTGCTGACTATGTCATAATCTCCAGTATTTATTTATTATTTATTTTTTTAAAAGGTATTTCTGTATTTTCACCAAGTCCCCTCTTGAGGCAGGTGCATATAAGCATGCCTTGTGTATACTAGTCAGTCTCGTGCTGGTCTGGCAAGAGAGGGAGGTGTCCTGTAATGCTGTTGGAAAATCTGGCAGTGCTAGCTGCTGATGGGTGAGGGGGGAAAATGTTTCACTGGGGCCCAAACTCTCTGTCAGTGGCCATTTCGATACCACAGTTATAGTGCTATTATTCCACTTTCAACATCCTATGGAATCCTGGGATTTGTGGTTTCGAGAGGGGCCTCTGGAAAACCCCTGCAAGCATCTGCAAAACCCAGGAATCCATAGGATGTTGAAAGTGGAATAATAGCACTATGACAGTGTAGTGCAGACATGGCCAGCGTCCTAGGTGTGGACTCACCATTCCACCACTGAGGCCCTTTCCACAACTCACCTCTTGGTGGAGCTGGGGTGCGGGGATCGCGTGAGCAGCCTCTAGCAAGAGGCTTTCGCACCCCATTCCTTCAGCTCCGCAGCTGCTGCCTGCTCGCACGAGAGCCCCTCCTCTTCCTTCCACAGTGCGGCCTGGGAGTTTCCCAGGCTGCGCTGGGACAGGAAGTGTGAGCGTCGCGACTCTGGAGCTCTGCAGGCATGGCAAGTGCACGCGGGGCCCCAGAGCAATATGTGATTGCGCACCATTTTTGGCTCACAGCCAAAAATGAAAAAGTGTGCGATCGGCACCTGCCAGCCACTGGAGTGTCGTGCAACTGTAAGTGCATCATGTGGGCCACTCCTCGCAGTCACGCGACGCTCCAGGGGCCCTTTCGCATGTCAAATGCCATGCAAAAAGGGCCTGAGTGAAAAAGTCTACTTTAGTAGGAACTAACCAACAGGATTGCAGAGAAAGAAAGAGTGACCCCTATCATTTCAGGCTGTGGCCCTGGCCACTGGTGAGGCAGTGAAAGTTCTTCAATATGCCTATGTGCACAAAACATACAGTCCATTTTGGAAAGTGTTTGCCCTGCTATTCTGCAACAAGAATGCAGTGTCTCTGGGAGGCAATGCGCCAAATGGGAAAAAAATCGTTCTCCCCTGCCCCATGATAATAAACACACTGGCAGACATGTCGCCTGCTCTCCGCCATTGCTTTCTTTTCCAAATTCTCTGCACAACTCCCTCGTTCTGTTATTAGCATTAAACTTTTATACTACAACGCTCCCCTAGAGGACCATGATCAGGACAGAAGCCCAGTTCTGTCTGTTCATATTTCTTTCTTCAGCTGAACTACATCCCTGTTAGCCCTTCTGCTTCCATTCCAACTCCTTGCATTAGCAGAAAAGCTTAGCTGAATTGTGTCCCCTTCTAGTTTCTCCTTTAGCTTGCATTGCTATCTATTAGGGGTACTTTGTTTCTTCAGAATTTATTGAAATTTACAAATGTCCTCATATCCAGGGTGAAAAGAACTTGCAAAAATTCAAATTGGGGAGAAATTGAAACTGACATATTTATCCATCCAAGCCCAAGGGCCCCATCACATTCTGGCTGAGAATGGTAAATGCTCCTCCCTAAACTGCAAATCCTATGATTCCATAGAATGCTGCCATGATAATTAAAGTGGAATCATCGTGCTATAACTGTGTGTTATGTGCAATGCCTGAGGCTATAAGTTGTTACCTTTTCTAAGAGCCCTTTCACATACACAGTTGTAAAAGCTATGATTCCACTTTAATTGTCATAGTTCCATGCTATGGACCCCAGGACTTGTAGTTTAGGGAGCTTCTCAGACAGAGAGCTCCACTGCCCAATCAAAGTGCAAATCCCAGGTTTCCATAAGATGCAGCCATGCCAGTTAAAGTGGAATCATAGTGCTATAATTGTGCAGTGTGAACTAGCCCTAAGTATGGTGGCCCTGCCAGACGACAGAAGTATAACTCAATGGTTCCACTCTGACATGGCAGCATCCTATGGAATCCTGGGCTTAGTATTTTGGAGAGCCACTAGAGCTCTCTCACTAAGAATTCTAAAATCTCCTCCCTAAACTGTGACTCTGATGACAAAGAGGGAAAGTTGGAGGAAGACAGAGCAACTGGGACATTTTAAAAGTAGTGAAAAAAGTAGGATGACAGAGGGTTGATTGGGGCTGTTCCTACCAAATTGAGACAGTTGGATTGCAACTCCCATCAGCCCTAGCCAGCACAGCCAATGGTGAGCACTGCTGGAAACTGTAGTCCAAAAGTATCTCATGGGCCATACAATTCCCACCCAGCCAGCCCCTCCCAAAACTGGAAACCCCAGGTTTCCATAGGATGTTGCAAGTGGAATCATTGCGCCATAACAGTCCAATGTGGAAATAGTCTTAGGCCCTTTTCGCACGGGCTTTCTCTTGCGAAGTAGCCCCGTAAGCCTCGCGGGAGTGGAAGCGTCGCTCTGCACGATGCACCCCCACTTCCACATCGCTTACAGGGCTGAAGCGGCGAGAGCACGTTTTTTTTTATTTTTGACTTGAAGTGAAAATCACCCATGCTCGCGCAACGCTCCCAGCGCCCACGCGCACTTACCTGCTGTGCGGAATGTCAGGGAGGCGGCCGGGTCATGCTTCCTTCCCTCCGCGGGGCCTATAGCTCCCACAGGCCCCTGCGGAAGGAAGGGGCAGGGCACTAGTGCGACGGACGCGCCAGCAGGAAGCGCCTGCGGAAGGAACGAGGGGGAAGCGGCAGCCTCCCGGAGGAGCCTTCTCGTGCAAGACATCCTCCCCCCTCGCGCAAGAAGGCAAAGTGCGAAAAGGGCCTTAGTCTGGCCCTGTCTCCCTCACACACACACATGCCCTAAAGGCCAGATAGAAAAAGGGTTTAGAAACAAGCACTCATCATTTGGCATCTTTTTGGCTGTGGAAGCTTCCTAGAAAGACTGATCACAATGTGTCTCTTTTTCATTCCCAAGAAAATGTGCCTTCTGGGAGTTTCCAACAGTCAAAAGGCTCTGCTGAAAGTTATAACTATGCACACAGATCTTTTCCCTTTGGGATCGCAGCCATTGTATCAAAGCCTGCAGACCAGGGGATTAGAGAGAAGGAAGACGAGCCGGGGTTGCCAACTGGCTGGTATTTCACCACCACCGACTGGTAAAATGACATTCTGGCAAGCAGTAAGGACTGGAGTTGCAAAATTGGTTAGCTTCAGTGCCAACCTCATTAAGATCCCCACTTTGTTCCTATTGACTTCAAACTCCTGCCAGAGTCCACCCAATCTTGGTGCAGGATCACTGGATTCCCCCTAACCCCTCTTCCATTCTGATCCCTATTTCCAGTCCCTTATGAGCATTTTAAGCCCACCTTTACATATAAGATTTCCAAGCTAGCTCAGAGCGTATTTTAACACTACAAACAAAGCAATCAAAACAAATAGGACAGCACCATTTTCCAGCGGCACTAAAATCCTCAAGAGTCATTTAAAACCACTGAGCAGCTAAAACCTACCAGAAGACCACAAAAAGCCTGAATAAACAGAATAATTCTTTTATTTTACCTGGAAGCTTAAAAACGTATCAGCAATTGACAGGAAGAGGGCTTAACGTTCTCCACCAAAAAACGAAGATCAGATTTTAGAAAATTCTAATTAAGTATAAGCTCAGGATTTATTTTCCCGAAAAAACCCCCCAAAAATTAGCAAGAGATTTATGTCCACAATAAGCAGATTTTTGCCTCCATGGGCCTTGTTCATTTCCTAGCTCCACCCATCTTCCTTTAACCAAACCTATTTAGCAGGCTGCTTCCAAGGTGTGCCTTTGTTTCTGTGAAGAAATTTCTGCAAGTTGGAACATTTTTAGAGAAGGGCAACCAAGATGATCAAAGATCTGGAAATCAAGCTTTATGAGGAATGGCATAGGGAACTGTGTGTTTTGCTTGGGGAAGAGAAGACTAAAGGGTGATATAGTGGCTATCATTAAGTATCTGAGATGATGAAATGTAGAAGATAGAGTGAGCTTGTTTTCCAGTGTTCCAGAGACTAGAACACAATCCAGTAGGTTCAAATTATGAAACAAGGGAACCTACATAGATATTAGGAAGAAACTCTAATGAGAGAGCTATTTTATAGTGGAATATGCTGCATCAGAGGATGGTGGACTCTTCATCTTCAAAAGTGTTTAAACAGTGGTTTGATGGGCATCCTTCAGGAGTGCTTTAGTTGTCTATTTCTTCATGACAGGGGGTTGGGCTAGATGTGGCCCCTTCCAACTCTTCATGAGTCTATGGACATTTCCTCACTATACTCCATTAGTGCATTGTACCATTACAATGCTGGCATTACCGTTCGCACGATGCCTTGGGGTTAGGAACATTCTTTTCTGCATCCTTCCGCATTAAGCAGATGAGTAGTGGTATTATCACTGGTGCTTCTTCCACACTACAGCATCCTTAGCCACTTCCTTTCCTTGCCTTCATTCCACCCCACCACCCCGATTGGTCTTTCTTTGTTTTGTTTTGTTTTTCTTTGAAAGCCGTACTAGTGCAGCAATGTTGTACACTATTGCAGCAATGCCAGTACACTATTGCATTTTCACGCTATAATGCTTACAAATGCATTTTAAAAAAAAAAAAAAAAGTTTTAACTCAAAGGTGATAGATTTTGAAGTTACCGTGCCATGGGAGTTGCAGAGAGGGACAACCTGGGCATGCCCAAACTCTGCTCACTGCTGGATCTGTGATAGTGGGAAGTGCTATCAAGCGCTATTAAGGTACTGCGCTATTAAAGTACCGCACTGAGTCAAGCTGACGGGATCAAAGTGCAGAAGGAGGCTCTTAATGGATTTTTTCTGGATTTTTTCTGGAAATAGAATACAGCAGTTTGGCCACACTTGGGAGTGGGATAGCAGCTGGATAGAGACAACATTGTGCAGTAGCATGACTCCTGGACTGGAAACAACGTGCTGCGATTGCGCTATAGCAACGTTGTGCAGAAATGGCCTAGGTTTTCAGATCAAGAAAAGACTGCATCTTCCAGGGGGGGCGGGGAAAATGAGGACATTGCACTCCAGATAAGAATGCTTCCCCTCCAAAATGGAATTTCGTTCAAGTTCCTAGCATTGCAGAGACTGAGACACTGAAAACCATTCACTCCTCAAAATCTATTTTCTTTGTTCACACTTCCTTGTTATCTTTGCGTGCCCCTTTTCTTTAGAAACCTCCATTCTTTTTCTAAATGCTCATCTGAAGTTTTACGTGACAGCAATGCTAGAAATTTTTGGGTTGAAGGAAAATTTTAATCTTATCTGAAGGACAATGTCCTCAGTTTGTCAGTTCCCCCAGCACCTCCCCACTTTCAGAGCCTCCCTCTGTGTGGGAAGGAGGCTTCCTATTTTCAGGTGCTCTGGAGAACATCTGGAGATGGTTTTGTGGAGGGTGGAATGGAGAACAGAGTTCAACAGCATTTCCTTTGCCTCTTTGTCTTCCTGCCCCATCTTGTTCTATTCTATCACCCTTTTCCCCTTTTTTTTCCCCCGGAAAGAACACCTGTAATGGATATGTTGACGGGATACTGTGGGTCAGCAAGTTCCTCGGAAGGAACTTCAAAATCCTGAAGTTTTCTTTTAGATGTTTCAGTGCTGACTAAGCTTGTGATGAAAAAGTACTCTGCCCATACTCAGTAGCACCTTCCTCTCATTTAATTATAAAATCTTAACAGTTGGAAAGGACTGCAAGGGCCATCTAGTCCAACCACACTGCCATGCACGAACACACAGCTAAAGTGCTCCCCAAAGATCATTATCCAACCTCTATTTAAAGACTTGTTCAAAGATGGAGAATCTGTTCCACTGCCAAACAGCTCTTATAGTAAAGATGTTCTTTCTCAGGTTTAGGTGCAATCTCCTTTCTTGTGATTTGAATCCCCTGGTCCATGTTCTAGTTTCTGGAGCCACAGAAACAAATCTGTTCCATCTTCTACATGATATTTAAAGATAGCAATCGGATCACCTCGCTGTGTCCTCTTCTCCAAGCTTAACATATCCAGCTTCCTCAGTCATTCCTCATAAGGCTTGGTTTCCAGTACTCTGATCATCTTGATCTTCTCTGGACACATTCCAGCTTCTTGACATCCTTCTTGAACAGTGATGCCCAGAACAAGGCACAATATTCCAGATGATGTTGACCAAAGCAAAACAGAATCTCTTTCTATCTGGTCTTATTTCCTTGCAGCTTGAAGTACTTGCTTGCTTTCTCTTCCAGAGTGCCAATGTTTTTGTCCTTCCATGCCTCTCTCTTTCTCTCTCTCTCACTCACACCTCTGTGTAACACATGGGTCTTGCACAGCTACATACATACACACACACACACACACAAACAAATACATACATAAGTTGGCCCTCCACATTTGCAGGTTCACAGATTTTATTATTTGTGAGTTTCTCCAACTCCACTCCCCTTATCTCAACAGCTTATTTTCTGGGGGAACCTTCTCTCTTGGCAGCTCCACTCAGGCCACAAAATCCTTTCAAAACTCATTTCTGATCCTCCTCCTCCTCCTCCACCATCTGCTGCCTGGCCAGCTAAGGACAGATCACAGCTTGATTTTTCAGCACCACAAACCCTCTCTCGATGCCCCCCACACACCCAAGAAAGGAGATGGGTGTGAGAGAGGAAGCATAGGGCCACCATGTCAATCCAAGCTTTTCCCCTCTCCTTTGCCTGACCTGGGCCATTTCTGCACTAGACTGTTACAGTGCTATTATTCCACTTGCAACATCCTATGGAATCCTGGGGTTTGCAGTTTTGGGAGGGGCCGGCTGGCCCCTCCTGAAACTGCAAACCCCAGGATTCCATAGGATGTGCAAGTGGAATAATAGCACTGTAACAGTCTAGTGTGGAAATGGCCCTGGTTTGAACCCTGGGCGCCTGCTGTTCCCCCCGTGTCTCAGCTTCCTTCACATAGACACACACACACTATTTGATATTTGCATTTTTTTTCCACTTTAGTGGGGGTCCTACACCCCATCCCTAGCAAATGTAGAGGGCTGACTATATATCACATTGGGCTCCCATTATTCTTTATTTCCATTTTTTACCCTTTTGGGGCAAGTCCTTGGGATTGATCCTTTCTCTCTCCCTTCAGGCTACTTCAAACTACAATCCTTCTCCTCTTGCTCTACACTCTCGGGAGTTGTAGAACCAGATATCTATCCACCAAACCATTTCTCCTGCATACATTAGGAGTTGAATCCAGGGAGAAAGGATTTCCATGCTTGGAATAGCTAGATCTCTTGAACTACTGCCAGTAAGCAGCGGGGTCCCTTCTGAACAGACAGAAAGAGAAAGTATTTGTGTGTCTCCCAAAATTTTCAATCCAGGCATTCTCCATCAATTCCCTTAGCAGTTCCAAGTGACACAGACATTTTTCAGTATGTGTATTTTCATTGTCTGGGTTGTATTTAGTTATGCTCTGCTAAACCCATCACCTATCAGCATAGAGCTGGCAGCAATTCAGTTCCATATAAAGCTATCCTTGCACATTGTATAGAATGGCTCCGTGTACCAGGGGACCAGCTGAGATGTCAAGCATTTTGTAGTCATAAAAAACATTGTTTAATCGCATAACAAAGTCCTTAGTTACTCTGTCTTGGGTAGAGACGGTATCCTTGTGGATAAAAAACACTTTCAGTGTGAATGGCATTCTCAGGATGCCGTGGATGCCAGAAATGGTAGTGACTCTAACACTAATGGCAGAAAATGGCCTCAAATGTAGAAAATCCTTTTTTTTTTTTTTAGCATATAGAGATGTTTTGTTTCTATTGAAGTGGAAAAGGCCAGACCCTTCCCTAAACTGCAAACCCTAGGATTCCATAGGATGTTGAAAGTGGAATCATAGCGCTATAACGGTCTCGTGCGGAAATGGTCCTATACACAATAAATGCAAGAAATACAACAGATACTGTCCATCCAAATAAGTCTGTAGTGATGTCAAAAACATATAAAATGTTTACAAATGACTTTGGGCATGCATTTTCTCCAATGGAAACATCTTCTAGTGTGGCGACCTTCCTAGATAAGCAGACTCTGCTAACTGAAATATCAAGCTGACTTAAATAGCTTCATTGTAAATTTTGATATAAAAATCATGATTAAAAAATAGCTTCATAGTACAGAATGGCTATATAGGTTATGGTTTACGCATCAGTGGTTGAGACCTTGCCCTGCTGCATTTGCTTATGCCTTTATCTAAGACATGTTCTTATTCTGTCAGTTTCCGTTGTCCTTTCATTTTTTAAAACAAATATGAAGTTCTTTCCTTGTTGAATGTGAAGAAAACTTTTAATATCAGAGGGAAAAAAATATCCAAAATGAACTGAAACAAAGTCTTCAGCCATTCCAGGTTGACGTTCACGCTTGGGAACCTGGAGCGAAGGAGTGTGGATCTCTCACTCACCTCCAAAAACAGCCATTCATCCTTTTTGCTTTCTGCTTTTCTTTAATAATAACAGTTAATAAAAAAAGAGAACTTCCACACAGTACAGTCAGCCCTCCACATTTGTGGGTTTAGCATAGATTATTTGAGAGTTTCTCCAACTTTTGACTCCCTACCATCACCTCAGGCACTACTTTGGTTCCAGTCAGGTTGCACAGCCCTTTAAAAACCCATCTCTGCTCTTCTTCTTCCTCTTCTACCAGCTCCGGCCTGACCAGCTAAGGACAGCTCAAAGCCCAATTTCTCAGCATCACACACTCTCAGCCCCTGTGGTAGGTTTGCTTTATGTCAGAAACAACTTGGAGGCACGCAGCAACAACCACGTAGAATTACCTATCACTGTGTTCTCCAAATGTGCCCTAAAGAGATTCCTATTTTTATCTTTTTTTTTCTTAAACATTAAGCCAAAACATATAAACACCAATAAACAATCCGATCAGCCCTCCACATCTGCAGGTTTCACTTTTGCAGATTTGATTATTCACGGATTATTTGTTGTCGGCTCTGCTGCCTCCTTATGCATTTTTTCCTTTCTTTCCTTTCTTTTTTTAATAAAACACAAGCATTCACTTGTAAAACAAACTATCCAGATAAAATACCAAAAGTACAATATAATATAAAACAAAGGGACAAGTACATGTTATCAAACTATGCAAAATTATAAAACAACATTAAGGGAAATTCCAAAAGCTTTTGAAAATGAGAAGTGAGAAGGTTTTTAACTGAAGTTTAAAAATAACAAGGGAAGGAGCAGTCTGCAAATGTTCAGGAAGGCAATTCTAGTTGCTGGTGCCAATTTGAGCCGACCCATTGAATCAGTTGCTGAATGGCAACTCCTCGCTTATGTGTTTTGGGGTATTATGAGTTTCATTTCTTTATGCTATTTTATGCAGCTTACTATTTTGTATTTTACTAGTTTTCAGGTTCATTTATTGTATTCTTCCCCCTTCCCAGTGGTTTGCTGTAAGCATTAATTAATATAAAATAACATCAATAGATATATTTTTCAATTGAATTTAATGAATTAACTATAGGTGCTTAGTCGGTTGAAGTTTGTAATATTTAATATTTAACATTTAATGTAATATTTAAGATATTTACAATATATAAGACAGATATTATCTTACATGTACATGATGGACCCTCGAACCAGAAAAGGAGCAGCTAATGTAGCAGCAGCGGCAAGCACTGCCACAACATCAACAAGAAAAACATCAATAGATTTATCATCACAATCTAATGAATTACTAATACAGATTATAGAAGAGTTTAGAAATTTTAAAGAAGAGATAAGACAAGGTCTCCCTATGCATTTTTAAGAGGGAGTGCAAGCCTCGTGAGACTGAGAAGCTGCAAACGCAACTAGTAAGTCCCTCTTAAAAATGGCATGGGGCAGCAGTAAGCCCCACCAGCCACCTGTCAACGCCAAGGCGTGGCAGGCAGCCAAGAGCTGGCTAATAGGTCTTTTCCCAGATAAGGCAGACAGGCAATAAATCAAAGGGCTTTACTTCAGCAGTGGGTAGACAAGGCAGGAGTAAACTGAAGAGCCTTTGCAGCAAAGTTATTCCCTGGCTGTTACATCACAGCCAGGCAAAACAGCAAACAGAATCCACGTACCACAGAGTTTGCTCCTCAGCCAGTCGGACAGCATTTCAGGAAGCAAGGCAAGGGTCCCCAATAGCCCAGCAGGCACACCCAAAATGGACAGTTGTGAACCAACAAAGGCCCAAGGCTGAGTGAGTGTTTTTATTAAGCAGGCCCTCACCCAGGTGCTACCTCAGCTGGAGCTTGATTGCTTGGTGTTTCCTATTTAAACGCTCTGACCTTCTGAGAGCACTCTTTTGCTCCCGATGCTGCTGGTAAGTAGGCACCTGCTTTTGAATCTCTGGGTCTAAGGCAGCCCCTGGCTCCATTGCTGGGGCTACTGGGGCCAAGGGCTCTGTGTCCAGGGCAGCCTCTGGGGTGGGCTGTGCAGCAGGCTCCATGGCAGCCTCTGGGGTGGGCTCTGCTGGTGCAGCAGGCTCCATGGCTTTGAAGTCCTCTGGTTCAGACTCAGAGCTTGAGTCCTGGAGTGCCAGGGTCCTGACACCACCCACTTCTGCCTTGCGAAGGAACCCTGATGCCTCAGAGGAATCCACAGCGGGTTGAATATGGTGATCATACTTTTTTTCTGTGTTAAATATGGTTTGGAAGGGCCTACAGTTATGCACAGTTTTTTCTACTTTCATGGAGGTCCTGTGCCCCTAACCCTAATAAATGTGGAGTGATGACTGTATAAAATACCAAACTAGTCCAAGAAAAAAGGGGAGAAAAGCTACAAACAATACAACACCTATACGACAATAAACCTTAATTAAGGTTTGTTGCTAATATCATTTATAGCTTTAAACACAAAGAAGAAAAGATTTAGTTAATAGATTATAATCATAAAAAGTAAAGAACTATCATTAATAGTAATAAACTAATGATGTAAATCTGTTATTATAAAGCAATCTTTTCTATTTATTTTTATAACCAAACTAATAAAATGAAATTAATTAAACCAAAAATTATTTCAATAATATACTACTACACAATAATCAAAGTAGTAAACAGTTCTTAAAAATTATTAGCAATTTTGGAACAAGAATCATTTTACTATAATGCATAATGATGTATAGAATATATTCTAAAAGGACAACAAATTAAATTCAACTTATATTTTCATAGTACCTTTCTCATTTCACTATATACTAAGGTATAAAAATCTACCCTTAAAATCTTATGCAAGTTTAAAGTTTATCAAGTTTGTCATCAATTCACCTTCATTCATTCTTAAAAAGAGATTTCTTTTTTTAAAAAAGCACAAAAACAACCCCAAATTTTTACTTTCTTCCTCTCCTTTTCAGAATGAGAAGAAGTATGCAGGTCCTTTATCTCTACAGGGAAGGAGTTCAGCCAAGATATTATTCAATCACCTTTCTGTGCTATATAGGCTTGGCAGCCCGAAACGATCCTCAGGGGAAAGGGCAGAGTTGGACCTTAATG
Organism: Ctenosaura bakeri; assembly: GCA_948474755.1. Taxonomy (NCBI): domain Eukaryota; kingdom Metazoa; phylum Chordata; class Lepidosauria; order Squamata; family Iguanidae; genus Ctenosaura; species Ctenosaura bakeri. The sequence continues at coordinate 323,475 of CAOLHI010001068.1, forward strand.
AGCCTTGTAAAAACCACTGAGGCTAAGCACTTCTTAGGCTTCCCTGAATACCTGATTTACAGAAAAAATGTCTCATTGTGGGAGCAGACCTGGGTTCGTCAGGCTGAAGAAAACCTGTGAATATCTATGGCCCTTTCTGCACCTTACCTTCTTCCGGCACTGGGGTGTGGGGATCGCGCGAGCAGCCTCCAGCGAGAGGCTCTAGCGTTCCCGCTGCTTCAGCTCTGCATGAACTGCCAGCTCCCGAGCAGGCAGCGCGAGAGCCCCACCTCTTCCTTCTGCAGCACAGCCTGGGAGTTTCCCAGGCTGTGCTGGGGCAGGAAGCGCGGCTGGCATGGCTCCGGAGGCTCTGCACGCACGGCAAGTGCACGCGGGGCCCTGGAGCAATGTGCGAGCGAGCACCATTAAAATGCAAAAGTTCACAAGCGGTGCCTGCCCGACCCTGGAGCGTCACACGATTGTGAGTGCGTCGTGCAGATCACTCCTCACAATCGTGTGATGCTCCAGGTGCCCTTTGCAAATGCCATGCGAAAAGGGCCTATAACTGTATTCTCAAATATCACTACGTCTCCCTAAACAGGAATTAGCTTCTTTAGAAGGAGCAAGAATTGTTCTAGAGGAGTGTGCTCAGGATGGAAAGAAATTTCGGTGCTTTCAGGATTATCACTGAAATTACCCCTTTTATACCTTGTGAGACTTCATGCAAGACGAACCTCACCTTGCTTTGGAAATGCACACATTTCCATGCTTTGCAGTGTGTTCCAGGTAAGCATGATATGCAGGAAAATATGCACGCATGTTTTAGAAATGGGAATGACAAAAGGTGTACATGAGGGAAAAATACACACAAACCTACTTTAGTCAATGGGGGAAATATGCACAAGAATGCTTTGTTAGGAAACATGTAGGAATACATTATACATTATAGGAAAGGCATGCAGAAAAGGCATATGAATTTCCATGTTGGAAGAACAAAAAACAAGTCTCGTAAGTGCGTGCAAACAATGTCTGAGATCCTCTATTGTCCAGCATGGTATAAGAGTTCAGCTGGCAGAACTCTGCTATAGCTGTCCACTCACCATCTCCAGCACTCACAGTTTTGCTGCAGTAGTCAGGACTAGCAACAGGATTGTCACTGTCAAATATCTTCCATAGTCAAATAGCAGTATATATACAGAATAGTTGTTGCAGTCAGGTACAACACTATTTAGACAGATTATGTCAATACACACACACACACACACACACACAGGGGAAGAGGGAAGGGGAAGATTGACCAGTGTTGGAAATATTGCTATAGTTATGGGGGTTTTTAAATACTGTGCTACAGGTGGATAGACTTAATCAAGAAAGCCACAGCCCTGAGTCTGCAAGACCTGAGCTACATTCCTTCCAACTGTCACAGTCTGGCAGGGACAGATCCAGTTAACCCTCTGCTGTCCCACTTTATCAGTTGCTTTTAAAATGTCTCAGTTTCTCTCTCCACTTCCCACTTCCCCCCCTTTGTCCTCAGCTGACTAATGGCTACAAACCGAGTTCAAAGTACAAAAGCTGTTTGTGCTCAATTCATCAGGGAGAGAGGACAGTCTTGTGTTCCCAGTTATCCCAGAAAAAGGCAAACTTCAGCAGCTCTGCCTAGTGTGTGTACTCTTTCTCAAGAATAACATTTGCCATTCTGACCATACTCTGATGTTGCTTGGTCAGCCATATCCTGGTATTCATCTGTGAAATGCCAGAGAGAATGGGGATAAGCTGTTGATGACTGGGGCTCATGGACATCTCTCATTCACAGGGTCTCCATAAGTTGAAATTGATTTTACAATAAGCATACCAGTTCTAGCAGTTTTTATCTCCAACAAGAAATGGCCCTTTGTAAAGGCCACAGGTCTTAATTGTCCATTTGAGACTCACCATCCTGTTGCATTGCAAGAGAAGTTGCTGCAAAATCTACTATCATTCATCTATTGTGTGAACTGCAGCAAGGCTGGGAGGGAGAAAAAAAACAGGGGATTGGTGGGGTTTGGCCATTGATGTCATTGTCCTGCTAATCAAAAAGTCCAAAGAATGGACCCTATGAGCTGTGGCTTCACTACAACACTGGCAATAAAGGCAGGACAGTTTTAATTCATTGCTTATCTCTGCGTCTAGGTGAAAGCTTTTTCTGCCACACTGGAGAGTGTTAAAACTATTCAGGCACAGATGCGGAGCCAGTAAGAAAGGAAAGGAAAGGAAAAATTTCAAGCATATCTACAAGCAGCCCATTTGTATTCTGTTTATTCACTGGTTGCTGCTACCGCTTCTAATTTTGCACATAAAATAGTTCAAAGCAAGACCAGGGAGTGCAGCTGAGACACATCTTTGATAGCCAATATTTAGCACACAGTTTCAGCAGAGAGCCCATTGAAATCGGCAGAAGTGGATTCCAATTACAAAGTGAACAGAGCTTTTGTGTTAGGAACCATTATAAGTCCAAGGACAGCTGTTTGCTTTCAGTGGCAAGGGGTGCATATGCTTGCTGGGGAAGAAACTCCATTGAATTTATTAGAGTTTACTTCTGAGTAGACACATTAGTCCTCATTGTAATAAAATGGCAGCTAACTTTAAAAAAAGCACTTTTCACTGAAATTTTCAGTTATCACTCAAACTTTTAACTGAAACTGAGGCCAAAGAACTCCCTGGCTGAGAATTCTAAATGTCTCTCCGTAAGATCTCAGGATTCCATAGGATGTTGAAAGTGGAATAATAGCACTATAACAGTGTAGTGTGGAAATGACCTGAGAATCTTGGAGTTCTCTCAATCATAGGGTCACCAGAAGTCAAAGTCGACTTGACAGCAAATAACAGCAACAATGAGCCAAACATTGCATAGGTTGCTTTGCTTTCCTTATTAGGGACATATGTTTTAATTTCATTGGGGCTGCATTTTTGGAAGTACGTGTGTGAGTGTGTGTTATGGCGGTGTGGGACTAAGTATTCGAAAGACTCCAGATCCGAAAAATGTATATCTCCTTATATAAACTTGCCAAAGTCTTCAGATCTTTGGAGGAATTGCTTTCTCTTGGTCCCACTATTATCACATTACCGTTTGATGAGGACATTGGAGGGAGTCTTCTCAGTGGCTGCTCCCTCACCATAGAATTCCCTCCCACAAGAAGCTAGATTTGCCCCCCACTCCTGTTCTCTTTCCTCCAGCATAAGAGATCTTTTTGTTCAATATTGGGAGGAAGATGGAATATAAATTAAGTAAATAAATATTGTGTAGGGGGAAAATACCCATATGTTTGGTATGTGAAAACAAGGCCTCTTCTGAATTTACTCAAACTTTATTCATGGATAGAAAATCACTGCCCACCTGCTCTTTTGCTTTGACTGTTGGGAGATAATGAAGCACAAAGGAAGTTATTTTGAGCAACAGCTCCCTCAAGTTGCATGGTCTTTGGCATGCTGACTGGTGGGTTTTGGGAGCTATAGTCCAAAAGTAACTTTCCTAAATGTTGGCTCTACAATAGATCATGTGTTTTATATGCAGAAAATTTCATATCCAAGCTGGAGATGGCTGAGAAATTTGTTTGTTTTTTTGACAGAATTTTTCCAGATGTTGCAAATTTCTTCCCACATGACCAAAAAAAAAAAAAAAGGGAATGAATAAATCCAGATATAGGAGAAAGCAAAACTGGTTTCTAAAACAGACTTGTCCATCTAGGTAGAGGGTTTTGATTGCCTAGCTTTTAAATATCATAGAATCATAGAATGATAGAGTTGAAAGAAAACACAGGGGCCATCCAGTCCAACCCCATTCTACCATGCAGGAACACCCATCAAAGCACTCCCGACAGATGGCCATCCAGCCTCTGCTTAAAAACCTCCAAGGAAGGAGACTCCACCACACCTCCAGGCAGCATATTCCACTGCCGGACAGCTCTGACTGTCAGGAAGTTCTTCCTGAGATTCAGGTGAAATCTCCTTTCCTGCAGCTTGAATCCACTACTCCTTGCCCTAGTATCTGGAGCAGCAGAAAACAAGCCTGCTGCCTCCTTAACATGACATCCCTTCCACTATTTAAATATGGCCAACATGTCCCCTCTTAACCTTCTCTTCTGCAGACTAAACATACCAGGCTCCCTAAACCTCTCCTCATAGGGCATGGCTTCCAGACCTTTCACCATTTTGGTCACCCTCCTCTGGACATGCTCCAGCTTGTCGATATCCTTCTTAAATTGAAGTGCCCAGAACTGGACACAATATTGAGGTGTCCAGAACTGGACGCAATATTCCAGATGAAGTCTAACCAATGCAGAATAGAGTGGTACCATTACCTCCCTTGATCTAGACACCATACTCCTATTGATGCAACCAAGAATCGCTTTGGCTTTTTTGGCTGTCTCATGACACTGCTGACTCATGTTCAGCTTGTGATCTACCAAGACTCCTAGATCCCTTTCACACGTACTGCAATCTATTCCTCTCTACTAGACATAGCTGAATGAAGACTGTTGCTGTTGCTGCTCCTGTTGTTGTGTGCCTTCAACTTATGGTGACCTTAAGGTCATCCGGTGTGTTTCCATGCCCAAGTGGGTAATCAAACCTTGGCTGTCAGGATCATGGTCCAAGGCTCAAACTACTACATCTTGAGAGTTGTCAACCCCCATTTTTTCCTGAGTGGTTCCTCATCCATTCTACCTGTAGAATCTGTTCATTATTTTCATCTGAGAGTCATCAAATGCTGGCAGAGCAAATGATGGACATATATGAACTGGTCTAGAAGAATATTCAGGGTAAATACTGCACATTGGAATAAGGGGGGGTTATTTCTATATTTCTGACTCTTTTCTCTTTGTCCTCATTTTTTAGTACATTTTTCCTTTTTATCCTGCTCTAATCATGCACGCCTTACCAGGTGATGGTGCACATCAGCAAAGAACTGATAGCAACATCACTCTGCTTTTTTCCTATCAGGATTGCTGTAATGGGAATTGTTGATGGTAAACAAAAGAATCCTCTGCTGAGTAGTTTTCAGATTCCTATCTCTAGCTATGACATGAATGAAGACAGAAGACAAAATGGTGGCAAATAACAAAGCCCAGGAGAGAAGAAGAGGATGCTGAGAAATCAAAAGAAGGAAATGAGAATATAAAGACGTGGAAGACTCTTCTAGTGTCCATCATGGCATTGGTGCAAGTACTCATAGCAAATCCAGTACTCAAGCAAATTAACTCAAGCAACAGCTGTGTGGTCAAGTCAGCAAAAGGTATTAATGAAGAAGAACAGACAAGCTAGGAGAGGCTGCAACAGTTTGTTTTTAACTGAGTCTACTGGAAAGGAGAAGGCTTTGCTCCCTTCTCTTCTCTCCCCATTGCTGAGTTAATTGACTACAAACTACTTTTGCACTTTTAAACTCAATATGCAGCAACTGATGTAATCTGAGGACAAAAGGGGGAAAATGAGGGGAAGAGGAAGGAGAAACTGGGACATTGTAAAAGCAGCTGAAAAGTGGGACAGCAGAAAATTGATTGGGACTGTCCCTGCCAAATTAGGACAGTTGGAGAGTATGATATTGCAGAAAGTGGGCCATTAGCCCTGGAAACTAGCCCTGTACTGTTTTAGCACTCTTGCTTGGGAAAGGAGGAAGTTATAGGGCAGCCTCATAGTGCAGCCCAGTCTGCTGGGATGTGGTAGTGATTGTTTATTGCTGTTTTAAGGGAAATGCAGTGCAAGTGGGCTGTGAAATTTTGTGGTAGCACTGAAACTAATTAAAGGCTGGAAGGCATGAAAGACACGGAGAAAGAAATGAGTGTTTTACCTATGGGTCAAAAGATGTTGTCCATATTGGAAATGGATATTGTCTGTGTCAGAAACCCAACAAAGCTCAGGACTCAACATTTTAAGAGCGCATGCCTTATTGCAGCAGTGAGAGGGACAAGTAGTTTCCAGGGACCCAAAGTCATCCCATTTCTTACCCACTCATCCTAACCTCTCTGAGATGTTAACTTACACTCTTAAGGACCTTTCCACATCTTTTCTTCTCAGTCCCGTAGTCTCTCACTTCTGCTATAAGCAAAACTAGCTTAGTTCACTGTTAACTTAGCACCCTTAGCTTTCTTTTCTTTAACAGGGTTCTTACAAGAAAGTCTTACTTTGTTTCTTTAGTCACTGGTATCTTTATTCGTTAATCAGAATTATTAGCCTTGGCACACGTGCCCTCCTGGTCAGTCCTGACTCCTGGTTCCCTGGCACACTATGATTCCACATAAACTTGCAATGTTCCATCCTGTGGGATTTAGGATTTGGAGTTCAGGGAAATTCTCAGCTGAATGTTACTCCAAAAGGTGAATGACTCAAGAGTCCACCTGTTATGCCAACGTCTTTCTGGAAAGTTGGGGGATTATTAGTTCAAAGGGAGGCCTGCAAGAGTGCGGTAACCTAGTAGGATCTTTCTACCTGTGTAGACCGGCACTAATGCAGGGATACCAGTTGGAGATTTAAAAATATGTTTTATTGGGGAATATCACAACTGCATGCAAGATTCAAGTAGTCTCACAATCATGCAAGGCTAACCAAAGGAAAGGGAGTTAAAAATGGAAAGTGAGAAGTTTAGGGCAAAGTAGGTGATATTTACTTATCCTGCAGGGAAGAGACAAAGTGATGTGGCTCAGACTAAGGGTCCGAGGGTAGTACAAGAACAGGAATTGGAGTGACAGAGTGATGGTCTATGTCCAGAATATTACTGAAGATGTTAATGGCTCTCTAGAAGAATAAACAATGGGGTTTGGAATGGGCTAAGGGTCTTAGCATTAGTTGACAAGGAACTGATGGGAATTGTGATAGCTCCTTAATGGGTGGGCAGGTGAGGAAACAAAAGGTGAAGTTCAGCAGGAGGGAGTTCACAGGATATTGACCATTGTTGCTTTGTCTGGGAATTCTGGTGGCTAATGTCTACGGTGCTTGGACTACTGAGAGGACCATCCCCTCTGACAAATCCTGGCCATGCCTTGAAGCCCTTCCTGACCTACTTTTGCACAGGTTCAGTCAGTCCTCTTGATCAGCATGGCTTTTCAGGCATAGCCGCATATGATTTATATTTTATGCCAATTAAATGAGATTCACCAATGATATCATATCATGGAGTGGGTGTGTATGGCATGGTAACAGAAGAGCTCCAGTTTTTCACCGAGCAACAAACCTCAGGATCCCATAGCAGGCAACCATGGTAATTATAATAGAATTGCAATGCTATAATGATGTAGAGCCAAAGAACCCCCAGTCTGCAGGTTAAGAAATAACTGTGGCATAAAAATGGCATAGAACTTTCTCAGAGGCCACATGCATAAGAACAGGAGATCTACTGGCTGCTTCAAGGCATGTTTTGCCTGAAGCAAAGGACAGCATGGCTTATCCTCCCATTCTTTGTGCAAAACCCAGCTGGGTGGGTAGTCAAAATCGTCTTCAACATTGGCAAGAGAGTAGGCATGGCTGGCCAGTTTAGGGATTCTAAGATGACTCTGCCCTCCAACAGGGGAAATAGCCAGGTGCTTGGCAAGATTTGTTCATGGGCTTACATTGCTCCCCCACCCCTGGTACTGACTATGCGACTCTAATTTATTTTAAATTAATATGGGACTCAGGGAGATACACTACACCTTTAAACAAAGTAGAGTTAAAACACTGGAAAAGACCCAAACAATTTAATAAACAGTCATATTAAAATGTAAATTTACAACAGTTAAGAAGGCAGTTAAAACACAACAACAAAGATAATGATAACCATACAGCTGTATGCAATGCCTAAAGGCACTAAAGGCACCAAATCCGGTCTGATCTTGGAAGCTAGGCAGGGTCAGCCCTGGTTAGTACATGGATGGGAGACTGCCAACGAATACCAGGTGCTGTAGGCTACCTTTCTGAGAAGGGAAATAGCAAAACCACCTCTGAGTATTCTTTGCCTAGGAAAACCCTATGAAATTTATGAGGTTACCATAAGTCAACATGCGACTTGAAGGTGCACGCATGCAGAAACATACAGGTGATGCCTGAGGTGTTGCCTCAATCTGTCGAAAGGTAGGTCACCAACCCTGGAAATATACCAAAGAGGCAGGAACCTTCAAATTGGCTCTGACTTATGGAGACAGTGTCCCAGGATTTTACCATCAAGATCTATTCAGACAAGGTTTGTCGTTGCCCCCCTCTGAGACTGAGAGGATATGACTCGCCCAAGACTACCAGTGGGTTTCCAGGACTGAGTCCTAGAGTCAACACACAAACCACCACACCACATTGGCTCTCACGGAGAATACCCATCCCTCTCCCAAGATTAGCACCTTCCTCCAAAGGGAAGTTGTCTGGATGCCTGTCAAACCCTGCAGATCACTAAATGGCATCCGAAGTGGGGAAGAGGAGTTGGACAAGCAAAGAGGTCAGGTGATTTAAAGAGACATAGGAACCAGAGAATGTGGAAACCCAGGTCAGGAATACCTTGGCCAGCTCATGCATCTCAATCCGTTTGAAACACAGACACACAAACACACACAATAGGTTCCACAACTTTTAGTGTCATGAGGTATACTTGTGACCCTTTGATTTGTTCTGATAACAGCAGTCCCCTCTCATTTCTGCATGGCTTCGAAAAGATCATTCAGAAACCATTTGCAGCAGATTTTAGGAGTGCCGAAAGCTCGTCACCTCTCTCTGTAAAAATCTGTAATTTAAAAAGCGTTTGGATAGGTTTACCAGAAGAGATTGATGTTGTTGAAGACATCTAGGGAAAGAGACCCACCACCAGTACCTCTCCAGGGCACTGGTTATGTTGCTGAATCGCTCTTATAGTCAACGTTATCATTCTAACATTCACTCAAAATCTACCCTTCTGTAACTTAAAACCATTAGAACTGATCCTGCAATTTGGGACAGCAGAGAACAAACAGGCCTGTACCTTCATCTCTACGACAGCCCCTAAGATATTTGAAGAATGTAATTAAGCGGTTTTTCAGTCATTTTTTCACCAAGCTGAACACGCCCAACTCCCTCAACCTTTCCTCATATTTTTTTGTTCTCCATACCTCCCGTCATCTTTATTGTCCTTCTCCAAAACTTCTCGAAGTTGTTGATATCCTTCTTGAAATGAGACACCCAGAAATGAATGCAGTACTCCAGACGAGGCCTCTCTAGTACAGAATATAGTGGAACTATTACTATCCTTGACTTAGATTTTATTAGATCTTCTTTGTGTGATGTACTCTCCACTACAGGAATGGACCCTGAAGGTTGTTGAACAACAAACTGAGCTAACTGCTGGTGGAAGCAAACAAAGCAGAGCAAAAAGGGAAAAAAGATGTTGCGTACGCCAGAGGAAGCAATATGATGCCACTGTCACTCTTGCGGCTGTAGCCTGTGAATACTTGTCAGCATTTTGCTGGCTCTTTCCATGACACATGTTCTCAGGGGCAATTTATGCAGAGTCAAGTCTGGTTAGCGATAAACATGCCACGGACTTTGTGGCCCACTGAAGTGAACATGCTCAAATTGTCGGGTTAAAAGATTTGGTGGCTCTGCACTCTGGCACGGAAGAGCTTTTGGCACGTAACAATGGATCTTCTGAAATTTCTGGGCTTTTAGGTCGCTTTCATAATGAAGCTGTTCTGACTGTCCCTGAGCCTAGTAAACATATTCTGGGCACACAAGACTGTTTTCTGTATCCATTATTCGAAGCTGTAAGTGATGACTACAGCAGGAACTCCATTTTAACACAGCACCATTAAATGCAAGAGCAAAGGGACTGCTTTGTGTTTGTTATTGCTGATCATTCTCCCTGCAGCTACACAGCTCTCTATGGTTCCCCAAGTAAACAAAAGAAGAAAAGGAGGCATCTTTGCAGAGCTCCAGCTTTCTTAAAGGAGGCAAAAGCTGGGTTTTGACAATATAACAAAGCTGGCCATCGTCTCTCCCTGCTTCCAGGAGTAAGACTCACTCAACACTGTGAAGATTCCTTTCAAATGTGCCAACCCTGCACATTTTTAGAAGAGCCACCTTGCCACAGTATTCCCAGATGGTCAATTGACAGGATATAGTTTGTGCCCCAGAGACAAGAAACAGATGACAGTGGATAAATCAGGCAAATTCTGCATATTTTGTGCCCTCCAGTATTTCATAGACAAAAGCTGGGATACATGTGGCCAAGCAACTTGAGAGTGTGGCCAAGATGGCAAAAGTTATTAGTGAGGAAGAATGTACAAACCAGGAGACACTGTAGCAGTTTGCTTTTGCCTTAGCTCACTGGGAAGGGTAAGATTCCACCCCCTCCTCTCCTCTCTCCCTGTTAAGTTAATTGGATACAAGCTACTTTTTCGTATTTCAGTGTTTCAAATGGCATGGACATTATACCAAGTATATGTATAAGGGAACATGTGTTTCAGCAAATCACCAATAGGGTGCTAGCTTTTATGTACGAATATTGTCAGGAATCTCTCTCTGCCAAGCTGCAACCAGCAAGGGAGGAGGGAGGTCAGGAATACTTGCAGGGAGAGTCCGAATATACCAAACACCAGGAAAACGCAAACCGAGCCAGGTCAAGGTCCAGTCCAAAAGTTCAGGAGACAGAGATCTGTCCGGAGGGTTTCAGGGAGCAGGAAACATGATGGTCTTGAGGGCTTGCTAGTAATTTGCTGCAAGCAAAGAGCAGCCACGCTGGCAGACTTAAATAACCACTGTAAGCAGGTGCTGCTTGTTAAGGTTTCCTCAACCTAGTCCATGCAGCCTCCTTCTGTGCAGTCCATTTCAGCCTTCTTCGTGATGGAGGGCTGATGGGTACAGGTGGCTATAACTCCTCTGCATCACTGCTGGTTCCCTCTCCATCATGAGCTGACTGGAGCAACTTTGTCTCTGTTTGATCTTCCAGTGCAGAAGATGTTTGCAGGTTGACTTGTTCACTCACTGGGCCAGTCCTTGGCGCAGTCAGTGTCTCCTTGATCTCAGAGGCATCATCTATCCTACTCACTGGCTCGGCCCCAGACACAATCAGTTGCTCATCAATCACAGCAGCAGCATCTATCACAAGTATAAATCAATATGTCCAATCCACATAATCCCACCCAATCCCTCACTCACATCCAAAATGCCAGACCACCAACCTCCATCAGCAGTACCTCCATCAGCAGTACCCCACAAGAACAATTTTAATAGACGAACAGAACTCCCTTCAAATTCTTCGTAATACTCATTGACTCTTCTATTGTCTACGTGTTTCTTTGTCACCATCCTTCTCTAGTGTCCTGTGTCCTCTGGCTCTTGATTTTCCAGTCTCCCTCCATCTCAGGTTATCAGTCTCCACTTCTTGCCATGGAGTGAAAAACTATATCAATGACAGGAAGGGTGAGGGAAAATATACTAATCTAAAATGTCCACATGTCTCTATTCCAGGAAAATGCTTTCACCGGAACCAAAATTACATTGGTTTGGTATAATCTCTTCCTCTGCCCCAAGAAATTAAATGTAGTTTGATGTAATAAATATTAATGGCTAAGTTTCAGTCTCTCAGGGAAACTCTTCTTCACCTGAAACTCTGGATACTTGCAGTCAGTATAGACAGTCTAGATGATTTAAAGGAGTTCCTTTCCTCTGCTCTGAATAAAAATCTAACCCTGCTTCAACTATTCTGCTGAAACTTCTGCTGTGTCTTTGGAGAGATGTTGGAAGTCCCAACAGACAAAGCAGAACCAGCTCAAGGGTTGCTGGTTGCCAAATGATTCTCTTTTATCTCACTTCTTCAACTGCTTTTAAAGTGTCCCAGTTTCTCTCTCCTCCTCCTGGTTTCTCCCTTTGTCCTCAGCTCACTTCCATTGCCGCAAACTTGAGTGCAGAGTGCAAAAACAATTAACGCTCCGCTCATGAGGGGAGAGAAGTGGGCTGAATCTTGCCCTTCCCAGTAAGCTCAAGCAAAAGCAAACTGCTGCAGCCTCTCCGAGCCTGAGTGTTCTTCTTCATTAATAACTTTTGCTATTTCATTACACTTGGATGTCGTTTGTCCACATGTATCCCAGTTGTCATCTATGAAATATTGGATGGTTAGGTATCTAAAACAGTGTCAGTGTGGTATAGTAGTCCAAACGTTGGAATACTACCCTGGAGATCAGGACCCCACTACACTGCTATAGTGCTGTTATTCCACTTTCAACATCCTGTGGAATTCTGGGGTTTGTAGTTTCCTGAGGCCAAACAGCTCTCTGGCTGAGAATTCTAAAGGCCCCTCCCTAAACTGCAAACCCCAGGATTCCATAGGATGTTGAAAGTGGAATAATAGCACTGTAACAGTATAGTGTGGAAGTGGCCCCAAGATTTGATTCCCTGCTCTGACGTGGAAATTTGCTGGATGACCTTGGGCATGTTGCACACTCTTAGCCCCAGAAAATCCTGTGAAATGTTTGCCTTCGGATCACCATAAGTCTGAAATGACTTGAAGACACACAAAACAACAACAACAACAACAACAACAACAGCATTTATTAAAAGCATTTAAAGCCCATTGCTCTCAGTTCCTGAAAGCCTGACAAAATAGGTAAGTTTTGACCTGTGGGCAGAAGGACAACAAAGAGGGAGTCATCCTGGCCTCCTTTGGGAGGGAGGGCCAAAGTCTGAAAGTAGTCACGAAGAAGGCCCTGTCTCTCTTGTTCTCAGCCCTACAAAACCTTGTGAAAAATTTGCCTTAGAGTCACCATAAGTCCAAAATGACTTGAAGGCACACAACAAAAACAACAACAAAGTATATAAAGGCCAAGGCAGGTGGTAGGACCTACCAGGTTGTTTAGGGCCCCCCAAATTCCAGGTGCCGGTGCCAGCCCTGCACTACTTGCTAGATGCATCATCTGACTCAACAGAAGGCAGCGTCATCCGTTCCCAAAGAACTGCTTTCTACTCACCCCTTCATCATGCTGCCCCTGAACTGCAATGCACACAGCCCTGATTTTGAAGAAATTGTAGCAATCCCACCTACCCACCCAAGCTGAAGCGAAAATAGCTGTCAGCTTTGCATAGTAGAGATATATTTGAGCCTGGCTTGCAACCCAAGCAACTACTACTCAGCGGTGAAAGCCCACACGTTTGGCTCCACCTCCTCCTCAGAGACCGACAGACTCCTAAAACCTTACTGCAGAAATAACGAGGCCTAAAAATAGCTCAGGTATTGCATGAAGATGCTGAATTCGACTCTGTCTGTGCCTGTCATAATCCTGCCAAAACATTCTCCCACCAGCAACGTGCACTACAGTAAGGTACAGTCCTGGTTATGATTCAGACACAGATTTGGGGGTAAACAGTGGGAGGTGGGTTGAAAGAGAAGCAGCAGCATTGTTGGGGGTGGGAGGGCATAAACAAGAGATTCTCCATGCAAGATTTTCATTGCTCTGTCTGTGCAAGATATAAATTCACCTCTTTTCTAAAAGATCTCATCAATGGATGGTTATTCAGGACCTGGTGGACTGGCTTGTCTGAGAATCTGCTTTGGTTTTTGTCTGAATTTTGAAAGATCTGTCTACCCTACCCCTGAAATAGAAGTAACACAGAAGCTGCTATCAGACCTGCTGAGAACAGGCTTTATGGACAGTTTGTTTCCAATAGCATACCTTCCAACTTTCCCGATTCGGCAGGGGCTGTCCCTATCCATCCTCAGTCATAGAGTCATAGAGCTGGAAGAAGTTTCATGGGCCCTCAAGTCCAGCCCAGTTCTCCCCCCCTTTATTTCCAAGAAATAAAGATTGTTTTACATTTGTACCAGTTATATAGTAAAAAAGGAGACATTATGAACTACGATTACATGAAATCTACAACGTGTCCAATACACGTAACAATAACTAAAAACAAAACAAAGGATGCAATAACAAACATTAACTAGAAATGATGAGTTGAATATGTCCTTTGTGACTTTGTCGATAATATCCTCTTAACCCCTGTTGCCCTGTTCTGTATCTACTCTTCCAATAAACAAGGTTATCATTCTTTATAAATACATAATCAAGTGGTCAAGTCCAGCCCAGTTCTCAATGCAGGATCCCCAGCAAAAGAATCCCAGCAGGTAGCTGTCCAACCTCTTTTTGAACATGTCCAGGGGAGGAAACTCTACCACCTCTCTAGGCAATTGCTTCCATTGTTGAACCGGTCTTACTGTCAAGAAGTTCCTTCTAATGCTCGATTGAAATGTACTCCCCTGTAACTTCAAACCATTAGACATGGTCCTATTCTCTGGGGCAAGACATCCCACTTTTTCAGGTGCTTTGAAATGTCCCAGTTTTTCTCTTCTCCTCCTCCCTCTGCAGTCAGCTTACTTCAATTGCTGCAAACTGACTACACCGCCACAGTGCTATTATTCCCCTTTCAACCTCCTGTGGAATTCTGGGGTTTATACTTTGCTGAGGCCAAAGAGCTCTCTAGCTGAGAATTCTAAATGTCTCTCCCTAAACTGCAAACCCCAGGATTCCATAGGAGGTTGGAAGTGTAATAAGAGCACTGCGACAGTGTATTATGGAAAGGCCCTAAGTTCAAAGCACAAAAGTAGTTTGCACAGCAGTTTGCACTCAGTGGGATGGGAGAAGAGAGGAGGGTGCAGAATCATGGATGAACAAATAGATTCATTTCAGTCACAGATCAAAATATGGTGAAATCTTGCCTTTCCCAGTAGGCTCAGGCAAAAATAAACTACTGCAGCTTCTCCTAGCCTGGATCTTCTTCCTTGTTAATAACTTTTGCTGTCTTGACCACACTCTGATGTGGCTTGTCCGCATGTGTCCCAGTTTTCATCTGTGAAATGTTGGCAGGTATGAAATATGGACACCCCTTGAAAACAAATCATTCACAGAGTGAAGAAATGTTTTTGGTGTTGCCTCATTTGGTTTCTGAAGATGAACCAACCCTGGATTTACATCCCTGTCCACAAGACAGGCATTGTCATGGAGAAGACCTCTCTCATCATTACCAGCCATTTCTCAGATGCTACAGACAACTGGCAGAGGAATTAAAAAGGAACTCCCTCCCCTTTACACCACAAGTTACCTTTTTGGTGATCTATTTCTTCCAGGAAAAAAAACAACCCTTGATCAGTATTTTCTTCTAAGTAACAGAGCAGATTGTAGGCACTCTTTTATTGAAAGCGTCTAAATAGAGTTTGTGTAGCTTCCGGTCTACTTGCATGTAAAGGCCATTTATGCAAGCCATAATGTTTATGCAGAAACATCTTTTAACGTTGTGCCCTGGTTTTAATTTTCTGTTGAGTTGTTATGAGGTGGGTTCAAGTTGACTCTGATTTATGGCAATCCTACCATAAATTTTCTTGGCAAGATTTCTCCAGGGGAGATTTGCTATTGCCTTCCTCTGAAAGACAGTGACTTCCCCACAGTTTCCATGACAGAGCAGAGATTTGAATCCTGGTGTCCTGGAGTTCTAGTCTAGCATTCAAACAACTGCATCACAGCAAATATCCTTTTTCCTTTTTTCAATGAGTTTTTTAAACTATTTTAATGTAATGATTTACCTGGATTGTTTGCTTAATAGTTGTTTTAGTTGCATTTTCACTTCTATAGGCCCTTTCCGCACGAGGCGAGGGGATTGCTCTATGCCATTACCTACCACTTCTTCTGGGGTCCGAAGCAACGTGGACTGTCCCTGAAGCCCTTCTGCAGGCCTCCTCCTTGATGCGAGCCTATGAATCTGCACAAGGGAGCAGGAACGCAATGGCACGTTCAAGGAAAATAAAGACGTGTTTTTTGCAGTCTTTAGAAAACATGCTGGAAGACCACTTGGGGTCATTTTGGAGCAGACTGAGGTGCGGATCGCTGGTAAGTAGTCTGCTCCTAGTCCGCTCCAAGGTACAGACGTCCTCCATGAGAGGATGCACTGCCCCATTCTAATTACCTGGTGCAGAAAGGGCCATAGTTTTAACTTACACTGTTAAGCCATACTGGAGTTCATATTAGGAGAAAGGCAAAGTATAAATTAAATAAATAAAAATAAAGGATGCTTTAACTGTGGATGTCCTGCTGACACCTGAACCCTCAGATGTCCCTCCCAACTTGACTATACTTCAGCTCTATGAAGGAACACATACTCTATGAGATACATACCCCAGAAAGAAAATTTCTAGGGTTTGATCCAAGCTCTCACTTTGTTAGTTTTTCACTTGCAGGAAAGTTTTGTTTGTCTTGTTTTCCCAGGAAAGGATTCAAGAGTGCCCTCCTCCATCTATAGTCCAAAGCTGGACAGTCTATTCTATCATCTCTGAAATCCAGCACCTCATTCTTCTGCCTGTTCAGTGGATTAGACCTAAATCGGTTACTTTTGGAAAGACAACAAGCTGGGTTAGGAAAGGGCATCCTTAACATGAGGCAAAATAAACTGGCTGCTCCAGTATCTTTGGGCAAGCAACAATGGCAGTCACCACTGGAGTTGCCAATGGAAATAGGAATCTGCCATTTTGAATTTCCTTTAATGTCCCAGAACAAGGCTATTTCAGGGCATTATGGGTCTTTAAAATGCTGGGCGGCCCATAGATACCTCTGTGTTTTGTGCTACCAGTGGTAAGCCCATCTAATGAGTTCTTCATCTCAGGTGAGATCCACATATGGTCATTTTGCCAGAATGGTCCTCACACTTGGGCTGGACTTCTGTAGAAGGAAATGAAGGGTGGCAGTAGTTCTTTAGAGAAGAATGGTTTTTCTTTTTCATTTTTCTGCCTTGGTCTCAAGGAATGCTTCAGCCTAGCCTTTTCAATCTAGACCTTTGAGCATAACAAGGCCAAATCACATAGAAATGAATTCAGGTGGACAAATTATGGTGGTTAAAGATTTCACATGAGAAATGTCAGCATGTTTTGACTTTCAGGTTCAGATCTGCAATTGGCTTTGCTCTCTCCACTCCTGTTTTGGATTAACCTGTCAAAAGTGCATTAACAGTTCTTTTAATGCAAATTTAAACAATAATTCTCTTAGGACAACTAATAATAAGTACCGCCATCTTATAACTGGAGACAGTGTTCGTAGTCCAGAGCCATATCAGTACTAGACTGTTATAGTGCTATGATTCCACTTTCAACATCCTATGGAATCCTGGGGTTTGCAGTTTAGGGAAAGACCCTTCTCTAAACTGCAAACCCAGGATTCTATAGGATGTTGAAAGTGGAATCATAGCACTTGTAACAGGCTAGTGTGGAAACAGCCCCAGTTGTGCTCGCAGTGTGCAGAGATGCCGACAGTGTAGCTAAGACTGAGATAGACATCTCCAACAAGGGTATGCCTCATATACCAATTTAACTGGACACCAAGTTAATCCAGTGAAATTTGGGAATGCATTTCAGTGACATACTTTCTGTTAAAAGACTCTTCCCTTCTTTAAAGGGGAAGAAAACCTCATTCACAATTCCCAAGATTCCAAGGAATCAGGAAAGTCTGTTAAGCCTCTTTAAGTCTCTTGTGTGGTTATGCCCTCAGAGAACAGAAGTGGCAAAGTATATCTGGAAAGGAGCACATGCGGAAGAAACAGACAGCATAATCAGCACATGGCTGCGTGGCTGGGAGATGATAAAATGTGCTTGGGTATTCCACAGTGCATTGCATTTTTTTTTTAACACATCGCTTTCTGCAAATCTGGGAGACTCCCTTTTTATGACACATTGCTACAAAGCAGGTAGTGACTTAATGAGAGGCAAAACAGAGGATGAGAAGGGGTTTGCCAGAAAGCTGTGTGAGGTGAATGTTAACAAGCTCATGCACGTCATCAGCTTCTTTTCTCTCTTCCCCTCCCATCCTTCCATCTCTCTCTCTCTCTCTCTCTTTTTAATGAAGTATCTTCAAACCAGGGGAATGCGTACTAAGGAAAACCCTTCTGCTGAGAACATGTAATTATTCTGAAGGGAATCAATGCAGCATAGTTAATCAATTTACCATCCAAATTTGTTTGTATTTTTGGTCATGGCTGTAGCCCGATTGAAGGGGTGGGGAGTTACGTTCTTGCGGTGGAAAACTGGGTTGCATTTATGAAACAGAGAATTTGCATCTGAACATTCATTATCATCTGATCCTCTGGAGCTTTGGCAGGCAAAACACGGCTATCAATCAGCAAGACTTGGGAGAAATGATTCCGTGTGAAGCTGTTACTAAAAAGGTGTGCATTTAAGAAGGAATTGACCTTACATATTTACAAGCCCGGCTGTTTAATCACCTCTCAGGTTTCTGAGGACCACAACTGATTCTGTTGCTGCGGCGATTTTATTAGAAATGTTGGGTCGTGTCGCGCATAAAACCATTCATTTATATAAACATGGCATTCTCTCAGCTGCAAAAGCAAAGGCTTGGGAAAGCACATAAATAGGCTACCCACCATTCCCAAAGAAATGTCATAATGGAGATTTTAATGTGACAACAAAGATGTCTATGTTTTATTTAATAGGAAACGTGGCTAAAAATATAATGCCGATAGCAGTTAAAAACAGATCCTGTTAAAATCCAGTTGGAGCTGAGGAAGAGACTCTGGAAGAATATGTTTACTGACAAGGGGGATTTCCTTCACCCCCAGACAAATTCCTGCTTTGGAATTAGGAGTGTCCTCAGAATCACAATAAGGGAACAAAAGGATTAATTCCTTCTCTGTGCCTGGTCTGATCCTTACTCATCACACGTGCACACAAACACCCTAAGCTGATGTTATTTGCATTTTTAAAATAACTTTTCTTCATCCTCAGTGCAAAGAAGCACATTTAATGCAATGTCTACTTTGGCTCTTATCTCCCCTGCTTTGACCCAAATTGTTGTTTTAACAATTTTATTCTGCTGCATGACACTTCATGTGCTACTTTGGTGATGGGGAATACAATGTATGTGTGTGTTTGTATAATGTGTATTTTTGTGTGGTCTGTGTTTGTAAAATGTGTATTTCTCTCACCATCAGGGAAAACAGTAGCTCTCCCATATAGATATGTCCAGTCTGGCAGAATGAATGTTATCATCTGCAAGCTCTGTAAGATCTCGTGTTTCACGCGTGGTCCTTTCTACTTGTCTAAACTAGTCTGGACTAAAGTACAAAGACAGTTGCCCTGACCCTGATCTTTCCCAGCCTTGGCATTCTTCAGACATGTTAGACTGGAGCTGCCATATTCCCCAACCAACCTGCAGATCGACACATCTGGAAAGTACCAGCCTGAGGAAAAGGTGTCGTGTCATCACAAGAAAGCACCAAGCCTCAAATTTTCAACCTGGCCTCATTATCACAAACTGAGAAAATGCAACACAACAGTTATGATGTCTTTCTTACTTGGAGAATTTCCACCTCAAGAAGGGGAAGGTTGGTTTGCTCGATCACTCCAAAAAAACCACCTTGCCTACAGTTGTGGCCCTGCAGGTCTACCATTCCCATTAGCCCTTGCCAGAATAGTTGCTGGGGGCATAGAAGCTGGATGGCTACAAGTTGGTCATGCCTAGACTATAATTCCATCTTTCTTTATGGCCTGGCAGATCCCGTGCAAGGAAGCTCCCTGTCACATCACAAGGCAAACAGAGATCCCTAGCTTTTTTGTTCCCTGTCAAGACCATCTAGGACACAGGCCAACAATCTCAACAATGATATGCTCTGTAGCAGAGAGAAAGAAGCCGGATAGCTTTGTTCTCCAAAGTCCCTACTGCAGCTCTGCTCACAGCCAGCCTGTTAGTTCTTCTGCTCTCAGCCTGGCTTTGAATACTGCCTATAGCTTTACTGTTACTCCTTTTCTTTTGCACTGGCCAAATTCTAGTCTTTTCATCTACTCACAAGTTGGTTTGCTGGACTTCCGTATCAGCCTCCCTTAAATGGAGCCCTCCTTTGTCTGGTACCCTTTCATTTATTTCTTAAAGGAAATAAAGTGAGGGAAGAGAGAGAAAAATAAAAGAAGAAAAAGAGGGGGAAAGAAGAGGATACATGGGATATGAACATAGATTAGGCATCCGCATTACCTTTTATCCTGAACTACCGTAAGAACGTAGATGCCCAGTGTAGTATTGTGATTTTATTGTTGAACTATGGCCACTTCTGCACTATGCTCTTATAGTGTGATGATTCCACTGTCAACATCCTATGGAATCCTGGGGTTTGCAAACCCCAGGATTCCATAGGATGTTGACAGTGGAATCATCACGCTATAAGAACGTAATGTGGAAGTGGCCTATGACTCCAAAGGCCAGGGTTCAGATCCCAACTCAGCCATGGAAACCCACTGGGTGACCTGGGGCAAGTCACACTCTCTCCTTGTCAGAGGAAGCCACAGCAAACCCCTCTGCACAAATCTTGCTAAGAAAACCCTGTAATAGGTCAACCTTAAGCTTGCAAAAAGTTGGAAATGACTTGAAGGCACACAACAACCATACGAAAACACTTGATAAGTCATACCAAAATAGAGTAGTCAGTTACATGTCCCTCCCCAGCAAAAATGCACCTGCCCCCCCAAAAAAAAATGACAAAAGAAAACACATACTTGTGTGTGCTAATTAATATGTATGCAGGCATACTGAGAAATAATAGCGGTTGTTCTGTGCCTTCAGGATGACTCTGACTTGTGGCAACCCTTCCTTAGAGTTTTCTTGGAAAGATTCATTTGGAGGAGGATTGCCATGGCTGAAAGCTGAAGCTCAAAAGCTGAAAGAATATAATTTGCCCAAGATCAACCACTGAGTTTCCATGGCCAAGCAGGATTTGAACCTGAGGCCTTTCCACACTACACTGTTACCATGTTATGATTCCCCTTTCAACATCCTGTGGAGTTTATAGTTTACTGAGGCCAAAGAGCTCTCTGGCTGGGAATTCTAAATGCCCCTCCCTAAACTGCAAACCCCAGGATCCCACAGGAGATTGAAAGTGGAACAACAGCACTATAACAGTGTGGAAGAAAAGGCCCCTGGTTTCCCAGAATCCAAGTCCAATGCTCAAATAAATGTACCATGATGCTTCTTAGAACTAAATGCCATCAGTCCTGCATAGTTGTGGGTTTGATTTTCATGAATTTGATTATTTGTGAGTTTCCCCAACTCCTGCCCTCTCATTTCAGGCACTTCTTTTCTCGGGAAACTTTCCCTCTAGGCAACTCCAATCAGGCCACACAGCCCTTCAAAAACCCACCTCTGGCCCTGCTCCTCCTCCAATGGCAGCTGCCTAACTAGCTAAGGACAGCTCACCGCCTGATTTCTCAGCATCACAAACGCTCTCTTGATGCCCCCACATGTACCCAAGGAAGGAGATGGGTGAGAGAGAGGAAGTATAGGGCTACCCTGCCAACGCACCTCCTTTCCCTCTCCTTTCCCTGACCTGGTTTGGACCCTGAGTGCCCCTTCTCCCCAATGTCCTTCAGCCTCCTTTCTACACACACGTGTGCGCGCACGCACGCACACACACTTTGATATTTGTGATTTTTTCCACTTTTGCAGGGGTCCTGAACCTCTATGACTAGCAAATATGATTGTACTACATTTAAAATGGAAACACAATACAGATCTCAACGTAGCAGAAAAGCTTGTGACTAGAACATCTGTGTATTTGCTCAATTGGCTGCCCTTGCATTAGACATTGCTGGGTCTCTGCCCTTCTTTTTTTAGGGTTCTTTAACATACAGCCGGTCTATAGCCATTTCCGCACTACGCTCTTATAGTGCAATTATTCCACTTTCAACATCCTATGGAATCCTGGGGTTTGCAGTTTAGGGAGGGGCCGGCCAGCCTCTCCCAAAACTGCAAACCCTAGGATTCCATAGGATGTTGAAAGTGGAATAATCACGCTATAAGAGTGCAGTGCAGAACTGGGAAGCCTTTCAAACAGTAGGTGACACCTTCTAATAAAAGATGGCCCTCTGATAGCTTTTCAAAATAGAGAACTAGGTGCTCTGTAAAACCAGGCACAGGATTGCTCCAGACCAGTTTAGAAGTTTGTCTTAGAAAAGTGGCAAAGAGAACAAAATAAGGGAAGATGTGACAGAGGTTTATAAAATGATTCATAGTATGGAGAAAGTAAATAAGAAGACACTTTTCTTCCTCTCTCAGAATACTAGATCTCAGAATCATTCCCTAAAGCTGAAGAGGGGGTGATTCATCACAGATCACAGGACATACTTCAGAGCACACACACATTAATGGTGGAATTCTCTCCCACAAATTGTGGTGAGAGTCATGGGGATGGACACCTTTGAAAGGGGATCACAGAAAATGGAGGAGAATCCTACCAACTATGTATCATGATGGAAGTACAGTCCCCAAGTAACAAAGGCAATATGACTCAGTGTATCACTTGGTAGAGAGAACAAGAAGGTGGGTTGTATCACCATCATCTCCTTCTTGGACTTCCCATGCGTATATGGTTGGTCACTTGTGGGAACAAAACACTGGGTACAACTGGCTTTTGGTTGGATCCATCAACATTCTTCTTATGTTCTTACCATTCAGTGCAACTTCATATTTCCCATAGTGCTCAACCAAATGTCTCTAGGAAGGCCACCAGCAGCACATGAAGGTAAAGGCCCTCTCCTGTTCTTGACCCCCAACATCTGATATCTTTCAGGTCTAAGATTTCTGTCCAGAGTGGTAAATACTGACAGAACTCTTCTCCACTAAATAAAGGATATGATTGGCTTTGCCTTGGCATTAACTTTCCTGTGCTACCTAGATATAGCCCTGGTTCATCCATGCTGCCAAAGCCCTCCTTGTGAAATTGGACCTGGCTTCTCACCCTAAATCCACACCATTATCCTCACCCCATATCTCCTTCTAAGCAATTGGAAATCCACAGGCAGCTGACTTGAATTCAGGTCCTTTGGAGGGAGGTTGATGAAGGACTACTGTGCTTATAACATAATGAATATATTGGCTGAATGTAGACAGAAGCACAGGTTTAACACTCCAGCAGACAACAAATCCACCACTACGTATCAGAGCTCCAAACAGAGGCAACCAGGAACCCGACAAGGGTTAGCTTGCAGACTCTAAACTCATTTCTGTCTCTCTCTGGCTGAAATCTTGTAACAAACTATCTGGGAGTAAATTCTGAAAAACAGAATAAAAGTTCCTACCAGGTAGACAAGTGCTAGATTGCACTGTTACTCTGGTGTTAGTTGCATTTGAGAACTGCTATCTGACTCTTATTATCTTCTGTGCCTCCATTATGTCATTTTTACCTGGGAGTAGAAGGAGAAAGTCACGGTCCTATTTCAGGTATTTGCCACTCATAAAAATGAGCTAAAAATTGAATAATCTGCCGTAAAAACAGTTGACAGGAATATCCCAGTCTATCAACAACCCTTTGTAAAGTCCAAGAGTATGGCTAGATAAGAATACCTTGAAGAAGGAGGAGAAGGAGGAGGAGGAGGAGGAGGTGAAAAAGAAGAAGAAGACAACCTCAAGGCAGTCCACAACAAGAGTCCTACTCACAGAACAAATGAATAAACTTCACTACAGTACTGTACAGTTAATAAACCTCATTACAGTGCTGTTAAGGCTCTGTGTATTCAACCATCTGCTGTTATAGCCAAGCACTGTCCTCAGTGTCTGTTAATTGGGTAGATTTCCTCTGAACGTGGAAGCTCCCTTTTTAGCTATTACAGTTAGCAGTCAACAATTGACCTGTCATCCACCAATCTGTCTTTAGAGACGTCTAGATTATTAGCCATCACAGCTATGGGAACAAGACAGTTCTTTTCAGTGAAGGGAGATGAAAATGAGCACTTCTGGGTTGTTTTCTGACACCGAAAAAGTACAATTATGATAGAAAAAGAAGTGTCTAGTGCAATTGTGAAATTCACTGGTGCCAGACATTGCCGTATACTACCTTTTCTTTGGAACGATTGGAGAGTTTGGTGACCGGCAGTTTCTTTGCAATGTGTTGCTGGTGGAGAGTACGACAGATACCAGGGACAGCTATAAGGACTAATGAATGGCTCCTAAACTGAATCAGGCCTGAACTCTCTCTAGAAGCCAAGATGACTAAACTGAAGTTGTCATGATTGTGTATTTTTAATTGGTGTTTGTGTTTTTAACTGTGTTATATGTCTATCTGTTGCTGTATTTTAACCTGTTTTTCCTGCCTTGATTCATAGGGAGAGGCAGGTAAGAAATTATTACTGTCATTCTTTGGACATATCATGAGATGACATGACTCCCTGGAAAAGACGATACTGCTCAGCAAAGTGGGAGGGAGCAGGAAAAGATGGAGAACACACAACAGGTGAATTGATTCAATCAAGGAAGCCATGGTCCTGAGTTTGGAAGACCTCAGCAGGGCAGCTGGCAACTGGAGATCTTGATTCATAGGTATGTCATAAGGAGAAGTCAACTTGATGGCAAATAACAACGCAAGCATGGTTTATTTATAATATTTATAGGCATTATTTGGGGGAGAAGTCTCCCATGAGAGTGCTTCTTCACAATGGAATGAGTATCAAGCCTTTGGAGCCATATAGTGTCAAAAACAGAGGAGGCGGAGAGGATCAGGTAAATTGAATTCAAAGGTGCAAGTAGCCCTAGATGTAGCAATCTGCTCTGCTCCTCTTCTGATCTGAGTGGCAGGTCCCTCCAAGAAGGGGTCAATTTTTACTGAACCCAAGACATCCAGAACCACCACTGATATCACCATCAACCAAAGATAGTGCCATCAAGGCCCCTTCCTCTTGCTGACACCGTAGATAACAGTCCTCCTGGGTTTGACTTTCATGAATTTGATTATTTGTGAGGCACATGCTTGCCCCCTGACCATTTTCCTATTTCCATTCCCTTGCATTCCTGACCCTAGGCTTATGAGCTTTGTGTTTAAAATGGTTGTTTACTCGCCCAAAAGGAAAAAAACTCCCCCTCCCTCCACTGCTGGAGGCATATACTCTCTGCCATGTGGCTTCCCATCATGCTGTGTAATGGCTGCTGATTGGTCAGGTGCTGTCTTTGCTACTACCCCTCTTTCTCAAGAAGGCTGCTGGAAGTAGCTAGAACGCCAGAACTCTGCTTTTCTGCATCTGAAGGGAAAGTACCAGTAAGCTCTTTACCTTGTCTTTTTTTGTCCCCTGGGAACGCCAGCACCGGAAGGAAAGAAATGGGAGGGGGGAATTCTGAAGGGAATCATGGGGGAAGTTATCTGCATTTTTTCCACTTTCATAAGGGTTCAGAGCCCCAAAACCTTGCAAACATGGAGGGGCTACTGTACTTTCATTCAACATCTTTGTAAGTTGCTGTTTACCATGTAAACATCTCTAAGAACTTTGGGATGATGAGTGGTAATATAACATTGTAAGTAAAACTAAAGAAAGGAAGAAGGGAGAAGAAACATGAGAGAGAAAGATTGATGCTAGTCCATATATAGTATGCAAGGGTATTTATATGTTTATTTATTGATAGCCGTTGATGTATATTTATTGATGAATTGGGTATAAGTTATTGCTACTATGATACCAAATATGATTTGAACATTTATATGTGACATTTTATTTATGACACACTTTACACATCATAGATCACTGCACTTCTGCATTTTTAAGAAAGTATATATCTATTAAGCAAAGATGAAGTGTTGCATCTCAATGTTATGGTGACTATCCCCAAACCATACTTTAATTTTAATGTAAGGAAGGAAAAAAGGTAAAACGGCAAAACTGTAGAAACAGGAATGGGAAATGCGATAGCTTTTCAGAAATGAGAAATAAAGACAAATGATAGAAAGAAAAGAGGGAAGAATTTTTTTAAAAAAAAAACCCTTTGAGGTCAATCCTGTTTTCCCCCTTTAAGTAATTACTGGTTCTGCGAAATTATGCCTATATATATACAAAGAAACACTTAATAATACAGAGAT
Organism: Ctenosaura bakeri; assembly: GCA_948474755.1. NCBI lineage: Eukaryota > Metazoa > Chordata > Lepidosauria > Squamata > Iguanidae > Ctenosaura > Ctenosaura bakeri. The sequence goes on from CAOLHI010001068.1 coordinate 349,284, forward strand.
ATTGGGAATCCTCTGCCCGGAACGTTACAGAAGAATTCATTTTAAAACAAATTTCTCAAGGTTTCTCACACGTTTTACTCAGTTTTGGCAATGGAGAAACAAGGCCCTATTATTGTTATTTTTCAAGAAAGGATCCTAGCATTAAAGTCATGTATCATATTGAATGCTTGAAAGAATGCCCCCCCAGCTGCTTATAGGAAAGAAAAAGGGGGAGTGTTATTTTGACTACCATGAAGTTCAAAGTAGGAACCCTCTAGATCAAGCACTAGTTATAGCAAAATACCAAAATGCTTATCTATCTAGCCTAGATTGTGTCTACTTATACTTGTGGTACTCCAAGCTTCTAGAGAAGGGTTTTGTTTTTCCCCCACAATGGGTCCATTTATATAACTGGAGATGAAAGGGGCCTCCTACAGCATACAAAGAAATCACTCTGCAAAAATTTAAGGCAAGGGACATGAAGGCCATCTTTATAGATCCTATTACATTCTATCCCGCTCCTATTACTGTATAAATGCAGTGGCCCTTCCTTACCTGTGACCTCTGCATCTGCAACACAAAGTGTTCCATCTCATACCTAAAATGGCGGTGACGTGAATGTAGATGCCCTCAGGCATCTGCACACGCGTCACTGCCATTTAGTGTTATGGAATGCAAGCATTTGCCTTTTTTCTTATTTGCAAGGGTTCCCAAAATATATCACCCATAGATATGGAGGGCCCACTATATTCTTTATAACCTGAGGCTTTAATATCAACCTGTACTGCATCTGAAGAAGTGGACTTATATCCATGAAAGCATGTGCCAAAATAAAAAGCCCGTTAGTCTTAAAGGTGGTACCACATTCCCTTTTTTTCTCCCCCTACTCTTCCTCCTTTTTATGCTGCAAGAAACTAACATGGCTCCTTCTCTGAACTCTACTACTGACTTATAGCTGTTCCTCTTTCTGCTCCTACTGGATGGAAGAAGGAACTAAAAGCCATTCCAGCCAAAAATTTGACAGAGCAACCTGTCACCCTCTTGTCCTGGCAGGCCAGATGATACGAGAGGACCAATCTGGTGCTGCTGAATGATACAGACTTACAGAGCTACCAGGTTTCATTAAGTTGGACTGTACAATGCCAGTGGAACCTATTGGGTTGTCCTATTGCACATCTGGAGTTGAGATTCTGCCCTACCTGTCTGAAGTTTGAATTTGGCTTGGGTGACACTTTCTTTCTTCTCACCCTTCTTGCCTCCTCCAGTGCTTCTCATACAATATGGCTGGCCTCAAGACTCATTTCAGAGGGTCAGGATTTGAGGAAAATAAACATGGAGGATGCTTGGCCAATATTACCGTATCCACACATCTGTTCTCCAGCAACTCTTTCCCTGGAATAGCATCTTAACTTGTTGCTATTGTTGATTTTAAATGCCTTCAGGTCAGCTGCAACTTGTGGTGACCCTATCATTGGACTTTCATGTCAAGAGTTATTCAGTGGAGGTTTGCCATTGCCTTCCTCTATGGCTGAGAGAGTGGGACTTGCCCAAAGTCACCCAGTGAGTTTCTATGACTGGCCAGGGATTCAGACCCTGGTCTTCCAACATCCTAGTCCAAACACTCAAACCACTGCAACATGCTGGCTCCCAGGAATCCTACCTAATTACGTGTAAATGTGGAGCTAATATTTTTTTCTTAATACCACAAGGTAGCTACGCAGCCACATTATGATGGAATCCACGTATGATCCTGTCTTGTGATTGGTGCTGGCTTATGTCACAGTCCATACCAACTGAAGTTTGGAAAGCATTCAATTTACAGTAAAAGATTAAACCCTGAACTGAACAAGACTTAAAGTGCTCACAAAACTGGGGTTCAAATGAGTCTTCCAATGACAAGGAAATGATTACGATGGAAGCCCCTAAAACCATGGGCCTTGAGGCCGGAAAACTCTCTGGATTTGAGCAAGACATAATTCTGAGTTCCCTGAAGCCTCATCGAAATGTGACAAGGAAGCCCCAGCCCATTGGGGCCAGTTTGGAAACTTCAAATCTGAATGAGTTGGAAGACATTAGTTTCTGTTCCATTAACTTTCATGCAGCAAGCTGAGAAAGATCCTCCATCATTACTCGTGGACATTGTGAACTTTTTCTCCCCATCCCTGTGCCTTCAACAGCATCCAAATATATACTGTTATTTTTTTCTACAGTCATTTATTCTTTTATCATCATTTTTTTCATACCATATTTCCATATCTAAGTAAAATGCTCCTGATGGCTATAAATCATATGTTTACAGGTAAAACATGAAGCAAACTCAAGAAAGACTATGACAGCAAATAAGAATGTACATTGAGATAGAAAGAGGTCTGCCATATACCAGGTCGGATTGTTTGCCCAGCCAGTCCAACTTTTTCTGCTGTGACTGGCAGTGACTGCCATGGATTTCAGGCCCCTTTCACACTATATATTTATAGCATTATGATTTCACTTCAGCTATCAGGGCTGCATCCTATGGAATCTTGGAGTTTAGAGAGTAGTGAGGAACTGGAGTTCTCTGGATGAGAATTCTAAATGTTCCTTCCTAACCTACAAATTTCACGGACCTGTTCAAACTACACAGTTATAATACTGTAATTCCACTTTAACTGCTACTGTTCCACCCTATGGAACGCTGGGATTGACAAATGAGCTATAACTTCACACTGAGGTCAGGCCAAAAGCTTGCTGAAGCAGAAGAATATTTGGGAAGCAATAGAAAAACAATCAAGATGGGGATAAAAGAAAAGGTTCTCCAAGATCATGAAGGGGAACAGAGAAAGTCTGAAACATGAGTGCTAGGCTTTCCAGTGGACCTCCTGTCAAACATACCCACCGGCATTTTACAGATGAAAAGTAGGACATGTGTGGCCATGCAAGATTAGAGTGTGGTCAAGATGGCAAATGTTATGAATGAGGAAAGGGACACCCAAGCCTGGAGAGGCTGTAGCAGTTTGTCTCTGTCTGGGTCTACTGGGAAGGGCAAGATTCACACCTCCGTCATCTGCTGACTTAATTGAATGCAAACTGGTTTTGAATTTTGAACTGGGCTTTCAGCAATTGAAATAAGCTGAAGATCAAGAAGGAAAGTAGGAGGATGAAAGAGAAACTGGGGGATTTTAAAAGCAGCTGAAAAAGTGGGATGACAGAGGACTGTCCCTGCCAAATTGGGACAGTTGGGAGGTATGCAACAAGAGATCTCCCAGACCCATTCCGCACTTGACTGTTATAGCGCTATTATTCCACTTGCAACATCCTATGGAATCCTGGGGTTTGCAGTTTCAGGAGGGGCTGACTGGCCCCTCCTGAAACTGCAAACCCCAGGATTCCATAGGATGTTGCAAGTGGAATAATAGCGCTATAACAGTCCAGTGCGGAAATGGCCTCAGTATGGACAGTCCCTCCACCAATACAAATTACACCAATACCCATGGGTGTACCTGAGGAGGAACCAAAAGGGAGCACTGTCCCCATTCCTCCCCCCTAGATGAAATTCCCTTTCACTCCCCAAATTTTAGCATTTTTTTTTTTTGCATTGCAACTTCTGTTGAGAATTTAGAAACAAAGTTTAGGCTTCCAAAAAGGCAGGTGAGGGCTCAAAGTTACCAAGGGAATGTGACCACAGAAAATAGTTGTGTCCTAGGTATGAAAAACTTTCAGTGTTTCACTTTTGGTGAAACTTGAAATCTGAGCAATTGTTGGGGATGGGACAAGTTCACATTTGGAGAGGTAATGCCTTAATTTTGCCACCCCCACCAAAGCTACACCCCTTGGGGTGTACCACACTTCATTGTATGGTTGGCCCTCCATGTTCACTAGGGTTAGGAGCACAGGACCCATGCAAAAATGGAAAAATCACAAATATCAAAATGTGGGGGAGGGAGAGGGGTGAGGCATGGTGGGAAGAATGAACACCCAGGATCCAAACCAGATCAAGGAAAGGAAAGGAAGGGGAAAAAGGGTGTTCAGCACAGGGGCCCTGTACTTCCTCTCTCTTGCCCACCTCCTTCCTTGGGTGTGTGTGGGGCATTAGGAGGGGCTTTGTGGTGCTGAAAAATTGGGCTGTGATCTGTCCTTGGCTGGTGGTAGTGGAGGAGGAGGAGGAAGAGGACCAGAGATGGATTTTTAAAGGTCTGCATGGCCTGATTGGAGTCACTGAGAGGGAAGGTTGCCCCAGAAGAGAAGTGACTGACATGAAGGGGCAGGAGTTGGAGAAACTGTGTGTCGGGGGGAAGAGGGGTGAGGCATGGTGGGAAGAATGAACACCCAGGATCCAAACCAGATCAAGGAAAGGAAAGGGAAAAGGGGTGTTCAGCACGGGGAAAGCTAAACCCACAAATGTGGAGGGCTGACTGTGTTTCTACTTACTGTGGCTAATATATTGCCTAATGGTGTTGTGCCTTCCCATAGTTAGGCTAGTGTTCAGATGACAGCCTGCTAGTGGGGACCATCATCAAAGGCTTGCTAGTTAGAAATTGGAATGGCCGGGGCTCTGCTGGCATACACTTTGATTGCTCAGGGCTGCCTCTATGTTACCCACAGGGCAGAGAAGGATTCTGTGATATCCCTCATAGTATACGGAGAGGAAGCAGTCAGTTGTTCCACTTCCAGATTAAATCCTGGTTTTCTTTCAAACAATTGTTTACGTTAGGACCAGGGTTGCATGCAATATTTATCATCTTGATTTGCTGATCACAGTTAAGCAGTTTAGAATTCCTCATGCAAATCAAAATGAGACAGAACAAAACAAAATGCCTTAGGTTCTTGGGATATTGGAAGGGGGAGAGACCATTTCAAAATTTCCTCCTTCATAAATGAGCCACACAGGGACGAAGTGTGTCCTTCTACCAATTGGGAATGAGCTAGTAAACGGAAGTGGATGAGTACACTATATCTTTATAAGATGACATCACTAGGCACCACTAAATAAAGTCATGTGGGTCAATACAACCAATCAGTTTGGCTATACAATGGCACCACTGAAGGCAATTTTGTAAGTAAGTGCCAAAAATGATAAGCAGCTTCAAGCCCTGTGCTGATTTCATCAAGTCCTCAAATGATCAAACATTATATTTGAGTTGCAATATTGCATTTAATGCAAATCCCCCTGCTTTCCCTGTTTGACCATATAGTTCATTCTATAATATCTGTTCTGTTGGAAGCAAAAGCTAAAAGAAAATGTAAACGTAATCCTTTTTGGTGGAAAGAGCAATGAGGTAGTATTAAAATGAAGTCTGAATCTCTCCTTGCCTTCTGAAAAGTCCGCTGCCAAAGGCAAGCCTGAGCTGCTACACATAGCACGCCCTCACATTTCATTGTGCAAAATTTTTTAGTTTTCAGGGAACAATCCGTAACACTCCAGAGAATTCCCCTTGTGTTTGTTATGCCATTATGAGCCACAGACAAACTCCAAGTAGATCATTCTCCAAGAGAGAAACACAAGGTCTGTAATCAGATCTTATTCTCAGTCTCTCTCACTCTTTTAAAAATATATTGCTGAACTTAGGAACACACCTGATGTTATGGTGACCACTCCATCTTTTACCACTGGGTCTCTATTAGACTTCTATGAGGCAAGTGGATGAGTGTGTTCATTGCCCCAGCTGGGTGTGCTTGAGTTAGAAATCTAACTAGAAGCAGATGTGTTACAGTTGTTTTTGGGGTGGAGGAAGAGGTGAAAAGGAAAGGGGTTCGAGCACATTCTTACCCTGCCCCTTCTCTCCCCACCCACTCACTTCACAGAAACTCAGCACCATCCACAGCCAGGAAAAGGACTGTGCTAAGTACCTAATCACTACTTTGCCTGACACCAAGTGTTAAGGCTATGTAACTGAGAGCTTATCTGCTGCTATTATTATTATGAGCTATTAATATCATTATTATTATTTGCTCTTCCAAAAGCTGTTTGCACACATCATTCCAAAGGCACGAAGGTTTAAGGCATGAAGGCATCCAGCAATTATTTCTCCTCTTTCACCCACCCACCCCAAAAGTAGGACAAGAAAATAAAATTAAAACATTCAAATATTCCAGTCACATATTTAATAATAATTCAAATATTCCAGTTGCATTGAGACTATCTATCACATGATCTGTGCTGTGAAAACATTAATATGCCATCATCCTCCAAAACTTGAAAGGCATTAACAAGGATCTTTGGAAAAAGAGGCGGGGAGCCTGTGGCCATCCAGATATTTCACCACTGCAACCTCACTGGCCTCTGAATGGATGGAACTTGGACTCCAAAAACTGCCAGAGCACCATAGTTTCCCCGTTTCTGTCCTCAGCCTTAAATGCTGAGATGCTATCTCTCTTTGACACCAGCATCTTATTTCTAAGGTGTCCCTATCTTTAGCTATCTCATATGTCCAGTAATTTTAAGACCCTCCCTAGCAGCCCAGATTTTCTGGGCTAAGGAGACCCTTTACTTCTTTGAAGTGCTGGCTTCATAAAGAAATCAACTCTTGGAATTCTTTAGACACTATCCACCCACGTGACAGCATATGCTGAACATGTACGTGACCCATACTCTTGTTAACGAGAACAGTTAGACAAAGTATGGATGGTGATGGAGGTGGAGAGGAAGAAGGAAGAACCTGGGAGAGAAGGACCAGAGGATGTATTTCAACAATTTCAGAAAGTGTCTACTATGTAGTTTAACCATTTGGACTAAGACACGCAATATAACCAGTTTTGGGATTGTGATCCAGAACACAACTAAAGCTATCATGCATATTTTGTGCATAATAGAATTCATTATTATTAGACATAAAGATATTCACTTCCTGGTGATCCTCTTTCTCTCTCTCTCTTTATTTCAGTTTTATGCAGCAAAAAGCTGCATAAAAAAAAGATTTTTTTAAAAAAACCTAGATTATGGCCTCTCACCATAACGTTACAGGATACCCTATTTTTGCATATGTATTTGTGCATGCACAGCCCATTCTAATATATGTTCCATAAGCATACACAGAGTTCTATTATTTATCATACCGTGCACATTTCTCACAAACAAATGTTAGTTCCTTTTATATAGTGGGTGATGCAGGGGCATTGTTTGCTGTGTATGGCCAACCTTTCCTTCCAAGCAAGGTCTCCACAGATATATTCTGTAGTTTTCCACCAGCAACTTATTTTGGGGGAGGGGGAGACACATTACTAGCTGTGTGGTCATCAGAAGTGACTTTTGTGCCTTCTGTCCATATTGTGCCTGTTGAGATTGTAAAGCAAGTGTTCAGTAAGGGAAAAGAGGAAATCCCAGGGTTTGTCGGTCTATAGCCCTACATAATGCACGGGGGGGGGCGAGGTGTGGAGAAGAGTCCATAATCTTTCCTGACAAGTTGTCTTGAAGAGTTTCCCTAGCAAGGTTGTTCTCTGGCAATCCCTTCCCCGCTCTTTCCTTCCCCACTCCATATATGGCAAGGGCTGCACTGTCCAAGGTTCTGAAGCGAGGAGGTAGGATGGCCATGGGGAATGCATGACAGATAAAACACACAGGAGCCACAAGACGAGCTGGGAGAAGCCTGACGGAGCAATCTTGGATGTGGTTCAAGAATCAAGGGAGAGGGCAGACTTCATCACGACCAGCCCCCACCTTTTTCCCATCCTGTCAAACTACACACACACATGCACAAGGAGTGGTGCAACCAGGTCCAGCTTGCAGTGTCATGTCACCTGTTCCAAACATATCAAGAGACCTAACTGGGATAATTAAAAGACACATATATGCACACACTGTGAGACACACACCAAGCCAAGCATAACATCATTCCACTGTGCCATGACTCAGTGGGGTCTTCTTAAAGGCACCCACAGACACCTTATCCAGTCCTGTCAGAATGTGCACTGAGATGCATGAGCTCTCAGTAAAGAGATTCCAGAGGTACGTTCCAGTCCCACAGTGTCAAAAATGCCAGCTTCTCCATTCAGCCGTGTCTTGCTCTCTGTGTGTGTCTCTCTCTGGAGCAACTCACTTGGAAGAGACGGCAGACAGATTCTTTAACGGCCCCCCCAATAAAAAAAAACCCTGCACATCCAAAAGGCGCGGGATACAGGACACAACAATGCATCATGCCAAAAGCACGGCTTATCAAATAGCCAGGGAGCAACGAGAGAGAAAGAGAGAGAGAAAGAGAAGAAAGCTCCACTGCTAATGCAGACAGACTCTTACCTTTCATCCAATCCACTACTTGTTTGGGCGTCCACTTGCTAATAGGTTCCATAACGAGGGCCATCATCAGACTACTCTGTCATTCACACCAGGAGGAGGAGGCAACAGTGGCAGGGTGGTGGTGGGGGGAGAGATGGAGAAAAAGACGAGTGGGGAGCAGGAGAAAAAAAAATGGGTGGGTGGGTGCGAGGGAAATGCACAAAGCTCTCAGAGCATGGCTGGAGGACGAGAAGCGGGAGGCTTTGACGATGCCGTCCAAAAGATGAGCGGATGCTTTGTCCCTCCAGGTTCTCCTGCACTGATTCAGTAATGTATAAAATTACGCTGCTTGATCAGCTCTAGCACCTCCCCTGCTGCACACAGCTAGCAACTCTCTAGAGTCACTGAATCAGGAAATGGTGCAGTATGTCTCTACTTACTTACCAAAAAAGAGAGAGAGAGAGACAGTCTCTCTCTCTCTCTCTCTGCCCCCTTCGCACCCAATGATCTACTTATTTAGGCTGGCACAAATATGACATTACAATGCACACTTCAGCTCTTCAGCCTCTTTCTCCCCTCCACGCCTTTCCCCCTGCTATTGCGACCTCGAGAGCTGAAATGCTCAGGGATCAAGGAAGGTTGGTGGTAAGGATGTTGGGGAGGGGATGGACGGGGAAAAGAATAAATCTTTTTTTAAAAAAAAAATATTTCCAATAAGATTGCAAACTGGAACTCGAGAGCAGATTGTTTCTCTCAGCTCTGTGGCAAAACATGCTGACTGTCCCTGACCGGTTTTTATGAAAGCGTGCTAGGGTTTGGCAGCTGGAGAGGTAAAAAATTGCTGAGCATCTCCATATGCACAAGAATGCAGGACATCACCAGAATCTATAATCAGGCAATTCAGAATGTCAGAGATAGGAGATCCCGGTGGTACCCAGACACAATGTGTACCTCTTGAATTACGGTCCATCAGACCCCAGTGCCCTTCTTCATTTGCATACCATGTTTTTGGAAAAGGAAAGGCATTGTGTCATTAGATTATGGGTGGAGGGGGTGAAATCTTATGTCAATGGGAGAGTGAAGCCACTCTGAGTTTTGCTCTAGACTTTAAAGGAACTATCCAAGGTGCTGGAGTATTTATTGATAGCTAGGAGAAGTGTTGTAGTGGAGTTAGGGCTCATAGAGTCAGAGAACTGGGGGTATTAAAAGAAAAATTAGGAATGATGACATATTTTGCCCCTTCCCTCAGGACTCTCTGTTTCCATTGCTACAACCCTGCCATAACTTGAGAGAGAGATGGATTTTCACAGTACCAATATGTAATTGCAAGTTATCCCTGTTCCAAAGCAAAGTCCAATTTGAGAGGACTTGGCCTTGACTGGGCATCTAAGATGCATTGGCTTTATAAAAGACCTGCCCCTGCAGGAGATGCAAATAGCTAGAACTGGCTTCCTGATATGGATCAACATCTCTTCCTGCATTTCAAGATCTTTCTTGGTGGTGCAGCTGTATGAATTGGCAGGATGAGTATCTGCTCACTTCAAAATTGACCACTACTTCAGTGGGAACAAAAGTAATTCTAGACAAATTCTAGAATCCTGGGTTCTTTGTTCACTTTAGTATGCTCACTGAAGCCTGTAGGGATCTCTGGCATTTCACAGAGCAGATGCTCTCTCTTGTGGGGTTAAGGAAGCACGTCTTGTGATGATATGACTTTCACTTGCCAAAATGTGTGAACACAATATATGCTTTTTCACAGAAAAGGGAGAACCAGTCGATCTGAATATCCTTCTTGCCTTTGCAAACTATCTGTCTGCATTTTTAAAAACTGCCTTCCCAAGGTCTTTTTCTGAGAATATCTAGACAATTATTTCTATTTTATAGAAAGATGCTTCAAAAAGATAGGGATGTTTAGCCTCAGCAGGAAAGATATGGACTGAAATCTTGTTGCTGACATACATGCATGTAACTTGAGGTGTCTCTACCCCAGACTATGGGGCACAATGACAGGGAAACAAAACTGACATCAAGGCTAAGATCCTGTATCTGTTGACACCTCCCAAAGAGTGGTTTTGGATAAATTGCCTTAGTGACTTGCCCTTTGCTCCCCAATCCAAAAAAAGATATATCCATGCACACAAACTTGAATTATATGCCCATCTGTCACCAACAGGACTGAAATCCAAAGGCAAAGCTTCCTTAGAAAACCTGAAGGACATTAAAATAAATTTGTATAAAATCAGAATCATTTTTGGAGGGGCAACTCTGCTTATTTAAAGTCAGTACTGTTGCTGTTGTTGATTTAACCTAAAAAAACAAAAAAACAATTGAAGTGAATTTCAGAGGTCCAGATTTGGAGAATATCTGGCAGACTCTGGAGAGAAGATACATGAACTTTGATAAAAAGCAAAGGGTTTCACAAATTTTTAGGAGCACAGGCAGTGTCATGGGGTAACACCGGCCAATGACAGTTCTGACAACCCTTGAACTGAGGAAGTGGATAGATATTGTGGGATTCCTTCATGATAAGTCATCCAGGGGTGAGTGCCCATTTCATTTCATACCTCATTTCATACCTAGAACCCTTGAATCTAGAACTTTGCTTGCGTCTTTTTACGGGAGAGTGTCTAAACTCTATTTCTAAATGCTCAACTAAAGTTTTAAGTTACTGCAATGCTAGGAATTTTGGGAGTGAAGAAAATTTGGGGCAGGGGGACATAATTCTTATTTGGTGAATAATGCCCTCATTTTGTCCCATCCCCATAGCTACGTCCCCAATTCATGGTCCTGGGGAGATGTCACAATTGATACCTCAAGGACTATGATTGATGCCTGAAGAATCCAAGTCTTTGTAGAAGAATCTGAAATAACCCTGCTGGGACTTTGCCCGAGAGAAAAGTTATTGGTCATTGGCCACCAGCAAAGCCCATCTGCCTTTAAGGGACTCAGAGTAGATGAGATGAGATCTTCAATGTTTTTCAGATACTCTTCGCTTTCCTATCTTCCCTTTGACAAGCACACCTAGTATCACTCAACACTGCAGTAATGATTCTGCTTCCCATTCATAGCTCTGCAATTCTCTTCCTCTGGGAGCAGTCAAACCCCATGGGGTGCTTCTGTGGCTGTTCAGTGGACAGGGAGAAGAAGGGATGAAGTCAACTGAGAAGTGGAGACTGCCTCCCAAACCCACTGCAGTTTTCTAGAGAGGGGAAGAGGAGTGGCAAACTCGTTCCTTTTTCTTCCTCTAGACATCAGTAGCAGAGGCAAGAGGCAGTCCCTGTTGCTTGGTTGCTTCCTCCCACCACCACCATTAAACAGCCATAGCTGCACCTCACTCAGCTTTATAGCTTCTGGGAAGGAAAGTCTGTACAGAGTATAAAGGGAACGGGCTTGTTTTCTACTGCTCCAGAAACCAGGACAAAGAGCAATGAATTCAAGCTGCAGGAAAAAGAGATTATACCTGAACCTCAGGAAGAACTTTCTGATGGTCAGAGCTGTCTGGCAGTAGAATCTGCTGCCTTGGAGTGTGGTGGAGTCTCCTTCCTTGGAGGTTTTTAGGAAGAGGCTGGATGGCCATCTGTCAGGAGTGCTTTGATGTGGGTTCCTGCATGGCAGGGCTCCTGTGGTCTCTTCCAACTCTATGATTCTATGATACTATGATAGTCCCATCCAAAACATGACACACTCATGCATAACTTCATTTATCCACACATATGTCAGGATTCTAGGTGGTGTAAGGAGCGGCTTAGGGAGATAAGTATGTTTAGCCTGATGAAAAGAAGGTTGAGAGGTGGCATAATAGCCATGTTTAAATATCTGAAGGGATGTCATCTTGAAGATGGAGCAAGCTTGTTTTCTACTGCTCCAGGGGCTAGAACACAGAGAAATGGATTCAAACTACAGGAAAAGAGATTTCACCTAAACATTAGGAAGAACTTCCTACTTGTAAGAGCCATTTGACACTGGAAAATGCTGCTTGGGAGTGTGATGGACTCATTTTCTTTGGAGGTTCTTAAACAGAGGCTGGATGGCCATTTGCTGGGGATGCTTTGAATGTGTGTTCCTGCATGGCAAGGAATTCATCTCAATGGCCATTGTGGTCTCTTCCAACTCCATGATTCTATGAACTTCTTACAGTCTCTACCACAGGTAGAACTCAGTTTTGCACCCAGAGAACATTGTTGCCTTTTGTTTCAGCCAGTTCTCACCAACCCTTGCCAGTCTGGGATCCATTGTGATTGCTGTTCTTTGCTCTACTTCTGAAGGCAGGGCAGTTCTGTGTTATCAGCTCCAGCAACCAGGATCCAGTCAGTAAGGATGGGCCTTCCAGCAGCAGAGGCTGACTTGTATTCAGAGTGCATCTCACGGAACACCTCTGAATTGTCAAACGGTGTGACTCATTCCTCAGCTTCAAAGCTTTCCTTTGATATTGGGTTGGGAACTCACTAGGAGCTGCTCAAGGCCACACCTCTATCTTGCCATTGATGGGTCCCTATGACATTATGTGACAGCACCAGACACCACACAATAATCTCTGAAGTTAGTAGCTTTCAAAGTAAAATGTAAGGGATTTGATCTCTGTATCATCTCACTTCCACAGAATAATGCTGCAGTTACAACCTTTGTCCAGGTCTGGGTGGTGGCGCACTTGATACAGCCATATGGGTTAGGTAAGTAACAGGAGATAAAGCAATAGCATTCACAGTGTTTGAGATTCAGGTACTCTAAACTGCTCCTTAAGCAGTATACCTAGTGAGAAAAGGAATGTTAAGTGATTCTCAAGCAACACCCATCGGATGATGCTATGAAGGTGATGCTTTCAGTGAATGCACTGATACCTTTCAATGGGCTAATAGAAGAAATCTCTACTTCAGTGATAGCCTCTACACTTTGCATCCAGAAGGTCCCAGGTTCAATCGCTGGCATCTCCAGCTAAAACTGGGACAGATTCTGAAGGAGAATCATATTTTCTTCCTCCCCAGGAAAAAGTAGAAGGCCATGCTGGTGAATCAAGGATCCATCTTTATTGAAATAAATGCATTTCTGTCCCATACTCTGACAGACTAGAATCTGAACAGAATGGGGACTGTCCTATGCCGGCCGCCAGCCAAGGCTTCCAGCTGTCTAATTAGCCTGTTATTAGGAGCCAGCAAGCAGAGTTTTTCTCAGTCGTTTTGCAGTCCAAGTTCACAGCAGATTTAGAGAGACAGTCTGAGTTTACCATAAATCTAGAGAAAGAGAGAAAGAGAGTTCAATGGCAAAATCCATAGACAAGGCAAAGTTCAAAGGTTCTAGGAATGCAAGCAAGGAGTCTGGACTGCTTCTATTGATAGGATCAGTTGGCTACAACAGCCTCCTCCCATTCTGGTTTCTTGTTTTATAGGCTCAGAGTCTTATCCAGCTGTTGACCTAATTAATGGGTCTTCATTATATAAATGCTGCCAGAAGCCTGGCTCTCCCTTTTCCACCTGCACTGGCTGCTGTAAGTACTATTCCTCTCATGTCCCTAGGATGTGGCTGTTGGGGAGAGTCTTAGGACAGAGGCATGACAGGGACCCTGAGTCCAGGACTCATGAATACAGTACTATACAGATTGCTAGGTCCCTCTATATTGCTCATGTGCCAGGGCACCTCTCCACCCAGCTAACTTTCCTATCCAGAAGTTTAGATTATCTTCCCAGGTTAGGCATCAAAACTGGCTTCCACAGACTTCTTTTAGACTTTTTGCTATCCAAAGACCTGTAATCTTGATCTGTCGGGGAGGAAGAGACATCTTGTATGCAACTGACTGTGCCAGCTTGTTTTTCTGGATGAAAGCCCTTACACCAAGGGACAAAATTCTAAAGAAATGCAAGCATTCATGAAAACTAGCTGGAGCAAAAAGTCATATGAGTGTCTCCTTCCCATTCAGTTCCTGTCTGAAACCTTATAGAGCCGTTGTCAGTCAATACAAAAACTACAAAGCTAGACAGACCAATGGTCTGACCCTGTATAAGTCCATTAATAATAAGTTCCATTGATTTGGCAGAAAGTCCTTAGCTCGTTCACAGAGCCCATGCTCTGCATACAAAATGTTATGGGTTTATTCTCCTTGTATTGCAAGCCAGATCTGGGAAGATTCCTTTCTCAAACCCTGGACCTGATATATCAGCCCTCACCATTGCCCATGATGAATGGGTCCACTGGCAGTTGCAGTCCAACAATATCTGGTGGACCACATATTGCCTCTCTGTGAGCCAGATGGTCTCAAGTCCCATCTTGGTGTAAAGCAGCTTCCCATGTTTTATTCCTAGCTCTAACACTGATTGGGATATTTTACCTTGGGATAACGGCAACTACAGGATAGACATGTTCAGGAAAACTGCTCCTTTCCATTTCTTCCTGCAAGTAAAGTAATGATATCTTCCATCCTAGGACATACACAAGTGTAACTTGTGTTACACATGAAAAGTGTTTGTTTTGGACAATAGGCAACAGTCATATCCAGCCAACAGTGGTATAAGTAGAATTGTGCATGTGAGACCATTGTACATGCACTAATAACCTTACAGTACACAGAGCGCCATATGAGTGTACATTGTCTCTATGCATTGCTCTTGCACATTGAAATTGCACAGTGGGTTATCAGTCATGTGTATTCACTTTAGTGTGCAGTATGAAAGTTGCATAATATAACTCTGCAAGCAACCAACAGGCCTCATTTTACCGCTTGTTCCTAGGATAGTCAACAACATCTCTTAATTAGAGGATACTCCTGCTTGGCAAGACCATATTGCTAATATGCCCTGTTTGGGTGTTGCACTGGAAACAAAACATAATAGTGTTCTTAAGCAAAATGGAAAAGACAGTGTTCTAACCAGGTATCAACCTTTGGTGGGAGCATGGGAAGGGGTCTTCTCAGTGGCCGCTCCCAAACTTTGGAGTTTCTTCCCTAGAGAGATTAGGATGCATTTCCTCCTAGCTATCCTTCCTCCAACAAGTAAAAACTTTCCTATTGGGCCTTAAGGAATTGGCTGCGATGGATTTTTCATAGTGTGATGTTTTGCTATTTTTTTTTAATATTCTGCTTTTAATGAATTGTCTGAACACTATAGATTAATTTTTTAAAAAAAAATACATACTGATGCTTTTGTATGTTTTTAATCTGTACTTGTTTAAATAATTTTAAGCCACTTTGAGTCTCTGTATCGAGAAGAAGGTGCAACATAAATGAAAAAAATTAAGTAGATAAAGCCATAGTTGGAGGCTCAAACATGGCAGTACGGCCTGTTGTTAATGCTTCTGTGTCTGGTGATATAAATGGCTGTAGGATCTGCTTGGTCTTGCACACTTGTCTTTTTTCTTCCAGCAAATGGTGTTTTCTTTCTCTTTCTCTTTTTAAACAGGAGAATATAGCTGAGCTATGACGTCTGACTTGCCCTGCTCTAATTCTTTTTCTTTTTTCTTTTTCCACTGCTCCCAATTCCTCCTTGTTCCATTTGCGTCGGTTGAATTTTTTAAAAAATAGGCTAGGGGGTGCTGTACTGTTTTAATTTTACTTCTTTTAATCTCTTTTTAGCTGTTATAATTCTCTTATAGTTTAATTCTGTTTTAATAAATACTATTTATATTCTTTTAAAAAAAATTTAATATGTAAGCTGCTTTGAGGCCCAATGTTGGCATACAAACAAATATGAGAAGGAGAAGAAGAAGGAGAAAACTTAAGTCTATGAAAGCTTATGCTACTGACTTCTTTCTCTCTGCCAGTCTCAAAGGTGCTACAAGATCTCTTTGCTTCCAGAGAGTAGGTATCTCACAAGCAGACATGAAGTTGTTCACAGCACCATGGAGAGTTCCCGGGAGACCTTAAAAACCTTTCAATGCAATCCTAACTCAGCGTGTGGGCCAAGAGCCCGCTCAGCCAAAATTAAGCTGACTGAAGCTGTGCTATATCAATATCTCAGCCCTTTCAGAATAAACATGGCTTTGTTTGATGGACTGGGACCCAGAAATTGTATTTTGGAGGAGCTCCCATTGGTTTCCATGGGTTGGAAATTACTTGGGCCAACCCTAACCTTGTTCTAACTTTGTGCCAGGCCAGGGGCTGTGTCTCTGGACTTAGGCAATTTCCGCACTAGACTGTTATAGTGCTATCATTCCACTTTCAACCTCCTATGGTATCCTGGGGTTTGGAATTTAGGGAGGGGCATTGAGAGTTCTCAGCCAGAGAGCTCTTTGGCCTCAGTAAACTACAAACCCCAGAATTCCACAGGACGCTGAAAGTGGAATAATAGCACTATGACAGTGTAATGCGGAAATGGCCTTAGTGAGAGTTGGATGGGATGTAACCCACTCCACACCTTCTCCACCTTGTTTTTGGTTATTCAGCCAGCTGATCTCAGCCCTTCTGGTGGCTGATTTCTGAAAGCAACAGGCACAAGGAGGTTATCCTGGCATAAGGAAAGTTCAGCCAGCTCAAGGTCAGTTTAACCAGCATCAGTGTTTCACATATCATCCTAACCCACTCCATCCAACTTGCCTTTCAGTTAGGATTGCACTGTAACTGGTAAACTGCTCCAATGGCTCTTAGACTCTGAGACTTTGGTAGGGCTTTGGCTTCCTTTAGGGCACTGACAGTTCTCCAGATGCTGGCTGTTTGCAACAAATGTGCCTGATGCTAGTTCCTTGGCTTTTCTAGCAGTCACAGAAGCACCTCCTGCCTCTCAGGCTAGTTATGCAGAGTACTGTTTGACTGACTCTTGTGGAAACCCCAAATACACCCCTCACTCAAGCTGGCTTTGTAGAGTGTTAATTAGCTGCCCTCATGACAATTACAATCCCGCCTCCTGCCAAAACTTCCAAGCTGGCTGTACCAAACACTAATCACCTGTTAATGAGATTTGTCCCAATGAAGAGTCTCAACCAGGCTCATGAATACCTCAGGGGAGACCCTTCCCTCTCCAAAACCTCATCCCCTTGGGATTCTCCAGCCACCCTCCAAACCATCCCTAAAGTTTAGACCAGGGATAGGGAAGGGCAGCCGTCCAGGACTCATAGTTATGCTCAAGGATCCTCTGGGATTGCTTGGATTACTGAAAAAGAAAACAAAAGAAGCCTTCCATAACTGGTAGTCCACTTCTAATTTGCAAAGTCTTTTTTTAAAAATTTTAAACAGTACCAGCAGGCCTTGAAACTTATGTAAAAGTGAATACACCTGGAAAGTGGCAGGATCAGCCATTCACCCTCTCTTTTTAGCCAGAAAAAAATCAATTTTGGATTCTGGAGATGCTAAGAACCACAGAAGGATCCCTGGGGCTGCAAATGGCCCCAAGGGGTCACACTTTGCCCACCTTTGGCTTAGAGGCTATAGTCCTTGAGGGTTGATTTCCTCGCTTTGGGGGCTGTTCCCCCATTTCCCTGTTAAGCACACTTAACTGATGTTTACATAAAGAGGAAGCAGTACTTCTAGAGCTGTCTTACAGCCTTACGCAGAGGAGAAAATGCTGCGTGGGTATTTAAACAACCATGTGGGGACATAACAAACATCTATAAAGTGGGATGGTCAAACCCAAGGAGAAGACTGCGGTGGGCACTCCTTCCCAGTTAGTCTACACACTTTGGGAATCATTACATGGGAACCGGGCACTGGAACGGCTCTTTTCCCAGACCTTTTGCTATGGTCAACGTCAAGCAATAACCCATTTGCTCTCTTCTCAGGTCTTTAAGTGGAAAGATTTGCAAGCACTCTCTCAAGTCTCCTTCAGACTGAACAACAGACCTACATTTTATTTTCAGCCTCCTCTTCCCAGGGGACTTTGTCTAACTTCACCAGATGCATAAATCAGGCATGCTTTGTAGAAACTACAAGTACTGGGATGGCTGACCTCGATAAAAAATAAAAATAAAGGGGAGCACAGGTCCCCCACAACAATGTGCTGTGTCCCATTCCTCCAAAAGGCTTTGACTGTATCCTAGTTCCCGTCCCCATTTTCTTCAAGTTTATTTCCCTTCCCCTTACTCCTGGTCTTAAGATTTTCACTTACTAGCCTCATATCTTATAACAAATAATACTTTTTGAAAACTGAAACACGTAAAGGGAGAACTACGCTTGAGTTTCCTGCTGGGATGTTCTTCAGTCTGCTGCTGCAACAGTTTGCTGTCCTGTCGTGGTACCCCAAATCTTCTGCCTGCAGCAGCCAATTCATTTTGCCTTATGACAGGACCAAACTTGCTTTCTCCCCACTTGCTTTGCAGTGTGAGAAGGTGAATTGTCAAAGGTGTGACATACCAGCAAACTGCTAAGTTTGCTCCAATTAAGGCAAAAGGACAGCTGGTTCTAGAATTTCCAAAGGGGTGGCCTTGTTAAGCTGCACCTGCAACAACTGATGCTCTGATAGCCCTTCTATTTCTGCTGTGAATAGCCCAGCATTTCTGAAAGTTGGGAGCCTGCTTTCTGATGTTTTTCTTGCTATTTAAAAACACAGCTTCAAATGCAAAATCAAAGCTGCTCTAGAAGTAAAAATGATTTGGTACATTATATCTACTCAAGAGTGTGAAGGTTGATTGAAAGGGGCAGTTGATGGCTTTCATGTCAGTAGAGTGATGAATTTGTGTTAGTCTGCTTTAGTCCAGACTTTATAGGGACTAGCCAAGGATTTTGAACCTTGACTCTGGGCCTTTCTGCACCACACTGTTATAGTGCTACTATTCCACTTTCAACATGCTAGGGAATCCTGGGGTTTGCAGTTTAGGGAGGGCATTTAGAATTCTCAGCCAGAGAGCTCTCTAACCTCAGTAGACTACAAGCCCCAGAATTCCACAGGATGTTGAAAGTGGAATAATAGCACCATAACTGTGTAGGGTTGAAATGACCTTTGTTAACATAGTTATGTCTGACAGCTCCAGCCCTGAAAAAAACTACTTTTTCACTCTGGCAGTGCAGCATTCAAAATGTTTCCAAGGAGTTGTAGATTGTGGTGTTGGGAAATAATTTATGCAAAACCCTCCCAGTTGCTGGACCATCTCAAGAACGGGCAGTTGGAGACATCCCTTGAAAGTCTTGCCACAACTTGCCGGTTCCAATGTACCTTGCAACTGAAAGAGCACTGCAGACATTTCTCAGAGTTCCAAACTGCAGTGCATCATAAACCTTTCAGCTGAGGCACTCCCAGGCTAACAGATGGAGTTTTGGTATCACATTCAATAACGAACAGCCATGTCACATCCCCCATGAGAAGGGATACATCAGACAACCCCACTTGCATGACTTCTCCCAGAGCCCCTCAGGTTTACTGAGGCCAAGAGCTCTCTGGCTGAGACTCCTAAATGCCCTTCCCTAAACTGCAAACCTCAGGAATCCATTGGGCATTGAAAGTGGAATAATAGCACTAAAACAAAGTAGAGTGGAAATGGTCTCTGTTGTCCAGCAGAAGAGAACGAAAACGTATGTTTCCTCCCCTAATCTATTGCCCAAAGAAGTTTCTAAGGATGGAAAGAATATTCAAAAATATTCAAAAAATGGTTTTAAAATGTTTATGAAGCATTGAGAAACCGTGATGAGAAGAATCCCAAACTGATGAGAATCTTTGCAGTTCAGGGCTTATTCTGCATGAAATTTGTGCCTGGTTGTTTTGGACAGCAAACCACTTCTTCTGTGCGTGAAATAATATTCCTTCCTGCACAGAAAAAGCTGTTTTCTTTGCAAAACAAGTTGAGTGAATATTGTGCCAAATAAATCCCAAATTGTGACTAGGCTTCAAAGACTGTGTGGTTTTTGAAGTCCTTCTCACAGTGGGTAGGAGATTGGTAAAATTACTTGCTTCCTTCAAGAAGAAAATTGGTGTTGAATTACACCCCTAATAGTTGCCACACTCTGCTTAATGGCAGGGCCAACCTTGCCACCCACTCAAGGTATTTTGCCCCAGTGCCTTTCAAAACCTACAGTCAGCCCTAATCCAAATGGCTGTTAGTGAGATTGCTTTTTAAACTTCTCACAACTTTATAACTTTTCAGGTGGTCCTCCTAATGCAGGTTGAATTACTATTGTATTTGATTCCCTCCCCCCATGGATCAGTGGAGTTATCTGCACCTTAATTCTGCAATTTAATTCCTTGTTGTGCTGCTAGCTGCATTCTGGATGCATTTTTAGAGACATCCATATAGCATGATACCTTAACAGAGAAATAGAACACCACTATAGCGCATAATGCTTTCTTGTTCTTTCTGAAGAAGTTCCAGCTTTTCTCTAATTTATGCTCCTAATTAAAACTGCTAAAGCATTTGTAAATCAAACTACGATTTCAGGGTTTGTTATCTTTCTTTTTTAAATTACATTACAGTTCAAAGGGGCAGGGAAGGAATTAGTCTTTCTGTTTCGCATACATTTCCCACCCTGTTTTGTCCTCAAATATGCTTAAAATCTGTAAAATTAACACATTTTCTGCCCTTCTTCTTCTTCCCCCCACTCCAGAAGAAATCTTGAAATAAGGACATTTTAAACAAAATAACATCAGGCAGGTGATAGTAAGATCTTCATTAGTTTGGTGTTTTTGCTTGCCTTTCTTAGGAATGTCAATAGGAGATAAGAGGGACCTCCCAGCCCACCCTTCTTTACTCATCACTTCAAATGTTGAAGCAGCATAGTTGTTGTGTGTCTCAAACCAACCAGTGTTGTTCTCAGCCCCAGAAAGGTGGCAGAAATCTGATGAATTTTTGAAATATGCTAATATAATGCAAATTACTATATAACCAACTGCTGCTGCATCTTTTGATGCACCTCCCCAGTGGGATACACACATCTCATTAGCATTATAATATACATAATAGACAGAAGATATAAATAGGCTAGAAATTAAGAAAAGCAGGCAGCCAGCTTCCTTGAAAGAAAGTCACCAAGTCTCAGAAAAGCTCCTTTTGACTCTTCCTGGAGATGTCCAGTAATCCAGAAGCCCCTACAGCAGCGGGCTGCACCTGTGTCACAGATCTGTTCTTGTGCAGACCTCGTATCTACATTACATACTTGTATCCATTTTGTTCCAGATCTAGAAAAAGTTACTTTTTGGACTACAACTTCCAGGATCTCCCAGCCAGCAGGGTAACTCAAAAGAGTTAGTTTTCCAAACTTGGGTCGTAATCTATTTTCACTGTCCTCTGTAGCCTTCTATATATGCCTTATTGGAGTAGAAACAATTATTGCAAGCTTATGTGGGTCTAAATTCTTTTGTTGGGTTCAACTAGAAGAGAATCACTGTATTTACCTCTGTGGTGATTCACCATTCAACAATTGGTTCAATGGAGCTACACTAGTTGTGATTCAACAGGATTCCAGCCTTAGTCGTCAGACCCCAACATATCCCCCAGGGACAAACTTCTAATAGGTACAGAGACCTGCCTCACCCTGTCTGCATTTTTGGATTTGCCATGCAATGAACAGCCACATTTGAGTATGTTCATGGCTGACTCGGCTTTATTTAACAGCCCAGGCTGGACTTGCTACAGCAGAACCAAATGAATAAAAGAAAAGACAAAGGTTCGGATTTTTTATCACTGCTGTGTTGCCTAAATCTCTGCATGTGGAGTTGTGCGTCAATGATACTATGACCCGCTCTTGGGTTGAACGACAACATTGCACAAATGAACCAAGACACTGAATTCACATATTCAGCCATGCACAATGTGCACCCATGTGCCAAGGTACTGTATGTGTAACTTTATTTCTGCAGTCTTGCACTGAATGCATTGGACAAAAATGTCCAAACTCTCCTGTAGGGGAAATTTACACCTGCATAAGACACCAATAGGATTCCAGCCAAGAACTCAGTTGCATCAATAGGAGTATAATGTCTAAGTCAAGGGATATAATAATACCACTCTATTATGCTTTGGTCAGACCTCACCTGGAGTACTGTGACCAGTTCTGGGCACAACAACTCAAGGATATGATAAGTTGGAACATGTCCAGAGGAGGGTGACCAAAATGGTAAAAAGCCCGGAAATCATGCCCTATGAAAAGCAACTTAACAAACCAGGTATGTTTCACCTGGAGAAGAGAAGATTAAAAGGTGACATGATAGTCTTGTCTAAATATCTGAAGGGATGTCATACGGAAGATGGGATAAGCTTATATTCTGCTTCTCCAGAGACCAGGGCATGAATTAATGGTTTCAAACTACAGGAAAAGAGATTCCACAGAAACATGAAGAAGAATTTCCTGGTGCTAAGAGCAGTTCAACAGTGGAACATGCTGCCTTGGAGTGTGGTGGTGCCTCCTTCTTTGGAAGTGTTTAAACAGAGGCTGAAGGGTCATCTGTCAGAGGTGCTTTGGTTGTGTATTCATGCATGGCAAGGGATTGGACTGGATAGCTGTCTTCCAACTCCATGATTCTATGATTCGGTTTAGAGACCACATGGCTCATGTTCTGAACCAACTGCATTGGCTTCCAATTTGATTCCAAACACAAACTGTTGTGTGTCCTATCAACCTGAGAAGCTAGGTTGATGACAGTAGCATCTCATTAAAAGGACCCCCTCCCAGGATTAATTCCACCCATAATAAGCTTCTTCTGCTCTACTATTTTTAGAAGCATACTTTAAAAATAAATTAAAAGGAATTTTAAAATCCAAAACGTATGTTAAAAAATTTATTTTATTTGACAACGCTTTGGAAGCAATGTGGGTTAGGAATAGCAATAACCCACCTAAAGAGGTGTGTGACTGATCCATGCATGTTGTCGTCGTCGTCGTCATCATCATCATCATCTCCTTCTTCTTCTTCTTTCTCCTCCTCCTTTATATCACACTCAAGGTGGCTTACGAAGGCTAAAACATGCTTTTAAATTTCATAATATACATAAAATTAAAAATATAATTAAACTAACAACAACTTTTAAAGCAGTTAAAAGCAAGACCATTGACTAGAAAACAACAAATACAACACTTCCTGAAAATCCCACTGAGTAATCAGCCCTCAACGGCCTGTTGAAACAAAAATAATAGCAGGAAGTGGACCCATCTAACCTCTCTGGGAAGTGAATTCCAGAGCCGGGGAGCAGCCACTGAAAACTGTGAAGATGGTGGGACAGAGAGAAGGATCTCCTTAGCAGATCTCAAAAGTATGAGCTGGTTTGTAAGGGAGAATACAGTCATTCAGTTTACCTGGACCTGAGCCACCATGGCTCATAACCAACACTTAGATGCTCCATTGATGCCTGTGTGAACTAGAACATAACTGAAGTAACCCCAACAAACCTGCCCAAACTGTCCAGTGAAAAAGATGTCCCAGTCTTCTAAAAGGAAACAGTTTACAATGATGGTCAGACAATAACCAAATAATTTAAAAGGGGTCATATTTTGAATTAAGTGACAGCTGACAGGACACCATCATTTTTTTTAAAGTTTGGATGTTATGCTGTAGGCCAGCTGGCAAGTTCTGAAGAACTCCTGATCAGCAAGTGTCTTTTTTGCTGGTGGTATGTGCCTTCAGGTTGATCTTGGCTTACAGCAACTCTCTTATAGGATTTTCTTGGCAAGTTATTTCAGAGGAGAGATACCATTGCCTTTCTCTGAGTCTCAGTTATCCAAAGTCACCCAAGGTGTTTCCTTGGCTGAGTGGGGATTTGAACTCTGGTTTCCTAAAGTCTTAGTCCAAAACTCAAAACCACTAGACCGCATTGCCTTTGCCAATTGCCTACCTGCAGCACAAAATAATGAGCTTGGAAAGCATTTCCTAGCACTTGGGACAATCCTCCCTTTCTGAACTTGGAGTCTATGGCTTATCCTTCACAAACAGATTTCCGAGCAAAAAGTCTTCTGCATCACTCAGCTCCTGATGAACTTACATAAAGAATCAAGTGTGCCTCGAGATGGAATGTACTGTATTTGAGAAGTAGTGGCCTGTGAAGTATTTTATGGGAAAGAGGGAATTGGGTCAACGCAGCCCAAGATTAACAAGAGGTGACAGCGCTGCCATTAAATGTGCGTGCGCAGAGGGGAAACACTGTAAGTTAACCCTTTTGTCTTGAACAGCAGCCACACATTTACTGGAAGGTCTCATGCAGCCAGAAGCAAATTGGTGCTGCACAGTCCCCCTGTGGTAACACCATCCTTAAGTGCAAATGCCTGATAGCACATTCTATCTGTGTCTTCCCTGAGATCCACAGGGCTTCTTGGTGTTATGTGCCTTTGATTCTTGACATATAGAAACCCTATTTTAGGGTTTTCTTGGCAAGCTTTATACGGAAGAGGTTTGCCATTGTGTTCCTCTGAGGTTGGGAGAAAGTGACTTGCCCACAGTCACCCAGTGGATTTCCGTGGCACTCTTAGTCCAACGCACAAACCACAACATCACTCTGGCTTACACCTAGGAAAGAGGACATGGGGCTTGTAGCTTTTCAGATCATACATAGAAGGCAGACCTTGGGGAGGGGGAAGCAATCTTGCAAAGACTGAAGTTAAATCTGCAAGTTACTCAGTGGTGTGTGTGCATGAAAGAGATAGAGAAATAGACATGACCATGACGAGACATGATCATTGGCAGCCAAAGATGTTGCATAAAGATCATCACCATACCCACAAGTTTTGCCTTTCTATTCCTATCCACATATACAACCTGCTTATTCATAGGCTTATACATAGCCATTTAACTCCATGCATCTAATGAAGAAAGAATTGAGTCTACAAAAGCTTTTGCTACCAACTTCTTTCAGTTAGACCATTTCTGCCCTGCACTGTTATAGTGCTATTATTCCACTTGCAACCTCCTATGGAATCCTGGGGTTTCCAGTTTAGGGAGGGGCATTTGGAATTCTCAGCCAGAGAGCTCTTTGGCCTCAACAAACTACAACCCCCAGAATTCCATAGGATGTTGAAAGTGGAATAATAGCACTATAACAGTTTAGGGTGGAAATGGCCTTAGTTTGAAAACTGCTATAAGATCCCTTCCCTTTCTGACTGTGGATACACACCGACCTGATCCACACATCTCAGATGACAGGTGATGCAGACTTCATGTATCCATTGGGTTTCATACTCCCTGGCATGAAAAGACTTGTCTGGTGATACAGCACATGCTGCCAGTTCACTTATATTCTGCTCAGGAAGCCAGTATGTTGTTAGACACTCTTAGCCAGAATAATATTTCAAGGCTGCTAGTGCAGAATTGATACTGCCGCACATCCGTTTCACCTGTCTGGCTTCTAATTTGCCTCATTAGGGTTGCTTTGCCCTTAGAGTACCTTTTATTCAAGTGTGTCAAAGAATTTCAAGGTGGGATGATGTGCAAATCAGGGGTGTAGGCTTATACAACCACCTCTGGGATGAAGAATAAGTGGGTTCCTGCCATTCATCCTCCTGAGATGGTTAAGGAGACACCAAGAAGTCCTCACATCATATTGCAACAATTCTTTAAACACAGCAGAATCTTTTTCAGAGCTTCCACCCCATGTTGGGCACAAGAATGAAGTGACAGTCTGATGTGAGCCAGTCTGAGCTGCCTGGAGTATTCATAGGCGCCACCACCAATTAGGACAGAAAAGTAAATTAGGCCCAATGGACAACAAAGGAGGCAGGATAAAAAGAGTGATCCAAAAGCCGGAAATAAAAAAATAACTAGAGATGAAAGATGAAACACTTCCAATAGTCTTTTTCAATGGAGCCAAACACAGAGAAGCCAAGGGATCTGTTCATCTGTGACCAAGAGAGCCAAACCAAAAAAGTTGGCCAAACATTTTGCATGCGTGTGTTTTCAAGTTTCATTTATAAGGCATGGATCTAGAGGATGCCCTTGAAAAGCATGAAGTGTGTCTTGTTGGTTTGCTAAACCTCTAAGCCCAATGGCATCCTTTATCCCAGCAATGATGAGCAACCTGTAACTCTAGTGGGACATGTGTGACTCCCTGGACAAACTTCCAAAGTCCTCTGCAAGTGACTAGTTCAGATCTCTCAAAAAGGCATTCACATAGGTGGAGCTAGGGTTCACAGGTTTGAAGCCCTGGGACTTTTTGATCAGCAGGAACCATGACTTCACCAGCCAATGCCCCTCAGATTCCACTGTTCCTTCTGGGTTTAGCTGTAATCCTCACAGTAGCTGAAGCTGAAAATGATTTTCTCAATAATAATGCATTGTTATGTGCTATCCTTACATTAATCCCAAGTATCTGGGAGTTGTTTTTTGAAAGACCTGCTCCTGATAGAGTTAAAAACTCCTAGACATTGTTTTAGATCAACACAGTTACCTAGACTACTGTTGGGTTCTCCATGGGGATGTTGGTATAGAGACTGTCCTGGTGAAGTCCTGCACATCAAAATTTACCACTGTGCCACTGGTATCTTCCTCTTTAGCTTATTTGGGAGGGAGGTGGTAATGAATGGCCTTACCTACAACTGGCTTTGGCTACATCCACTACTTTTTCAGCCAGCATGCAGCTTCCACCAGATTACCCCCAAAGGAATGTGGTCCTCAATGCAGAAAAAATATTCTGCTCGGAGACTTAATTGGGACAATATGGATGTGTGTTGTTGCTGTTTTCAAGCAAACTCACAGCAGGGTTTCCTTTGAGTAATTTTTCCCATGCAGATTAATTCAGTTGTAAATGTATATGACTTTCTTCCTGTCACATGACCCATTTTTTATCCTAAGATTATTTCCCTCTCTTTTTCTTTATTATTGCTTCTTGAATGCCTCCAGATCAACAACATAGTCAGGATATAATTCTTTGCCAGTTTGATTCTCAAAGGAAGCAACAACTAATTTTTGCAATTTTCCTCCCACTTCATCATTTCTGAAACCTATTCTCAGTTTGAGATTTATTCTGCACAAAATTTCAGTCTTGTGCAAGTCTTGTGCAAAACGTGCAAATTTTGTATAGCATGAACTGTGAAGACTCTCACAAGTCCAGAATGCTTCTCATCAAGGTTTCCTGACTCTCAAGAAACATTTTTTCAACTTATTTTTGGATATTTTCAAATGTTCTTTCCATCATTGCAACACAATATAAAGAAAAACAACAGATGTAGGAGTAATGGGGAAAACAGGGTTGGCGAACTTTTTATTTATTTATTTATTTGTATCCCACCTCTCCATATGGATCGAGGCAGCGAACAACTTACAAATAGCATGTATTTCGATACATTTTTCTATACATGCCCCCAACAAGCTGGGTACTTATTTTACCGACCTGCGGAAAGATGGGAGGCTGAGTCAACCTTGGAGCCCGGCAGGATCGAACTCACAACCTTGTGGCTTGCAGTACTGGCATTTAACCACTGCGCCACCAGGAAAAGCACAATATTCACTTTTAATGCCATGTTTGATCTGTAACTTGTTTAAAAAATTAATAAATACCATGGATGAGGGTTTCTTATTTTTTAAAAAAAGTTTTGTTTTCCAACAAGCCACTCACTTTAAAAGAACATTCATATTAAAAGAACACAGAGCAAAGAACTATTCTTTCGTGCCTGTGAGCTTTTAATTTTTTTAAAAAAAGAAATAGCAATAGTTAAGTCTTCAAAAAAGCTCTTCAGGAATGCCATGTGCACAATCACTCAAGGGCTTGATGCTAAATGTTCAGTCACTCTCAGGATTTGTCATAAGAAGGGGAAAAACAGTGTTTCAAAAATAGAATAGTGTATCATGGTTTAAGTGGCATTCGTTCACTCTAAAAATATCAAAACTGCAGACACATTTACCCAAGCCTTGCTCTCTACCGGTACTTTCTTGCCAGCACATGTCTCTCCCCTTGTTCATGTTCTCATGGCATCTCGGTGAGTAAGCCACTTGCTGCAGATCCTTCTTGTTAAAATAGCCTAAAAGTGGGCAATGCTTACAGTAAGTGGGTGACACTCTGCTTGCTGTCACCATGAGAGCACGGAGCATATGATGAATACCCAGCTCCTTGTTTTTGAAGGAGCCATTCACATTGATAGAACACAGAGCAAAATACAAGCCCTTTTTTATTTTTTATTTTTTAAACACACACTTTGGTCAAACATCCCTCAAAATACTTGAAATTAACACTTCAAAAACACACACAGGGAACAACCTTCTCCAACATCACCCAGACTAGTCACAGTTTTGAAGAATTAATCAGTAAGTCAATAGAAGTATAGGAGTATGGTGTCTAGATCAAGGGAAGTAATAGTGACACTCTGTTCTGCTTTGGTTAGACCTCCTTTGGAATACTGTGTCCAGTTCTGGGCACCTCATTTCAAGAAGGACATCGACAAGCTGGAACGTGTCCAGAGGAGGGCAACCAAATGGTGAAGAGTCTGGAAGCCATGAAGCCCTATGAGGAGCGTCTTAGGGAGCTGGGGATGTTTAGTCTGCAGAAGAGAAGGTTAAGAGGGGACATGATAGCCATGTTTAAATATCTGAAGGGATGTCATGTCAAGGAGGGAGCGGGCTTGTTTTCCACTGCTCCAGAGACTAGGACAAGGAGCAATGGATTCAAACTATAAGTAAAGAGATTCCATCTAAACCTCAGGAAGAATTTCCTGACAGTCAGAGCTGTCTGGCAGTGGAATCTGCTGCCTCAATGGAGTGTGGTGGAGTCTCTGTCTTTGGAGGCTTTTAAGCAGAGGTTGGATGGCCATCTGTTGGGAATGCTTTGATGGGTGTTCCTGCATAGCAGTGGGTTGGACTGGATGGCCCCTGGGGTCTCTTCCAACTCTGTGATTCTATGATTCTATAAGTCTTTCCACAAATAACTGTGTGGAACAGATGTACAATGCTTGTTGGAAGCAAAGAGGCATCAATGCTTGCATCAAGTGGTTAGTGAGAGGGAATTCCAGAGAACATGCCTACCCTTTTCTTTCACCTGTTTCTTTGATCTATGTATTCAAACCTTTGTGGTCTCTTCCAGTTCTATGCTTCCAATTCTGGTAGAATTGGCAGAGGCAGTGGTATCTGGCAGAGGTAAACCACTAAAACCAGGTCCATGGGCCCTTTCACACAGGACAGTTATAGTGCTATGATCCCACTTTAACTGCCATGGCTGCATCCAATTGAATCCTAGGATTGGCATTTAGGGAGAGGCATTTAGAATTCTCAGCCAGAGAGCAACAATGTCCCATTAGGCTGCAAACCCCATTCCACAGAATGCAGCCATACCAATCAAAGTAGAACCTTAGTGCTATAATTGTGCCATGTGAAAGAGTATCCAGTAGCTATCTGTCCACAGCGTTCAAACCCAGGAGGGGACTTGTTCATGCATCGTTGCACAGATGGCCCACACAGTGAAAAGACAGACTCTGTGACCTATTTTGCAAGACAGGATCAACCTGAGTCTGCACTGAACATGTCAGATTGGAAGTGTCAGTTCATACAACTGAACATACTCACATACAATAAATAAAGCAGTACAGCTGGCTTTTCTTATCCACAGGTTTTGCATCCATTGATTCAACCAACCATGGCTCAACTCTGCTGTGATCTTTCACCATTTCACAAATCCTCAGATTCTCTCTAGCACTTGTCTGAATTGCTTGTAGTTTGTTATAAGAGATATCATTTTACTATACTATAATGGGTCTGAAGCATTCACAGATTTTGGTACCCACTGGGGGTCCTGGAACCAAACTGTAGCAAGATACCAAGGGCCCACTGTAAATCACCATGTGCACCATGTGCACCATGTGCACATGAATGCACACACACCATGTGCACATGAATGCACACACACCATAACATAAATGGGTTATGGAAGAAAAATAACATAAATGGGTTATGGAAGAAAAATCTTTTTACATGCAAAGATTTTCTTTCTTTCTCTCTGTCTCTCTCTGTCTGTCTGTCTGTCTCTCTCTTTTTCTTTCTGGGACTTTCCACACTACACTGTTATAGTGCTATTATTCCACTTTCAACCTCCTGTGGAATTCTGGGGTTTGTAGTTTCCTGAGGCCCAAGAGCTCTCTGGTTGAGAATTCTAAATGTCCCCCCTGCTAAACGGCAAACCCCAGGATTCCACAGGATGTTGAAAGTGAAATAATAGCACTAGAACAGTGTAGTGTGGAAAGGCTCTCTTTATTTTATAAAAACAGTTTATTTACTCTAAACAGCAACACAGACAAAATGCAATAAACACAAAGGAAGTGACGCAGAATCAAGATGAAGGCTAACTTTTAAGCAACAACCACCTAATTTCTTACTGATAGAAGAGAAAAGGGCGTGGAGAGCTTCTTTTATCCTTACAGTCAAGTAGAGGAAAAATATTCTTTTAAACAGTTTAATGCATGCCTGCATCAGAAAGCAAAGGAACTAGAGATACTAGTGAATTTATAGAAGTGGAAACCCTCAGTGGCAACGACGCATTCAGATGCCTGTGTTGCAAGTGAAACTGGCTTATTTCTTTGTTTGAGGGCATTGTCTTCCCCAAATAAGAATTCTCCCTCTCAAATGAAATTTTCCTACCTCTCCCTTAAATTTCCAGCATTGCAAATTAAATTTTCAGTTCAGCGTTTAGAAATACAGTCGAGGGATCCAAAGAAAATGGATAGCCAAAGAGGCTAAGGGAAGGCAAATACAGCAAATACAAGAGTTCTAGCTAGGAATGGTTTTCGATGTTTCACTTTCTGCAAAGCTAGAAGTTTGGGGACTGAAGCAAAATTTCACAGGAGGGGGGAGAAGATTCTTTTCTGAGAGGGCAATGCCCTTATTTTGCTTTTTGTGTAGCTACACCCCTGAAAACATATCCTTACAATACAAGACATGAATACACACAGTCACGCATACAGAAACGGATAATGACAGAAAAGCTTGCAGCATGTATTCCACAGCTGTAGGAAGATCATAAGATTCAAACAGCTGGCACTCCACCCTCTTGCTCTTTGGATTTTCATCTTTTTAATATAGGAAGACATTGACCTCTGTACAGGGGCCCTCTACTGGTCATTCAAGGGTAGTTTCACACAAATCTATCCAAATCCATCCAGCTTTGTATCACGGCTGGGCTGAAATATTACAGTTTGGAGATTACCCAAAAACCAGAAAGCCATGGGATAAAGCAAGACCAAAGAGCACCTAAAGATGAAGGGCTGTGCAAGACCTCAGGAACACCCTGTTGCTCAAGCAAGGCATAACTCAAAATAGTTTTTACGGTCATGGATCCATTGAGAAGCTGCAACCTTCAGTTTGATGTTTCATTCCATGAGAAAGCCAGTGAAGTGTAGTGGTTTGAATCTTAGGGTAGGACTCTAGCAGACCAGGGTTCAAATCCCTGACCCACTGGCTGGCCTGGGTGAGCCACACTCAGCCTTAGAAGAAGGCAATGGCAAACCCTGCTGTGCACCTTCAAGTCATTTCTGACTTATGGTGACCCTAAGGCAAACCTATCACGGGGTTTTCTGGGGCTGAGAGTGTGTGACAGTGTGTTTCCATGGCTGAGTAGGGAATCAAACTCTGGTCTCCAGGATTGTAGTCCAACACTCAAACCACTACAATATGCTGGCTTTCTATTAAAAGACACACACAGAGGTAATTTGACATTCCTTCTCATTGAGCTCTGGTGTTGGCCATGAATCTAGAAATGTTGCAAGGGGAAGGAGGGAGGGAAAGAGGTAATCAGGCAGACCGTCCAGAAAGTCGACAGCAGCCTGCAGCAGCAAAGATCAGCAACATCTCTACAAACTCTATCTCACATCATCTAGGGGCTAGATCAGCTTTGATATGATGTAGTAGCAACACACCACACTTTGAAATGGCAGGCAAACCAGGGAAGAAAAATCTATAGGCAACACTATGACAGGCTAGTGAAACTGACATATTCTATTCCAGCTCTGCTTGAGAACTTCTGCAAGCAATCGCATACCTAGAGGAATATCACAGAAAGTAACCAGAAGTGGGTATGACACCCATTCATACACTTATCTATATTGCTAGGTCAGTGTTTCAGAGGCTTTTGTCCCTTTTCACATGGCAAATGCCATGCGAAAAGGGACAAAAGCATTGCGCAAATGGGAGGAGTGGTCCACATGACACACTCACAACTGCGCAACGCTCAAGGGGCTGGCAGGCACCGACCGCGCACTTTTTCATTTCCGGCTGTGAGCCAAAAATGGTGCGCTATCGTGCATCGCTTCAGCGCCCGCGCGCACTTGCCGTGCGTGCAGAGCTCCGGAGCCACAGTGCTCGCGTTTCCTGCCCCAGCGCAGCCTGGGAAACTCCTAGGCTGCACTGTGGAAGGAAGAGGCTGGGCTTTTGTGCAAGCAGGCGGCAGCTGCGGAGCTGACGGAACTGGGATGTGAGAGCCTCTCGCTAGAGGCTGCTTGTGTGATCCCCGCACCCCAGCTCCACAAAAAGGTGTGTTGCAGAAAGGGCCTGAGATCTGTTCTTTGCAGGCCTTTGATGCAGATGCAAGCCTCCTTCGAATGCATAATTTCAGATGGAGTGAGCAGAGGAACCCAGAGTTCTCCCAGTTGATGACTTGCTCTATTGATGAAGCCAGCACAATTCCTCCACCTCCTACTGGCCTGGGGCTAGCATTCATGCTGACATCAGGTGCTAAGGTAATCCCTCAGTGGTTGTTCATAATGTGTGCATGTAACCAATAGCTGGATAATGAGGAGGAGGGGATCCTTCAATTACATTTTTTTCCCTATCTTGCCATTCCTTCTTTCTCTCTTTGTCTTGAACATACACCACTTTGTTATGATGAAAAGTTTTTGTGGAAAAGGATACTTGCTTATTTTAAGTGATGAACTGGGAGAAAACTCACCCCTCTAAAGATCTGCAGAAGCCTCTTTAACAAGTGATAATGTGCTTGGGTGGAGAGGGCATAAGGATGCTGCTGGGTCACTTTGGTCAGATTCTCAGCTTAACATCTGTTTTAATGAAAAAGCACATCACTGTGAGAGTTAGATGTTTGCAGACCTGAAAAAAAAAACAACAACAGAAATTGGTCAGAGAACAACTTTTTCCCACTTTTTTGGGAATTTTTTTTCCTGGAAAAATGTGAAATAAAAAGAATGAATATCAGAATGTTGTATTTGAATAAAATGCTCTAAGACAATATATTAATATATTCTCCCTTAAAACTGTTTCTATAAACTATGTAACAGGAAAACTTTTATGTAAAAGGGTGTGCAAAGGGTGTGCACTATATGATCAGTGCAATTCTTGGTTTTAGTAACATTTTCTCAATTCTTTGTATAGGAATGAAAGAGTTATATCTGTTTGACATTATAGAAGACCAGAGGAGAAAAATAATTTTCTTTTTTATTCATGCAAGTGATTTCTTCTGTTTTTAATATCTTCTTTCTTCTTTTTCTTCTTCTTTTTTTGCATAATCTGAATAGAAAAGGAAAACCAATGAGGTTCCTTACAGTTCAAGAACTTCAGTCTGAATAATAATAATAATAATAATAATAATAATAATAATAATAACAACATAATTATAACATATTAAAAAATTTTTTTTAAAAAAAATAGGATCTCTGTTCACGTTGTCTGACTGAATTGCACTTCTATTACACCAAACATGACAATTTTATGCCAAATGATGTCATATAACTCTGTTGATGGGGAACTTCAAGGTATCAGCTCTTTTCAGTTCTCTAACTTTAAACTGGACTTGGATTGGAACCAGTTATTCAAACAGGGGATGCCTTCAAACTCTATCAAGTAGGACACATGGCTACCCTAATAAAGGCCAAAGATTCCATCACACTGGCACAGCACAGCCTTGTGTCTGCAAGATCTGAGCTGGGAGGATAATGAGCAGAGATCCTGGAAGTCTCTTGTTCTTAGGGTCACCATAAGTTGATGTTGACTTCACAGCAAATAACAATAATGCACAGCAGTGACAGTCTAGAAGTTACTAGATTCCCCTCATGTGGTCATGTTGGTTGAGGCTTCTGGTAAGTAGCTGGAGTCCACTGATATCTGGAGGGTCACAGTTTCTTCATTTCTTTTCCTTCAAGATGCAAAAAGAAAAGCAAATCCAAGCCAAGTATGGGATGTGCAGGGGAAGAGACAGGCCTGTGGAGATGATGGCTGGATGAGTTCTCAGGCAGATTTTGTGGGACGAAATTAACAGGCTGTAATCTGGGATACAAAGACAGTAAGGTCCATTTCCCATGCTCATAAAAGGACGAGCTGGTGCTCAAGTCAAAGCAATGGAGCTGAGGCTTCTGGTGAATGCTTGCATCTTGATGGGCGCTGAGGCAACACACTTTTAATATTCTGGGAACATCAATGCCCTCCTTGTTCCTTCCTTTAACTGTTTTGCTGTTGCAATATTATGCTGGTGGTGCAGGTGAGTGTGAATACTGATGAAGCATCGCAACCCCTCTCTTTGTCTCCTACCATGTCTCTCACTCCAGCCCCCTGCTGAGCTTGGAGAAGTTACTTTTTTAGACAACAATTCCCAGAACCTGCAGCTAATATGACCAGTGCCATGCTGATTTGTGAATTCTGAGAGTTGTAGTCAAAAGGTAACCTATTCCAGGTGTACAAAGGAATAATAAAGCATCGGACTTGATCACCCTACAATGAGGATATGACCTGCTTTGACAGGTAACAATGGGTGACTTTATGTAATAACCTTTCTGCGGATGGAACACACTGATGCTTTGCATCTCAAGTAAAGTGTCTTCAATATACAGGCTCAGAGTGCGTGCACACAAACACATGGCCTATCATAATGGTGGGTATTCATCTACTTTCTCAGTAGAATTATCGGTACAGGTATTTATTGAAAAGGCCAAGAAATCCTTGAAAAAATTCTTCAACTCATGAGCACTATTGGAGAAACAGAAACGTAACAGAGGAAGAATTCTGCAGTTTTCTTCTAAACTGCACTTCATCTGATAATGTTTAGAAACAAATATTCATGATCTCTTCTTAGAAGCTCAAGGGAATACTGAAGTGACCTAAATATAAAAATAGTAGAGTTTGCATTGTCCCAAACAATAGCAAATATTTGCAGATACACTGTCTCTCCCCAAATATGACTTTACCTAGACGTTGTGTTGTGGACTTTACCTAGACATTGTCTTGGCTGATGCCTCGTTTATTTTGAAAAGAGACTGTAGTTACTTTGAGAGATATCCACACCTAGAGCTCAGACCTCATATGAGACCAGAAACCATATACATAGCACAGAAACTGTGTGGGGAATTTGTAACTCTCCATGTGCAGCAACTCCTATCAGCCCTAGCCAATGGTGAGGGATGATGGGATGGGTGGTTCACCATCTGAAGGTCCACACATTCCTTCTCTCTGCATTCATTGGATATAAATGTAAAAATAGCTATGCAATCTCCATCAGTGCTTCATAATGATGGTGAGGACACACTAGGCTCAAGACTGAATTTCTGAGAATGTTCTGATAAGTGCTTTGAGAATTTTATTCTCACTCCCATTGCTTTAGAGCTCCAGGTCTCTCCATCATTTATTTATTCACTGAAAGCATTTACAATCCATTCTCAAGCTAGAAGGACTCCTAGATTGATGAAAACCAGCCTGTTTCCACCTTCAGGTTTAGAATCTCTGAAGAACATTCAAGCAATCTCCTCCTCTACTTCTCCATGTATAGATAATCATGATAAATTTGGGTGCAACTATGACACCAGGAGTAATAATATTTGATATTATTTTAGTACTTTTGAAAGAAGCAATGAGCTGGTTCTCTCCTCCTTGAATTAAAAGTATAGTTTCGTTCAGTTTAACTATGCCGATTTTCAGAGAAATTGGTCTTTTCAAACTACAAAAGAGAACCACACTCTTTCTGCCTCACCACTTGCAAACTGGATGGAGAATTTTGGGAAGCCATTTTAACTGAGACCTAGGAGGAGGCGGTCTGTAGCTCAGTTTACATGGTTTGCACAGAAAATGCAACTCCAGTTTCTGACATTTTTGTGGGGAGTGGCAAAGACCACTGTCTGAGAGGCCAAGAGCTACTAATAGGGGGAAAAAATGCTAAGACTGTATCTCCAGATTTTAAAATCTCCAGGGAACAGGTTTCTCTTGGTTTAACCACCATCACAGGGACATTGAGTTAGGACAGATGAGAGATTCTTCTCAGTGCCTGCTCCCTGACAGTGGAAGCTCAGAAACATACAGAATACATCAAGGCAAAATCAAAGCAGAATACAGAAATGAAAGGAAATTACACAGTGCCTAACAAGCCAGAAGCCCTTTCTTAGTAGCAGCATGGAGGAACAAACTGAGCATGGGCCATAACTTACAGCTCCTCAAAATTACAATGGTCTTCTGGTCATTTTCCATACATGCTATGGGTAAAAGTAATAAAATATTTCAGACTTTTAATGACTGGAGCCCACTACGATTGGCCATTACCCATTCATGTCTAGCTCATGCCTTTCTTAATTGCTTTTGATTGTCATATTTATGTATGTAACATGTTGGCAAGCCGTGGCCTACATTTACTTCTGTTAGGAAGTTGGGATGGCTTTTCAGATTCATGGTTTTCTATTAAGAGCATTGGGTTGAAATTAGGTTGAGTTACTATCGTGGACATTTTAGAAGGCAAAAGTTGGAAAGCATGACAAAATCATAATTTTAAAAGTAGCATACATCTGTATTTGGTAGGTTACCTGAGCATTAGGAAGCTCTTCCTGGAAATATTATGTTTGCCCCATGGTGCTGGGATTCTTAGACCAACACACAAAGCAAGTCTGCATTTACCATTTAAAGGAGAAAATAATCCCCCCTGCACCAAAAGGAAGATGAGTTCACCTTGCTAGAAATAATCGCAAAAAAGGGGGGCACGATTTTGCTCTTTCTGCCCACATTTTACAATATTTGGGTCCTTTCAACAGCTGTGTGGGCTGCAAATGATTCTATGACAGCATAATAATTCTTGCCAGCTTTTTGCTGGGCATCTTTGTTTTGAGAGTTCCAGGGTTACAAAACCAGAGGTGATGGCAAAAGCAGCCCGGGGAAGAAGAAACGGGAAGGGTTTAAATCAATATGCTCCAGTAGTCTTCATTAATTGTGAAGCCTCAACAATTATACTAATGCAAGCAGCTGGAAGGCAAAGCCATCAACCATGAGACTTTACTGGGAAGTCTGCCTGCTGCCATGCTTTGGGCATAGAGAAAAAGAGGCTGTGTTTTCTGCATGCATGTGTACATGTACACAAAAACATGCACACATACGTTCATTACTTTAACCTTTGCTTCTCTGGACAGTTTCATCACTCCAACTGCCTCCAATGCCTTTAAATATATGGTATTAACATTTATTTACAATGATAATTCAGAAAGGCATCACTATAGCAAAGGACCACGCAGGGGAATTTGCAGGGGCTGGACACAATGAGGACATTGTCCCTAAGTAAAAATTCTTCTCCTCCATGAAATTTTCCTTCAGTCCCTCCAATTTCTAGCATTGCAGAGAATGAGACACCTCCTGTTTCCGCACTAGAGTGTTATAGCGCTATGATTCCACCGGCCGACCCCTCTCGAAACTGCAAACCCCAGGATTCCATATGATGTTGAAAGTGGAATCAAAGCGCTATAACACTCTAGTGCGGAAATGGCCACTGAAAATCATACATACCTTAAATTTGCTGTGTTTGTATTCCCTGTTAATTTTCTATGCTTCTTTTCTTTCGACACCTAAACTGCCCTTCTAAATGCTCAACAGAAAACTTTAAGCAACTGCAATGCTAGGAACTCGGGGACTGAAGGAAAGGCTCACTTTGCAGGAGGGAATTCCTATCTGAAAGGGCAAAACTCCTCATCCCACCCCATAGCTACACCGCTGGCATGCCTCACTTGAGTAAGTGATGCTCAAAACATATACTTGCTCTCCATTCTCGCTGTCTGAAAATTTCTCAGATGTTCGGGGGGGAGGCAAGAACTGGCAATAGGGTAATGATTTGGGAATATCAACAGCAGTGACTAAGTTTGTCTCAGAATAAGAACTGATAGAGGGCTTTTTTTCAGTGTGAAAAAAGGTATGATGGCTGTGATCGTCCTAAATTGGGAGGGGGATGTGTAATAATGCTGACCTAATTTGAGAACAGAGAGCAAGTAGTATCACATGGTCTCTGGCACTTTTGGAAGGAAAAAACAAAAAACAAAAAACCTTCCCTCCAGTCAAAAGCATCATCTCATTCTAACGCTGACTGAAGAGTAGTTACATGCAAAAGGATAAAAATGGACAGGAACAGACAGTCTATATCTCACTAACATGTGAGGCTACCCAATGGCACTATAGCTAAGAGATGAAACTGGAGAAGAACAGCAATAACAGTTGCCTTTTGTAGGAGAGAAAAAACCTGTGCTTGAATGGATTCTGCTCTTATAAATAAGATGACATGGTTATTGCATTAGAAAAATAATCTGATAACAAATCAACACAATCTCAGCTTTATGCCTATTGCAAAGCTATTACTGAAACATCCAAAATGGACTTCATGAACACAATTGCTTTACTACAATGAGCTTCTAAAAAAAGAAATAGCAGATTCTGATAAAGAAAGTCTTAGTAAAGTGTAAAAAATGGCTAAAAAATGTTAAGCTACAGAAGACGAGCATTTTGCCTGAGCAGGCAATTATCACAAAAGTCTTGATAATTTAAACAGAATCATTCATGTAACAATATCTTTACTGGATTTCATGTGTGACTTGATCCTCCCCCCGCTTTCAAAATAAATTTCAAAATAGCTTTTGATAGAATAATAGAGTTGGAGAGAATCTTGCAGGCCACCTAAGCCAAAGCCCTGCTTGATCCGGAAAATCCAGAGCATCCACTAGAATATGGCTGCCCACCCTCGGTGAAACAGAGCTCACTCATCCCTCCGAGAAATTGGTTTGGTTATCATATGAAGATATGAAGTTATTCCTGCATCTACTCTCTTGTCATTTAATCCCATTAGATCTAGTTCTGCCCTTTCAGGAAGCTGAGAATTGCAGAGAAGCAGAGAGAAGCATTGAAGAATGCTATTAAATTCCCTTCATTATTCTCCTGTTTAGGATAAATATGGCCCATCCCTCAATATTACCCTCATAGAACTTGTTTTCCATGCAGCTGATTTTTTTTTTTTTTGCTTTACTCTGAGCCTGTTCCAGTTTGTCAACTAGATATTTCTCAAAGTGTGATACCTTGAACCAAAAGAACTCTTACTTCTCTCGACTTACAATTCTGTCTAAAATACCATTTTGCATTTTTGCGGCTGTTTATCAGTTCTAACTAGTAGTCAGCTTGTGATTAACTCCAATCAAGTATTATGTTAACATGTATCATCTCCAAGGAAGTTCTCCCCATCCTCTAACTGTACATTGGTTTTGTTCCGCCTAAATGAACCAATATGGTTTTTACTTTGTTCAGTTTTACTTTCTGTCAGTCTGCTTTTCAATTCTGTCAAGGCCATTTTGAATGTTATCCCGGATTTCTACGGCATTAGCAAACTCTCTTGATTTTGTGTCATTTGCAAATTTGATAATGATTCTCCCTATCAAAGGGAATACGTAGATATAAAAGAATGGAAACTCAAGGTACTGGATATGGTAGAAACAGAAAAATTAACACTCTTACTGAAAAATAAACCTATCCAGAACTTTGAAAGGGAATGGAGAGAAGTATTTGATTGGATAAAGAAATAATATAGAAAGTAACAATGAAAATAAAGCAAGTAATAATGTATAAGATATTTTACAAGTAGTAATGCATTAACGTAAGATGTACAATGTAATGTTATGGCTAAAATATGCATGTATAAAGATAAATAAGCAGATTCAATTGGGGAAAAGACGGAAGTGGGGAAGGGTTTTTTTATGTTAAATGTAAACTTTATATATAAAAAAAGATAATGATTCTCCCTATCTCTTCAGATCTCTGATACTGAAGAAAGCCAAGACAGAACACTGCAAAGCCTCCTTCCACTGGGATGAGATCATCTGAATGCTAACAAAGATTTTCCAGCCATTTGTGGAACCACCAGAAAGTTCAGCATCCTGCCCACATTTAAACAGCTTGCTAAAAAACTATAATGGGAATGTTACTTTGCTGAAATAAAGACAAATTATGTCTCGCGTGTTCTCACAGTCCAATAAGCTAACAAATTTGCTTCCCAAGATAGATAAAATTAGTTTGTCAGGATTTACTTTTGACAAATCCATGCTGACTTCCACTAATTACTGCATTGTTATCAAGATGTTTACATATTGACTTCTTTACAATCATTTATAGTAAAATCCCTGGTACTGAAGTCAGATTGATCCTCCCTTTTGAAAACTGGAACAACATTTGCCCAGCTCCATTGTTGTGCTCCATTGTTGTGATTCTTTCCCCAGAATAAGTTTTTCATATTGTGTGTGTTAGTTTGTTTTTAACTGGCATGTGCCCTACTGTAAATTTTTGTTGCAAATGCTCAAGGGACACACTATTGTGTGACACAGGAAGGTATCACTTTCAAACCTCAAACAGACGGCTGAAACAGAGGAAGGTCAGCTATTAAAGAAAAATAGAGAAAAGTAAATTACTACCATCACACACCAAGAATGAATGAGCTGAAGCTTCCAGTGGCAAAAACTATTGTTTCAGAGTCCTACTTAAAACTGAACCAATGACTAGTCTCATACATGGCATCTTGTTTTCAAGACCAAACCCAAGGGTTTTGAATGTTTTTCTTCTCTTCCTATAGAATGTTAATGTATTTCCTGAAAGAAAGTTTTAAAATTTCAAGAAAAAATATTTTAGTTATCGAAATGGGTCTATTTTGATTTCTTTACTACAGCGTAAAGACGTATGTGCAAAATCTGGAAGTGGAATTTCAAAATTTGGTG
Source organism: Ctenosaura bakeri (assembly GCA_948474755.1). NCBI lineage: Eukaryota > Metazoa > Chordata > Lepidosauria > Squamata > Iguanidae > Ctenosaura > Ctenosaura bakeri. The sequence goes on from CAOLHI010001068.1 coordinate 390,175, forward strand.
CCTCTACTGAGAGACTAGGTGTGCAGCCCATGGAAAATGAAAAGAGAAGAACAACAAAGTCACAGAACCAGAGAAATCAATGCATTCCTAGTTGTGATTCACTCCCTTTGAGCAAATGAGCTAAAGCGCATAAACATTTTGCACAAGTTATCTCAATGCATTGATTATGGCTGTTTGTTGACAAAACCAAACCAAAAATACCCTATAGATTATTTAGTATTGGTTTTTATACTGACATGTAGAAATTAAATGCTCTCTCTCTCTCTCTCTCTCAATGATTTGGCTAAGCTAAGAAGCTCTGAATATACATTACCTTTATATTTTCAACAGCTAGTATGATTTGCTCAGAATCTGGCACTTTAAAGTCCAACCGTACTCAAGAGGAAAGATACAAATGCACAGCTAAGTAAAGATGTGAAGTATTTGACATCCCTTCAAAGAAGAGGGTGTACTTTGATATTTCCTCTAGGATCTTCACATATCATAGAATCATAGAATCATAGAATCATAGAAATGTAGAGTTGGAAGAGACCACACGGGCCATCCAGTCCAACTCCCTGTCATGCAGGAACACCCTCAAAGCACTCCCGACAGATGGCCATCAAGCCTCTGCTTAAAAACCTCCAAGGTAGGAGACTCCACTACTCTCCGAGGCAGCAGATTCCACTGCCGGATTATCTATGGTTAATGGTACAATCCTAGACATTGGTGCTGGGTAAGCCTCCTCAGGCCCAGAAGCTGAAATTCAGTTTGGGGAGGGTCACAAGAGCTGCCTTCTGTAGTAAAAAGGGAACATGGGCAGAACTAGATGTAGTTGTTACAATATCAATGTGGGCACTGTCTCATCAACCACAGCTCAATTCTATCTGTGTCTACTTCAAAGTTAGCCCCAGTGCAAGTGTTACCCTATGAGGTGGGGGACATTGAGGTCCACCTGCAATGCTAGCATCTCCTTAGAATTTGGGGGAATTGTAGCTCAAAGGAGGCCTGGAAGAGGAGGGGAATGGCAGGATCTTTTCACCTATGTATACCAGTAGAGTAACTAACTGTAGAGAGGACTCCAGTTGAAGTTAAACAAGGTATTTTATTTGAGTTGACAAACAAAATCAGACACTCTTAAAAACAACACAAGGTTCGTTCTTTCTCTTTCTTTCTTTCTTTCTTTCTTTCGTTCTTTCTTTCGTTCTTTCTTGTTTGTTGTTGTAGACCAAAATAAAGATCCATTCATTCATTTAATCCCCGATACATAGTAGACTACGACCCTGAAGAGCAGGGTTCGATTCCCTGCTCAGTGATGGAAACTCATTGGGTGACCCTGGGTGCACCATCCAGTCTCTGTCCCAGAAAACCGTGTGATAGGTTTGCCGTATAGTCGCCATAAGTTGGAAATGACTTGAAGGCACACAACAACAACACGTTTATAGGATTCCAGCCTCACTATCCCACTGAAGGGAAAGCGTGACTTTGATTAATATCCAACAGTGAGTAGGAAAAATGGGTCTGACAACAAGTGGTATAAAAAGTTATTTCAAATCAATATGTGAAAACGCAAAACTGTACTATCTTAAATTCTTGATAAGCAGCAATTTTACCACCAGATGGCATGTTATCTTACTGTATCAAAGAAGATCCTTTTGATAGCTCCCACTGAAAAAAATGTACAGTAGTAGCAACAAAGCATTCTCAATGTAATGTTTATCAGGTGTTTTAGAATGGTTACGTTTTATTTCTTAAATTCATCTTGCATTTATGCTTAGTAATTTTAAAGTACTGGGAGAATTGGACTATTAACGCCACACACAGCAAGTTGACAATAAGAGACTAAGCATTCGAGCCACTTGCAATAAATAAAAGGTAACATTCCTATTCCTAGATCAGAGTTCCTTGCAACTGTGCAAGTACTTCCCCTAAGAAAAGCTCATTATGTTTTAGAGATTCATTATCATGTACTCAGCTCAGGCCACCTAACATGTTGAGTACTGATTATGGGCTATTACAGCTCTTTGAAATTTTATTAAAATAATAAGCTCATTGCTAGCTAAAGGTATGTAATTATGTCCTCAAAAATAACTATCATTTTGATTCCGCAGTAAAAGCACCACGCAGCCTCTATACCCTGTACATTCTCCCTTGTGCTGCTCAAAAATATCCTCTCCTTTTCAATTATTTGGAGAAGCTCATGCATACTGGGAGTTAACAACCACAGCCTTTAGGAATACAGTATGTTCAACATGGAAGCTATTGCTTAATTGAAGACAGACTATATTCAGTAGTGTCTGCTAAATAATGTATACATGGCGACCCTTTGAACTGTGAATTTTCTCTTTTAAACAGCAGGATTGATTTCTGCTTTTTGTAGCTCGTGAGTGCAGCATTTAGAAAATAGGCATGGACTTGGCTGGTTAGTTTAAATCAATATTTGAAAACGCAGCTCTTCTCCCCATGACTCTGGGCTTTCTGGTCCCATGGCCAGCAAAGATTCCTCATGGACCTTTTTCTTGTCTGCTTCTCTTGCACCCAGGCCTTCAATTCATTTCACTTACCAGCCACATTTTCTTTTGACGTGTCCTTTCTCCAACTCCACACTGCTTTCACAAACTGTTCCTCAGGCTCCCTAATGTCCAGCTCAACATCACATAATCTCTCCCATACTCTACCCTACCCCATATCCTCAACTGTCCCAACTTGGCAAGGACACCAATTATTCCCCAGCTTCTTTGAAAATGTCCCAGTTCCACTGTTCTCATTCCACTTCCCCCCTTTGTCTTCAGCTTACTTCAGTTACTGCAAACGGAGTTTACGGCGCAAAAGTAGTTTGCACTCAGTTAACTTAGCAGGGAGCAGAATCTTGCCCTTCCCAGAAGACTCAGGCAAAAGAAAACTGTTGCAGCCTCTCCTAGTTTGTATGTTCTTCCTCATTACCTTGACCACCTTCTGATATTGCTTGGTCATACACATCCCACTTTTCATCTGTGAAATGCTGGGAGGTATACCATTTTGAAAAAGTTACATTTTGGACTACATCTTCCAGACCTTCTCCCCCAGCCAGTGGCCATCTGGTTGTAGGCTTCTGGGAGTTATCATTCCAAATGCATGTTGTTTCTAAGTTCTCTCCAGGCTGAGGAACTTTAGGGCTTTTTCAGATATTGTGCACTATAACTTTCACAGTCCCTTAGCACTGACTATGCTGCTTGATGGCAGCTGAAAGCCAAATCCCTGGGAAGGTTTCTCCATCTCTGTTCCATGCCTCCATTTCAGTTTTCCAGACCCCATTTTGCCAACAGTCCAAAGCCTTTCTCACTCCTAGGTTCTATGTCAGAATTTCCTTTCCAATCCTATTTCACACTGGCATCTCCCTCCTCAATTGCCTGCATCATCTCTCCATCCTTCCTTTTGATACCAATTCTTTCATCAGATTCTTGGTTGTTAGACTGCTGATACCCTCCTATTACTTCAGCCATCTTGCTTCGGTTGTCCCTCCTCTTCAGTGCCCAATGTGAAGTTGTTCTCTTTACTAGGCTCGTCCTCTTTACTGATACACCAAATGCAGCTGAATTTGATTTTACATTTATAGAAAATCTGAAAAGAAATACATAATTAACCTGGCAGGTAAATGGACCAATTTTATCAGTCATTGGATCAGCACCCGGTGGGATGTAGGTTAGGGAGGAAAGGGTTATAATTTTTTCTTACTTTTTTGCTTCCTCATGAATTGGTTTTATGTCTACTGTATAGCATCTTTTATTTTGTTAGAAAAATAAAATTAAACAAATCAAAACTGCATTTGAGCTTTACAGCAGCTTGAATGTTTTTTTTTTTAAAAGGATACCCTTCTCCAAATGGTGGTCCTTTTAGTCTGAAGGATTACAGTTCTTATCATCCCAGCATAGAGGTATCGGAGCTGTAGTTCTACACATTCAGGGGTACTAGTTTGGGGAAGATGGGCTTAAGAAACAGCATAAAGAGGTCAACACTTTTTCCACTGGCATCAAAATCAGCTGCCTGAATGACTACTTTGAAGTTAAAAATGGCGGGAGATCCGCTCTTCCGCACTAGCATTATGCCCACTTCTGTACTGGTCCTTAGCTAATGTTTCTTAGCAATATGGCTAGAACTGCAATCTCAATCTTGGATGCGTGGTGTGACGGCTGGTGCCCGGAATGAGATTACAAATGTAGATGTTTACTAAAATTCTTACATATGGGTACTATAACCAACTTTACCCATACACAGAACTTTTTGTCACACTCTGGGAAATCTGATTTTGTTTTTCCTGCAAGGCAGAGAGTGCAGAGGATGACTACAGAATTAAAGTGCAAGTCGGTGCATGTATACTTAAAATATTTCCCATCGAGTTTAGTAACTTACAGGTAAAATGACTATAGAAGTGCAGAATCCTATGCATGACTGCTCAGAAGTCTGCCCTATTAAGTTCAGCATGATTTCCTTCTCGGTAAGTGGATACAGGAACACAGTAAGACTTCCAGGAATACAGGAAGGGCTACAGTAATACAGGAAAACAATAAGACTGAAGTCAGCGAAACTTATTTCTGATCAATTACTTTCAGTTCCCTGCAGAAAGCATCAGTTGACCCCCAACCCACATGCTGCTTCTTTCTGTCTCATAAACACAACTTTTGGCCAGCTCACAACTTCTTCACACCAAGGCCATTTCCGCACGAGACTGTTATAGCGCTTTGATTCCACTTTCAGCACCCTATGGAATCCTGGGGTTTGCAGTTTCGGGAGGGGCCGGCCGGCCCCTCCCGAAACTGCAAACCCCAGGATTCCATAGGATGTTGAAAGTGGAATCAAAGCGCTATAACAATCTCGTGTGGAAATGGCCTAAATTCCACAAGCAACAGAATATGTTTAGCAACCAAAGCCTTTTGATTTCTTTTGTGTAGAAAGCATTCCATTATTGTTTCTGCATTTTTATTCTATCACGGACCATTTTACGGTCAGAAAGGGCAAAGTATAAATGCTTAACGAAATAAGGTAAGTACCCGCCATGGTATATTCAGAGGAAGGCTTTAGCAAACTTCCTTCGAACAAACCTTGCCGAGCAAACCCCAAGATCGGGTTGCTGCAATTCAGATTCTACTTCCAAAATTCTGAACAATGGATGGAAGTGTGGTGTAGCGGTTTGAGTGTTCTTTGGTCCTGGAGACCAGAGTTCAATTCCTTGCTCAGCCATGGAAACCGACTGGGCCACTGGGTCACACGCTCTCAGCCCCGGAAAATTTAAATGGACATCTGTGAGATCATTATAATTACAGTAATCTCGTTGTGGTTTGCATTCTGAGTCCCAGTTTTGGGAGAAAGGCAGGGTATAAAGAAATAAAATTACGGTTGTTGCCATTATTTACATGAGGTCATTATTTATTAGTGAACTAAATCCTTATTGCATTTTTTCTTTCAACCTTTTTAAAGCATTCATTTTATTTTGATTATTTCCGGATAATTTTTATCAGTTGTACAAATATTTCCATTTTCATACAAAAATTTATATACACACATACCTTTTCGGGATTAAAAAAAAAGATTCAATGTCCTAGGTACCTGATTTGTACATTCTTTCATTTCATTTTGTTTTTAAATAATTTTTTATCTGCTTCTATTTATCTGGTACACATCTCCTTGGCAGGGCTGAGAGGTGATGAAATACTGTAAACGCCTTAAAGAAATATGATCCTTGAGACAGGAGCCGCCTTCCTATTTTGATCCCGCTAGTTTTGATTGTGCACCGCTTCCTTGTTTAAATGTTTTTAATGGATTTTGTTTTTTGTTTGCCTTGATACTGCACAAGAAAAGTCAGAATATTAGCCGTATCAAGCAGAGAAATTCTGGGGCTGAGAGTGTGTGACCCAGTGGCTGTATCAAGTAAAGAAAGTCTCACTCAGTTCTACCACTGGAACCAATAATAATAATAATAATAAATTTATTTGTATCCTGCCTCTCCACACGGATCAAGGCGGCGAACAACATGAAATACATTATACACTAAAAGACATTAAAAAGTAGTATTCAGATAGTACTAAAGATTATAGGCCATTTCCGCACTAGACTGTTACAGCGCTATTATTCCACTTTCAACATCCTATGGAATCCTGGGGTTGAGGCCCCTCCCTAAACTGCAAACCCCAGGATTCCATAGGATGTTGAAAGTGGAATAATAGCGCTATAACAGTCTAGTGCGGAAGCGCCAAGTAATATTCAGATATTACTAAAGACTATATTGTCCATCCGAGTTTATTGCTGTAAACCGTCTGGGGAACTACAATTGAAAAAGAGGACGCGATTTTCGTCGTTCTCTTTTCCAAAATACTAGTTTTCCAGTATTTTGTTATCTTTTACTCAGTGTGTGTGTTCAGGAGAGTTAAACGAAATGGGCAAATAAAAAAAATAGTCCAGTATGTTGTGTTTTACGTGTGGCGTTGAATCTCGGCATGAATGGATGCTGAGAGGGTGAAGGAGGCGGTTACTGCCGTCCTCCGCCTTTTGGCGCCTGAGGCGCGAGGGCTTCGGCTCGTGTGAAAGTTTGACACGCGGGCAGAGGGAGAAACACCGCCTCCCTCAGCCGCCCCGCGCGCCCTCCTCCTCCCCCACGGCGACCGTTTTCTTTCCCTCAGAAACCCGCGCGCAGCCCCCTCAGCCCCAGCGCCGCCGTTCCCTCAACCTGCCCGCCCTCCCTCGCCCAGGCGGGCTTCAGCGGCAAGCCAGCCGCGACGCTCCTCCTCTCCCACCTCCCCGCGTTCCAAAGCGGTGCTGTTCCTTGCATCAGGCTCTTCCCCCCTCCGGGGGGTTGAGAGGCGGGGGCAGAGACTGTCCCGGCCGGCGCTGATCTCAAGCTCCGATTGGCCGCTGTCTAAGCTGACGTCACGATCATGATGAGAATTAATGATCGGAGGCGCTGATTTCATTGTGTGACGCCGGGACCGACCCAGCCGAAACCGGCTGAATTCGGCGCCCTGGGGCCCCCCGGACCAGCCCCGCCTGTCCCACAGAGCACGGTGGGTTCGGCGGCGGGGGGAGGGGCGCGGAGGGGGCGGGGGAGGGGCGCGGGCCCTGAGGGGACGCGGGGGAGGGGGAAGGGCGTCGGTGGAAGGACTTGGCGGCCGGCCTCCTCGCCAGCCTCTGCAGGGGCGGCTGGGAGACGGAGAGCGCGGAGGCGCCCCCCTCCCCTTCCCGGCTGAAGGCTTGGTGGGGGAAGGGCGGGCGAAGGGGAGTTAAAGCCGACGACGCTCGGCTTCTGCCGCGAGCTAGTCGCGGAGCAGAACTCGGGCGCGCATGCGCATTTTCTCCGCTCGGGTCGATCTGCGGCAAGGGGCGCCCGCTTCAGCCGCGTAATTACAGGCGACGAGGAGCGCATGCGCGAGAGGGGAAAAAAAAAGGCTGCCTATACCCTGCCCTCACTGCGTTCCCATCGGTCGGACTGGACGCGCTCCTCCTCCTCCTCCAATGGAAACCCAGGCTCGGGCAGGTTGGTGCGAAAACTGGGACTCCCCGACGCATGCGCATGCTGGTGCTCGGCTTTGCGCATGCTCGTCACGCATAAAAGGCAGATTGTTCATTTTTGTCTTGACCCTTTCTCATCCTTTGAAGGTTTAAATGGAAAATGATGAGCCAAAAGGAAAAAGGAGCTGCGGGAGTTGCATAAAGAGGCGCGTTATGGCTGGAGGGGCACCTTTTTTCTTTTGAGTCTTTTTGTTTGGTGTAGAGGTTGTAGGAGAATTAAAGGATTGAAGCAGTTAATTGAAGCCTGCCTGCTGAAAGTAACAGTGAATTGTTACACTGTATTTTTTTTTAGAAAAATATTATTTAAAACATTTCTGTGCCACCCATCCTCCTGTTTGGATTTCAGAGAGAGATACAATGGAAATGCATATCATAATAACACACTGCAGTAAAACAGTGAATGCAAAATTCTGTAGCATTTCCTAACATTTGGCTGCGATCTAAAATTAGAAGTATGGCATCTGTTTCACTGGTGAGATACTAATTTACCTTCTGCCCCATAGCACTGATCTCCTTGTTAACGAGAATGGACACGTGTGGCTTATCTGTCGTCATCTGCTTTGAAACAGCAAAGGGGAACTAAGGAGAAGAGCAGTATTTACTAGGCAGTGGGCCTGTGGAAGAGGGATGGACCTCTGTGGCCCTTCAAATGCTTTTGAGCTGCAACTCCCATGATTCCTTAACATTGGCAAGGACTAATGTAGATCAAAGGACTGCAGTGGAGTGGGGGGGTCACTTCTGGAGAAGGAGCTGCCCATCCCTGGTGAAGACACAACCCAGTGAGGTTTTATATGATATGTACCTTGGTACTGAGTGCACATACGTAGCAGCCTATAGAGCTAGATTTTCCATCTGAAGGCAATTCATTCATCAGTGGAATGGGAGGACTTCATACAGAGCTCCTCAAAAGTGGTGGCCCACAGACCAGTGCTGGCCTACAGGCCATCGACTGCTAGTCCCTGGTGAGTTTCCAGGATGTAGAAAATAACTGTAGCCAAGGGGTAGAAATATGGTACTGGCCGCTGGCACATTGAGGAAAAAAATTGCTGGTCCTCTACATCCTGAGCTGAGAAGCAATGACTGAATGTGTTTGTTTTCACAAGTCCATCTCTAGTATGTTTTACCAGTAATTGGCTAAGATAATTGTTTTCACTGTGGTAAGTGATGTGAAATTGATGAAATAAAAAGAATGTGGCACATGCACAAATTTAAAGCAAATCATCCTGACAGTAATAAAAATGAATTTTTTTAAAAAAACCTCCTTACTATCAGACATAAAGAGTAGCAGCAGACAAAGAAGCAGGTGACCGTTTGGTTAAACTGGCCTTCACCTGATGAGGCCTAAGAGGCAGAGCTTGGGAAACTTTTTGAACTGCAGCTCTCAGAATCCCCTAGTCAGCATGCCCTCTGGGGGATTCTTGGAATTGTGGCCCCAAAGGCTTTTCCTAAGTTCTGCTAAAAGGTAGAAGCATAAATGCCAGTTGGTTTCAGTAAGAAAGACACAACCTAGAATACAGGCAAGTGTCCTTTCCTGATGATATACATCTAATATTGGAAGCAGGAGCATTTTCAGCAGCTTGTTGTGAGGTTGTAGTGAAAGAGCAGTTTTACACAGGGCAAGGTTTCATATTCATAACAGACCTAGGTTATTTACAGCTTCACAACTCTAAGGTCTTGAATATTGTATGCAAGTATCATCCATAAATATATTATGCCCCACTTTATATCTTAAGAGTCAGGGAAGGAGATGGGTATACCTCAGTTAATGAAGATATTTCTGGGCTTTACATGTTTAACAGAGACTCTGGTACCAAAGGTAGAAATAACGTGGAAAGACATAGGTTCCTACATCACAGAAAAGAACAGCAGTGAAGCATGTTTCAGCCTGCTTTTTATTCGAAACTAGTGCACATGTGAAATGAAACAGCCAGCTCAGGTAAGGCTTGCAAGAGTAAACAAAAACATTTTGAATCTTCTGGAGACACTTGAAAGCTTTTTCCAAAAGGCATCTCAGCTTCTACTTTCTTATGATTTCCATTTTGTTGCTGAAACTTACAGATTTGTGCTTTTTCAACATGCCAGGGTAACTGGCGAGGCGGACCAATCTGCTTCCCCCGTTACTTTCTGTTTTGTTCTTCATAAATGCTTGGTATGGATGCAGCTGTTTACCTTGTTTGTTGTTTGTTAAGTGCACACAAATGCAGTAGGATCACTTAGAATTAAATCCCATTCTTTCCCAGGCCAAGCTTTGTTGCAATGTTTACTAAAGACATGCTACTATAAGCCAAAACTAAAAGTCTGTCTTTCTCCAGCCCTCGTTCAGCATCCTCCCAGTGCCATTGCTGAAAAAAGAATACATTCAGCTAAATGGAAGACAAGAAAAGGAGGACTTGGTTACACTCCTGTAAAAAAGACTTTGTAAAGAGTAGCTTTTTAGAGGCTTTGGTAACCAAAGTATGCTTGCATTTGCATTGTAATGAATTCCTTTTAATCTGACTACCATTAGCTAAAGTGAATATAATGTAGTGACTAAGAGACTGAATTAAGAAACAGAAGGTGCCCTGTTGAAGTCTTTCTTTGTCTTGAATGCAGTAGGTGACCTTAGATTGATCATCTCTCTTAGACTCAGTCTACTGCCCAGCCCCCCACAATACAGGGGTAGAAAGGGTTGTCGTAAATATGATGGCAAGGCAGTGATGTGAACTGCTTTGAAGGTGAAAGCGTTACATAAATGTTAAATTTTAAATGCTTCCATACGTTTTTCAAGGACTGCCAACATAATGCATGGCGGTAATTGAACCTTGGGAGTTCTGAGGCATGGACAGCTTTAATAGGCTTGTCTTTGCATACAGTTTCTGATATAATATGAAAACAATTGACAGATTTGCCTGGTCCAGTGAAGAATTTGTACATACAGTATGTGCTCTGTCTAAAAATAGATTTGATTAATAAGATTTTAGGCAAATTCCTTTTTGGAATTTAAGACTTGAAAGTGGTAAATAGATTTTTCTGGTTATTTTTTGTAGTATACCAGTCTCCACCCCCCAGTTTGCTACCTAGACTGTATTAAGGGTGCTCCTATCTTACTTTGTCTGATAAAAATTCTTATGTTGGCCTACTCATTCCATGCTGGCTTTACACTAGGAAAATGCTTATGTAGGTAAGTGCAGTATATTTTTTTGGGCAAGAATGATTATAACCAGCAGCAATTTCTGTGATCCTCTAGTTCGTGGTAAGCTCTAGTGAGGATAATGGGGAATGGGGAATAGCATTCCCCTTGCAGTGTCTTTCAGTATGTCTCTGCCATCTAGTGTGAGTGCCATTTCTGGAAATTTAACAGCAAGGAGAAAAAAAGTGCATTCCTTTTCTCATGGGAACAATCTCAGTATGTATGTTTCTGCATAGCTACACTAAATGCACCATTTGTGATGGCTGAAGTCTATTACATCAAGAAAGGAGCATTATCTGCTCAGCAGTGAGTTCCTCAGAACCTGGTTTGATTTGTTAGGTCAAATGTTCTTGATTTGCTCCAGCTAGCAAATTATAAGTGGCTGTACAGTTTGCCAGTTAAATCAGAACTTTTGTTTCTGAAGAACTTCTACACTGATGGAAGATACTATTTGTGCTCTTGGCATCATAATTGGGGAAAGCCCTCCCAGTTGTTCATGCCGGCAAAAATGTACTGTGTGGCCTTGTATATGGTCTTGAGTGTGCCAGTAGCCATGTTAGAGAAGAGCAGCCAAAGAAGTAGTCATGTTAGTCTACTGTACAACACAGAATGAGTCTTGTGGCATCTTAATGATTAAATGGATTTATGGTTTTCATTCCTTATGTCTCAACCCTTCACGAAAAGCACAGGAAGACTAACAACCTACATTAAACAGTTGAAATAATAAGGCCATTTCCGCATTAGACTGGTATAGCACTACTATTCCACTGTCAGCATCCTGTGGAATCCTGGGGTTTGCAGTTTCAGGAGGGGCTGGCAGCCCTAGGATTCCATGGGATGTTGACAGTGGAATAATAGCACTATAACAGGCTAGTGTGGCCTTAAAAATAAGTCTATAATGACAGATCTCTACAGTAATATAGTAAAATCAGTGACCCATTCCCCAGAAAAATAAAGCACTTGCCTTAGCTTTTGTGCACTAGAAAACTTGTGTTGTTGCATGAAAGAAACAATTCAGGTGAAGTACCTACCTGTATAAGTTATTTAGATGATGCAACCACCTGTTTTGAAAAGGAGGAGCATACATAGCACTTCGAAGATCTAATGTGTGCGTCTTTGTATATTTCAGAGATTCTTTCTTTATAGTAAAAAGGAGCGGTAAGGAATTGCTGATATCTCTTTGCATAAAAATTCAGAGCCTTTATAGACAAACATTCAGTCTGATACACAGTAACTTGTGTGATATATTGCAGATAAAATCCAGCTAACAACCTTATGAAGCCTATATCAGCAAGTATTTTTGCTATTGATCTTTCCAGTTCCTTTTGTTTGCTGGCTGTAGTTGAAGTCTCCGTAATGAGTGTCCACTTCATATACAGTTATTGACTTCTCAGTCAACACTGATATAATTCTCTGTATAAAACAAATGGAGTATCTTTGAGACTCAGGTTGATAATACAAATGGATTCATGGGTGAATGTAAAAAAAGAATTCACAAGTAATAAATAACAAGTTAGCTTTTAAGCTTATAAATATAGGGATGGCGTTTTGCTCATTTTGCTTAGGAGGAAATGAACATATTACCTAAAGTAGTGTGGAAGCAGCCACAGACATGGCAGTGTCCGTGCTGCTCAGATTGACTTGTACGGTGAGCATCTCTTCAGGTAAAAATGACTAATTTTGTTTATCACTTTGACCTTTGAAAGTCAACCTTTTTGGAGTCTTAATTTGAAATACGTTGCTCAGCTGCTGATTACTATAAACAAGATTGTTCTTATCAGGTTAATTTAAGCCATTGTATAATGTCAAGCTGTCCCCTTTTAAAAGGGCATTTCATAATTTAACATATGGCAAGGAACTTCTACCCAGGTTTCAGTCATATGCTCATCTCCTTGGGGTTAAACCTAATTGAGCCTGCTAGGAAGGGAACACAGAGCAATGGTAGGGTATCCAGTTTACATGCAGAAGGCCCCAGTCCAGTCCCTGGAAGTTCCAGGCTTAAAGGATCATCTAACAGAGCAGTGGTTCCCAGACTTTGGTCCTCCAAATGTTTTGGGTTTCAGCTCCCAGAATTCCTGACTGTTGGCCAAGCTGGCCGAGGCTTCTGGGAGTTGAAGTTCAAAACACATGGCGATGGAGAACCACTGCAATAGAGCATATTCAGCTGCATTTCATTTTTTTAAATTTATTTTTAATTTTCACATGCTGTCCTACAAACACACCAGAGCTAGAAAGAAGGGGCCATAAAAAAGAAAATGAAAAGTGTTCATAGATGAACAGTGGGACACATGTGGCCAAGCATATGAGAGTGTGATGAAGATAGCAAAAGTTATTAATGAGGAGAAATGTACAAGGTAGGAGAGATTGCAGTAGCTCATTTTGGCCTGAGAGTACTGAGATGAGCAAGAGTCCAACCCTTCTTTATCCCCATCTGAGTTAATTGAGAGTTAATTACTTCTGCACTTTGACCTCAGTTTCCAGCAGTGGAAGTAAGCTGAAGTAGCTGAAGTAGAAAGTGGGAGGAGGAGAGAGAAACTATGACATTTTAAAGCCAGTTAAAACAGTGGGACAACAAAGGATTAGTCAGGACTCTCTGCCAAATCAGGACAATTGGAGGGTGTCATAGAGTGGTCCCCAAACTTTGTCCTCCAGATTTTTTTTTTTAACCAAAGCTTCTGTTCTGGTGAGGCCTTTGGAGAACTGAAGCCCAACAACAACTGAGAACCATAGAGCTAGAATGTAGTGGGAAAGATCGCTACATAAAATCCTGGAGAGCCATTATTGGTCACAGTAGGCAGTACTAAACTACATGGATCTGACCTAGCATAAAGCAACTTATGTTTTGATGAATAAATAGTGTGCATTTGCAAACATGTTAATTTTAAATCATTTGTGCTTATTTCAGCATGTGTAATGTAATGAATGACTAGGAAATATGAGTATTTCATGCTTAAATATTTGTTGCACTTTGCTACTAAATAATGATGTATTTAGGTAAATGTCATCTTAGTATGGTCTATATTTATCATGGCGGCTCTAACTCAGAGTGGGCAACTGTGGAAGACTAGTGGGCCACAAGTTCTTGGAGAACTTGTACAGTCTTAACTGCTCCTATACACACACACAAAAATTGTCCTAAGTCCCCTTTATGTGACATGCAGACACGTTTGTGGGCCTTCTGGGGCCCTTAGAGTGAATTCTGAAACATTTTAAGGATTTAAAAAAAGAAATCAGAAAAAAATTGCAAAATTTCATTTGACTGGTGGTGGTGGGAAATCTGGGGGCTCTAAATGTCTAGAAGTGCCCTCTGTATCCCAAGAGATGATTTCTTGGCATTTTGGAGCATTATTTTTTTTACTGCTACTACCACTTCTTCTTCTTCTTTGACTTTGTCCCTGGGCCCCACAAAAACAGTCTGGGGGTCCATTTGCAGGCCATGGGCCACACCTTAGGCACCTCTGTTTTAACTATTGTAGAAAATGTATGTTTTTCACTCCAGTTTTAATTGCAAATAGATACCAATGTATCAATTGCACCTGTGTGTTAAACTGCAGTGTAGAATTTCTGATAAAGTAGAAGCCTCACTGCTAGAAACTTTGTGTTCAGTTTTACATGAGCTTTGGAAGGTTTGCATAACTTGATGCCAAAATAATGGAGTCCAAGTTGTATCCAAGTAGCCCACAAAGATACAGGCCTGAAGCACATCTTTTTAGTTTTAGAAATGGCATGATATCAGGGAGTTTTTAGTGCTGGGAAGCTGAAGATACCTTCTTGGAGCATGCTGCTATCATATACTGGATAAGTCAATGTAAATAAAGAGCAGAGATCTGTACTCTTTAGGCTGGATTCATTTGGATTCTGACTGTAACTTTCTTCACAGTCATTTGTGTTCAGACCTTTGATAGAGAACCATTTTTCTGTAAAAAGCTGCATTCTTTTAGGGATAATCTCTCGGTGGTGGGTGGAATTGAAGCCAGTGCCAGGCTACCAGACGAAGAGCAGATTGCTCTTTCCAGAAGTCTGAACTGATCACTTTTAGATGGCTTTTGAAATTAAGTAGGGGCTGCAGGATGCCCACCCCAGGGGTTGTATAGAGGGATGACCTTAGTTCAGTGATGAAGCACAACCTTTATATGCAAAATGCCTCAGTTTCAATCCTTGCTGTGTCCAAGTGGGACTAAGAAAGCCTTCCAGTCTTAAGACACTAGAGAAACCCCTGGCATAGACAATACTGAACTAGAAAAGTGATCCGATGTCTTGTAAAGCAGCTTCCTTAATTTTCCGGATCCTTTCAAACAGAATAAAACCTTATAGCTCATTGATGATAGACTGCCACCTTTTCCAACCTTACTGTCTGTATGCTTTGGACTTCCATCAGCACCAGCCAGAATGCCTGATGGTCCGTATTTGAAGTACCAAAACTGGGGAAGGCTAAACTATGCTGTACCTATTCATTGTGGAGCTGCAGAGAACCATATTACAGACTTTCTTTACTGCCATGCCTATGGCACAGGACAGGTCTCCTTTCTCTAACTGTGTTGTGAGCTCGGTTACTTTGCCCAGCAGAATGCACAGTGAGAGATGTTTAAATGCAGGGCCTTCATATCTATAAAGCCTTGCTTTGCTATTCGACTTGTTAGTCACTTCAGCATGTGATAGAGAAGAGACAAAAGCCATTTCTGAGTTTACATGATTTATTATTATTATCAACAAACATCTTGGTTATTTTCAAAGCTGAGCAGTTCCTTCATATGCAGATTAAGCTGAATGATGAATCTGAAACAGCTTATTTTTCTTTTTTCCTTTTTTCTTTTTGGTCTGCTGTAGTTTCCTATTTGTTTGGATAAATGAGTGCCTGTTTTTTTGACAAGTCTGAAGGTCTTAAAATATTCACATTTTCAGAGTATCTTCTTTTATTTTTAGATGAATCTGCGTTCTGTGTTTACTGCAGAACAACAAAGGATATTGCAGCGTTATTATGAAAATGGAATGACAAATCAGAGTAAAAATTGCTTTCAGCTCATATTACAGTGTGCACAAGAAACTAAGCTGGACTTCAGTGTAGTCAGGGTAAGTACTGAGGTCTTCCTTGGTCAAATTTACATAATAGTTTAATAAATGCACCTGTTTGCTTATTTATCTGCAGGGCATGGGGCTGTTAAGAAACCAAAAGCTTCATTGCCCGATAAAACTTCTCCTTCTTTTTTCTTTCTTTGTCTTGACAACTCTTTGTAGTCTTCTTTGTTGTTTGAGATAGTGCCTTGAAGTGCTTTCATCTTGCCCAAGCTACATGCGTCTCTTTAACATCTGAAGTTAGCGCTTTTGTAAAAAATCTGGCCTTTGCATGTTTTAAAAATTTGCTGTCATCTTACTAGTCTTGATGTTTGATTTTTTTAAAAGCTAGATTTGTGTGAAGTATATAAGGGCCATTCACCTAATGTACTTTCTGTGCAACAAATTCATCTTCAGTACAAATCTACAAAATTAAAATATATGGACAACAATTGTGTCTTTGCAACCACCTGTATCATACAGGTACCTTTGGCTGGCAGCCATAATCCCTGTGTGACTTAGCTGACTTAGGTTGGGATCCTAGAAGGAGAAAGGTGACAATGATGGGGACAGGAAGAATACCCCCACCCCTGCTCCTGGCAGCAGAACTTTTAAAAAATTAATTCATTTATTAAATTAGTAACTCATTAGATTTTACCCTTAATGTGGGTTAATTCTGTAGCTTTCCTAAGTAATGCTAAAGTTAATCACACACGCCAACAAATTAATTGATTTAAGTTGTAAGAATTCATGGAGGTGAGGGAGCTGCCTTTACCAGATAAAAGCAAAAACAGGAGGGTCCCAAGGGAAGAGAGAGTCGCAGTGGAGGAAATGCAGCACATGGCTCTGAGCTGGCTGGCTTGTTCTAATCTGCCTAGTGCTAATTTTAGAAGCAAGAAAATGGTGAAGCCTTGCCTGGAACAGAGTGTATAGGGAAGGGGATAATTTGTTTGCACAGCGGGAGGCCCTTTAGGGTTGAAGACTGATGTCTCCTTCCTGCCCTGTTGTCCCGCATGGAATTGTTGGAGTCTTCCTGGGTGGCAAGCAGAGAGGGGCTGTGAGTCTTTTCAATTCTCCTCTAAGTCTTATTGATTTCATTTTCTGCTTTTGTATAGTATTATTTAGAGTGAATGTCAGTGAATCCCTTTGTTCTCCTTTAGTGTGATTTTTGCTCACAAAGTGCTAGGCATTTGCCTAATGAAGTGAAAAGTTTTCCTCAGACCTTCCTTCATTTCCTCCTTTCTTGGTTTCTCCCTCTCTAGCCACCCTCTTCTGCTTTCCATGCATCTCCTGCTTCACTGCATCTCATTTTGAGGAGTTTGATATGGTTGGAACTATTATTTTTGGAGCCCAGAGTTCCAGCTGGCTAAACCCATGCCCTCTGCCACATCTGTTCAGAACAAAGTCTCACTATATTCATTGAGGTTTACTCTCAGCTACATGTGCCATGTGAAGTACAGACAGCAAAATGCATGGCTGTAGTTGCTAGTGAGGACAGAGAGAAGGCAGAAATTCTCAACACCTCCTTTGCCTCAGTCTTCTCCCTAAGGGAAACAGTGCTGAGTCTGGTACAAAGAGAAAAAAGTTATCCAGTAAGGAGATTGCAGTCCAGAACAGATAAGGGAGTACAGGAATACATAGCTACTCTAGATCAATTAACATCTTTAGGGCCAGATTAATGACTTCTAAGGATACTAAAGGAACAAAAAGATAAAATCTCAGAGCCAAGCAACTACCAACCAGTAAGCCTGTTGTCAATACCAGGAAAGATTCTAGAGTGGATCATTAAACAGTCAGTCTGTGAGCACTTAGAAAGAAATGCTGTAATTACTAAAAGCCAGTGTGAGTTTCTTAAAAACAAATCATGTCAGATTAATCACATCTCTCTCTCTTTTTTTTTTTTTTGCCACAGTTACACATTTGGTTGATCAGGGGAATGTTGTGGGTGTAGTATACCTTGAGTTCAGTCAGGCTTTCAACAAGATTGCTCATTGCAGGCAATCTGGCATAGGGTGGGCTAGACAGTGCTACTGTTAGGATACGTAGTTGGCTAACCTAGAAGACTCAGAGTGATCACCAGTGGTTCTTTTCCAGCATGGAGAGAAGTAAGTAGCGGTGTGCTACAGGGTTCTGTCCTGGGCCTGGTATTGTTCACCATCTTTATGAATTACTTGAATGATGGAGTACAGTGCACACTTATCAAATTTTCAGATGACATTGTGTTAGGAAGGATTGCTAATACCCCAGAGGCCATTCACCATTCACAATGACTTTAGCAGGTTGAACAGCTGGGCCCAGATTAACAAAATATAAAATACTGCATTTAGATAAGAGAAATGAAGTACGTAAATGTAGGGTGGATGACACCTTGCTTCACAGGTATACATATAAACAGGATGTTAGTAGACTTCACTGTAGTCATTATATAACAGTGTGATTCATTGGCCAAAAAAAGGTATTCAAATTCTGTGATTTATCAACTGAAATATACTGTTCATATTGAGGGCAATAATAGCACCACCCTGTTCTGTTTTGGTCAGACCTCACCTACAGTATTGTGTCCAGTATCGGGCATCTTAGCTCATTAACCACCAGGAATGTGTTCAGAGGAGGGTCTGAAAATTGATCCCAACAAGGAATGATATAAGGAGCTGATTCGGATTAGCATAGGGAATCAAGGACTGAGAGATGATGTGATAGCCATCTTTAAATATCTGGTGGGATGTCATGTAGAAGATGAAGCTAGTTTATTTTCTGCTACTCCTTTGACTAGAACATGAGCCAGTGGATTCAAATTACAAGAAGAGATTTTACCTAACCTTTAGGAAGAACAACTTGATCATTAAAGTTGTTTTGCAATAGAATAAATTGCTTCTGAAGATGGAGGGCTCTCCTTTGGGAATCTTTAAAAGAGGCTGAATGGCCATCACTCAGGAGTGCTTTAGTTGTGTATTTCTGCACGGCAGAGGGTTGCTGTAGATGACCCTTATGGTTCCTTCTGGCTGTGATTCTACAGAATGTCATTTTATGTCATTAGCCTTATAATACAAGGTTAAGATATGCAGTGAACATGTTAGATTTCTCTTAAAATGTAGATTCCATAGAATAAACATGTCCCTGACTCCTGCATGCAAAATGTTCTGTGGTGCTGATCTTTGTAGAACACACTTGTTTAGTGCCAGTGGCAAGGCAAAGAAGATGGAGTAATTCAGTTGCGCAGAAAAATGTTCTGCCTATGCACAGAGGTACTCAAAACATTTCTGATTAAGAATTCTCTCCCTTTGATGCACTGACTTTTTGTATCCAGACTCTTATTGCTGGACTTGGAGTGGACCCATGTTTTCGAGCTGAAATAAACACAACATTCCTAACTAACTGTTAATATCACACTGTATTAATCTTTAACAAGGTGTTTGAAGGGTGGATTATCAGTATATATCCTGAACAAGGTGGAAAGAAAAGAAAGATGCAAATCAACGGCAAATTTCATAGAACAACCCCATGTTCTTTTAGGTCAGCCTTTCCTGATCCCAGAGTTTTGAGACAGGTTGGATTCTCACCAGAACTCCCACCATTCCACCAACAAACAGTTAAAAGTTTTGGCTTTGGAGTCCATATGGGGATTGGGAGAAGGCAACTTCAGCAGGACCGAAAGAGAACTTTTGAAGATGCCAGTAACAAAATGTACCCCTTGGGGTCAGTTGTAACAACTTCCATGCCATTCTTTGAGAATCACATGACCTGTTTTGAAAATAATGTTTCAACCAGCAAAGTAATTAAAATTCAATTAATTAAACCATTTTAGTTATCTGTGTTAATATCAAGAAACTAACCTCCCAGTGACTAATGTTTATTATGAATCAGTTTCCAAAGCCATTATTTGAAACTGCTTGGCAGCCAGAAAATAAGTGACATTGACTGGCAGCTGTTGCTTTCCTTTGCCGCTGCTATCCTTTGTAAGTGTGCCCATGCAGGAAGTCAAACTGCTAGCGTGATGGATCATTACCACTAGAGTAATGCCCCGTTAGGGTCCCGACCTCTGGTTTATCTCAGCGAAATATACAGTGGGCCCTATGCATCAGTGGGTTCAGCACTTGTGGATTTGATTATTCGTTTTTATTTATTTTAAAAATTCTTACCTTATTTGCCTTTGCCACAGAAAAAAATGTGTTCTTTCTAATAATCTCTAGGTCCTCCAGTGCGATTCTGTGGTCCACTTCTGTCAGAAGTGAAACGGAGATTTATGCTGGAGAACCTAGATTCCCAGAGAGAGCACATGTCTAGGCATTGCTAGGTTCTCCAGCAAGACTCTGTAGCCCACTTCCACTGAAAGCTCACCATAGAATTGCACTGGAGGACCTAGAGATTCCTAGAGAAGTGTTCTCAGGTTAAAAAAAAAAATAGCGTACATAGTTTTGATTTTTATTTGTGTTTTCTATTCCACTTTCACAGGGAATCTTGCACCCCTAACCTCTACAAAAGTGGAGGGCTGACTGTATAAGAAATAGCCTTGAAATGTTAGCTTATTACATTTGTGTGCAAAGCCTACTAAAACACTGTGATTCAATGTGGTTTTGTTAAAAAGGGATGAACACTTCAGTTTAGTTCTTGGCAAGCATAAAATATGATTTATACCTCTTTTTTCCCCCTGCAAGATTGGAAAAAAGGACAGGGGGAACATTTTAGAATTGGGACATTGACATTTTTGGCTTGGGAGTGTGAGGTCTTGGTCTGAGAGCTATAAATAATGTTTATTGAACCCTTACTTTGGTTTTTGACCATAATTTTGTGTTCTCATGAGAAGTGAAGCAAATTCTAACTCCTTGTAGTTTGGGTAGAGGGCATGGCAGCTGACTAGGAATTTGAACTATTTTTGCTGGACCTGAAATGAGAGGCATTCAGGGGATTTGCATATCTCAGCCTTCATGGATGCATTTCAAACCTGGAAGATCACCACACATTAATCTTGGTTCTGTCTTTTAGAGGTCAATGAATGATAGCTCTCTTTTGGAACCTTGTTTATGGGTATTATTGAAGGGTGGGGGGAGGAGGAACATTGGTACTTTGAGAATACAAAAATCAGGTAGTAAGAAAGAATCTGTAATAGAACAAGCCTTGCTTCCCCCCGCCCCCCCAGCAATTTTTGAAGAACCTGAACATTGTACAGTTGTGTGACAGTTATATGTGGTGCTCTTTGTTGTTGAACCAGTTCTGTTTTAAAATTAATGCATTGTTGTGCCTCTGATGTTTTCCCTATCTGTTTTCCAGATTGTGTGGAAGCATTATCAGGAGCTATTGGGATACATTTAGCTTGGACCCATTCACACTGTGCAATTGAGGCACTCTGATTCCATTTTAACTGCTATGGTTTATCCTATGGCATCCTGCGATATGGAGTTCGGGGAGGTATATTTAGAATTCTCAGCCAGAGAACTTTACTGCCGCACCAAATTACAAGCCATAGGATGGACCCATGACAGTTAAAGTAGAATGATAGTGCTATGATTGTGTGTTGTGAATGGGCCCTTGTTCTTGCGCAGCTATGCACCTCATAGCCTTTGGATACCCTGTTTGTTCCTTTCAACCACTATTCCTTTCATTGCTTTAGGCGATCTCTCAATGGTTGATGACACCCTGCAAACCTCTATGTACCTGCCCAGCTAACAGATTCTCATAATAAATCAATTACTCCTCTTTAATAATACACCATACAACATTCATGTGTCATGAATTTAGGCAGTTTTTCATTGCTTGTCCTCTTAAAATAAGTTAAGCAGTGGTCTCATGTGTGTGTGCTTACATACACACACGTGCACGCATGCGCACACACAGAGATTCATGGCTGAACTCTGTGTGCTTTGTGTATATAAAAGGGCAAGTGTATAAAGCATCTCATATTGATTCTGAGCACAGTACCAAGCATTACTGCTACTTTAGACTGCAAAGTTGTGACTGAGTATGTGGCATTGGTAAGTATACTTGAGTTGTAGGAAGAACAAACAATTTACTGTGATGGTACTGAGTTGTTGTGATTATTTGAATTTCTGTGAATACGTGAGAGAAAATTTTACTGGTATGAAACCAAATAATTATTATTTGGAAAGATCTTTCTTTTAAAACAGCTGTTTGTACAGCTAACATTTACTGTTAGAAACCGCCTTCTAAATTTCATCCCATTAATCTGTATTGATACAAATAAGAAATTAGTCAAGAAACACTTCAGAACTCTCTCTTGGGACACTTGATCATTTTGTCAGTTCTCCTTGTTAAAAACTTGATGCTTTCTAATTTAGGCCTCCATTTAGTGGTTATTTTGCTACAAAACTCCCTTTCCTTTGTTTACTGTTTTTTTTTCCGGGAGGGGTCCCTGAGCATTCATATGATTTTTGCTTTTAACTTTAAACCAGTGGCAATTTTTGTGTTAAGCTGCCTTGTGAAGGTGCTAAGTTGCTTCTGCATGGTAGTAATTGTGAAGTGCCTGTGATATATGAGGCCCACTCACTGTGTGGATCATCACAACACATGAAAAGTCTTCACATCCACTCCATATAATGTTAAGAAATGATTATTTCTCTTGTGAAGATTCTGCCGTGTTCTTCATGTGGGGAATGACTCTATCTTTCCTTGACTTCCAGGCAGTGATTGTAATTGAGGAATAATCCCCTAGAAATTAGGTTGTGGATTCTTGTGTGAGAGGTTGCTTCCTTAGGAAATTCTTATTCCACAATATCTGTTAAAGATAAATGATTTCTACTAAGGTTTAAAGTAACTTTGGAAACTATGAAGAAATCTGGCTTTCTAGGAATTTGCAAATGTGCTTGTACATGCTATCCAATCACTTTTATTTATTTCCTTCTGCTAGTGGGAGCAGCTATACAAACTGGAAGACCTTTGTCCAAGTCTTTTGTGTTAAAAATAAAGTCTGAACTCAGATCCCTAGCATGTTCTTCTCTTGATAAATCTGAATTATAACACAGAGTTTGTTCACCAAATCTGTGAACTTAGAGATCCTGGTCTGGACATAAGCAGGTATGGGTAGGAAGTACTCCATGCACTAAATGCAAACTCCTGGTCATTGTGTAACTATGCTGTCATCAATTATACGTGCTGATACAGGTGCACCACTGAACTTAAGCATTACTACAGACAAATGACATTTTCCTCTTCAATTCTGTTCTAGAAAGAGGAGGAGACACGGCTTTTGCAGTTGCTGCCAGCGTTTTTATGCTTTGCATATTGATAGCCAATGCACTGGTCAAGGAATTTCAAAGGTCACAGTGGATTAGAGGGAATCTTAACCTGATCCTACTCATATTAAGAATTTGACTACCTTTTCATTAAATAAACCATGGATAGCAATTTAGCTGCCGTTGCTGGCAGGAAAAGCAAGTAAGAGTGATCAGACAGTGTGCATTGGCATGTTTGCTCATTGTCTGTAAGCTGAAATCCTAAATAACTCTGTCTTAATGTTATAACTGAAGTTAAAATCCAGTGGTTTATTGAACTGTATGTGGATTGTTGTGTGCTGAGTTAGAATTTTAAAAAATTAAGATTTCAAAATGTGGAGCTACTGAAATTGAAGAAAGTTTATGTTTTCTGTTTAAATAATCCTTTGCATATACAGTATAGAGAAGGATGTTTTTAACTTTAAATTTAAAAATATGTACCAGCTAATGTAAACTATGTTTATAATAAACTTATCTAAAAGCTTAATTAAGCATATAGATATGAAATGGCTGGATATTTTAAGTTGTTCTGAGGTTTTTAAACAAAACAGAGCATCATCTGTTTATCTGTCTGTTTCCATCTTGGTGAGCGAGCTGACCAATAGAAGTTGTCTTGTCTGTTTTCTTGCAACTTAAACAGAAGTTTGCTCTGTAAGCTGTATATGGAACTCTTCACAGTATAGATTTACGTATTTTTAGGTCTTGTTATGTACGCATCAATGTGCTGTTAAGCAGATAGCCACTGAAGGCAATTAAAAATTGGCACTGCTACCCCATGGAAAGTTCAAAGGTGAGAGGCCAGAGAGTCCATGGTGTGGAACTTAGCATTTTCCCTATCTCTTTCTTAGAAGGAGAAGATAAAGAGATAAAGTTACCAAGCAAAATAAAAAAATAATTGGTGGTATCTTATTCTCTGGAGGCTTATTTATGAATGCGACATGGAATGCATGAACAGAACAACAGCTGGAAGGGGATAACGTGGTAGAGTTAGATTTTACTTATGTGTCTGTTCAGTCATTATACCACAGAGACTCCTTTGTGACCCTTTGGTTTGAGTTGAATGAATTTGGGTTAGAGCCTTTGCTGACAAATGGTTTTGTGTCTGCAGACCTGGGTTGGCAACAAAAGAAGAAAGATGAGCAGCAAGAATGCTGTAGATTCTGGAGGAACTCCATCGGGGACTGTTGCCAGCACACTCACAATGCCTCCAGAAGTGGCAGTCCGAAATGTGGTCAGCATTGCTCGCTCCCAGAGCCAACAGTCATCTTGGACATCCTCCAACAATGATGTCATAGTAACTGGTATATACAATCCAACCACTTCGACAGGCAGACTGATGTCCACAAAGCAGACTAATGCTCTGATGAGTGATATGCATAAAAACTCTCTTCCAAGACCATCTGGGAAAAGTGATCCTGAATTTCAGCGACAGCACATTGCAGTTGCACGGCAAGCCCCCCACTGTAAAAATGCTTCCCTATTCCTGGGAGAAAAAACCATCATCCTGTCTAGACAAACAAGTGTGTTGAATTCAGCGAACTCCATTTATAATCACACTAAGAAAAGCTATGGTGGTTCTTCAGTACAGACTGCAGAGTTGGTTTTACCTCAGAAGCCTGTGTTGTGCCACAGACCATGCAGAGTGGAGCAGATGGGGTGCCAAAGGTTACAGAAGCCAGAGCATCCGATCCTTGCCTCTCACATGCCATCTGGACAAAGGGCTAACATTAGGGATCCTTCCTGCAGCACGCACAACTTGGAAATCCGAGAGGTTTTTTCCTTGGCTGTCACTGATCAGCCTCAGAGAATCCTGGGAGGAAATACACAGAAGTCATTGCCTAGTTCAGGAGAAAGCAATTGTTTGTCAATTGCCATGGAAACTGGGGATGTGGACGATGAATATGCTAGAGAAGAAGAGTTGGCATCAATGGGTGCACAGATACAGAACTATTCCAGGCTAAGCGGTACATCCCTCAGAGTTGAGAATCCAGGCACAGGTCTGTCTGGGTCAGGCAGAAGTGTGAGCTGCAGTTCACACATGGTGAATGCCAGGGACTTGCATGACAATATCTTATATCATAATAGAGACTATCGCTTGGCTCCACGGACCTCCTTACATACTACGTCCAGTACACTGTATAGCAGTTCTTATCCCTCAAGAAGTAACCTTTCTTCACATTTTGCAGCGTCCAATCAACTAAGGTTATCTCAAAACCAAAATAATTACCAGGTAATTGGAATTTTTCTTATGTTTTAACTCTTAGATTTTGTGACTGTTCTCCTTCTCTACTTGTCATAGTAATAAAGCAAGAGTTCCAGCTGGTTAACTTCAGTAGTGTGAGCTGAAGCTGTATCATGCATTTCTGGCTGAGAAAGTGTTCTGTGCTTAATGGCTGCATGTTCTTGTGCATTCTGACTCCTGGTCTTGCAGTGAAATGGAGGAAGAGGCAGTAAGGCTATTGGGTTTGTTTAAAATTTCAGTTCCCAAAGGTGCAACACCTATCCCTTTTTTAGTCCTTTACTGCTAACTTGGCCAAAAAATCTTTATCCATGAAAGAGGAACAAAACTCCTATGTGCCTTTGCCAATATATGCTTCCTCTTTCCTTGGAAGAGGTATTGGTCTGTACCTTAACCTCTTACTGACAAGAGAGCCAGCGTGGGCAGGTCACACACTCTCAGCCTCAGAGGAAAGGACAAACCCACCTCTGAACAAATCTTGACAAAAAACCCTGTGATAAGTTTGCCTAAGTGTCGCCATAAGTCAGAAATGACTTGAAAGCACACAGTAACAATAACACAAGACCAACTTAGTTTATCTGGGCTGATACTCAATGCAGCTGCCTCGAACTGGAAATAGTTATTCTCTTTCTCTGGCAGCTGCTGGTTAAAGAGCAGAAATTGTAGGTATTAAATGCATGCCATGCATTTAACATCACATGTAGTTTGGCCCTAGGCTGTAGGCATACACAAGAGAGGCCAAACACATTTCTGAGTTGTATTTTAATGGGGTTTTTTAAACAACAGGCTTTCATGATCTAAATCTATGTCTCTTTGTAGTTGCCACCTCTGTTTTTAGAATCCTTCTTGTTAATTTGCATTTAACGATATAGTTTAGACCTCTTTGGGTGATAAAATGGTAAAAACCTGAGAAATGTGTTTTATGCAAAAGGTTGATAGGCCAATTATGGGTTATTTTCCCATTTTGAAAACAGGAACAATTGTGATCTTTTGTTGGATTATGAAAAGCCATTGACTGGAGAAAGAGCTCATTTTATCTTGACAACTTTAATGTAACTAAATCTGATTACAGGGAAGTAAATTGCTAATGGCTTTCATTGCATGCAAACATTTTTATCATCAGAAATTGCATTCTATTATATTCTTCAGTGCAATACTGGTAGCTATTAGAATGTTGTTTCTTTGGAAATGCAAAGAGGCCATGAAATATAGAAATTTTGACAGAATTATTGAGTACGAAATGGGATTCCATGTGTGAAAAAAATAGTGAATTAACTTTAGAGAGCAAGCCACTCTTTTCTGGCATGTCACATTTTTGCGTTGCATTCTAAGCAGGGTGGCAGCCATACCAGCTCCATAAAACCTTGGCTTGGAAGCATCCAAGCTGTTTTGCCATTTTAGGAATGAGACAGATGACAGCCGTCTTTCTCAAAGATATCTTCCATCCAACTTTGTGCAAAATCTTACACAGTAATCCATAAAAAATGTCTTACCAGTGAACTGCTCTCTGTGTAGCTGTTGCAGCATGTCTTTTGCAGAAGGTCTAGCAAATTATTTGCCCGCATTTTCAAGAAGGAAATACTATGCTTTACTGTACTTCAGGTGAGTAATTATTTCCAAAGCTGCTCAGCATGAACCTTGCCAGATCAGCCCAATTATCAGTGAGAAATTCTTGGATACATGGAAGGAATGGAACACTTTTTGCAATTTGTAGTATTGTGTGGTATTGCCCTGGCACCTGGAAGTCTTATGCAGCTGTCATGGCTAAGAGCTAGTGGTAGATGTGTTCTGTGTCAGCCCATTGCCATGTCTTTTTTCAGCAGTAAATTTCTCTAGTTAATTATGCCATTGGAATTGTTAGAAAGCACAGAGTTTAAGCTTTTTTAAAAATTTGTGTGTAATAATGACTGCACCTGGAGGGAACGGTAAATGTGGTTTTGCATTATGAGAGTGAGGCAGCAAGCCTTGGGCTCAGCCATTTCCCTTCCCTCTGATACGGTTTGGTGGCACTCTACTTTCCACTGGCACACTTCTGTTTTAGATGAGTAACAGCTTTTTTGTGGCCTCTGAATCCAGAAAACTACATAATTTTAACTGTGCTTTGTTAAAGCAAGCCAAATTCAAATGGTTGTTTATAAAGTTGGCTTGTTTCAACAAGTTGTGATTTAAGATTAACCACAATTTAGAATTTGGTGGTATGTGAAACTGTTAATTTGAATTGAAAGCAGAGGCCTCTGATCTCCACCTTGTGGAAAATAATTAAAGGTCGGGGGGGGGGATGTGAGCCTAAGGTTCACTGTGTGTTGTTCTTACAATGCTAATGTTGATTTAGTGTTATTTCCAAAACCTGCAAATGCCTGAGAAAGCCCCAGTGTGAGTCGAGACACCAGAATTTTCAAAGTCTTTGGAAATGGAAGCATTTTGAGGCAAATCTATTGTAAGTGTGTCCGCTGGACTTTAAAAAATGACCCAGTTGTGGGGGGTAGTGAAAAATGGACTTTGCTTTTCTCTGAAAAGAAATTATCAACTTTTAACTGACAAAGAAGGTCAGGTTTAAGTTCCAGTCATGAATAATAGTTGGACATGCTGGTTAAGAAGAGATTATGTATGCAGGTTAAGAACATCTTGTGTGTCTGTTCACTCATGCAGTATTTTAAAAATTGCTGTCTTAAATTGTTACATTAGATGTTGGCCCTTTATGAATCTTTACAGAGCTTTGTTGTTTGTTTTTTTCATTGGGCTGGTTCAAACAAAGCTGTTTAGGCCAGAGTAAACTATAATTTTTTTGCCTGTGTGCTCTTTTGTTCTCTTCTTTCCATGTATGCCTATCTTCAACAAAACTTGATTTCATAAGCCATCACTTCATAAGCTGTTGGTTGGTTTATTATTTAATTTATAGCCTGCCCTTCTCCTTGTACAGGATACGGGATGGCTTAGAAGCAGTTAAAAACAGGGTATAGCTAAAACATTATTTATACAAGAAGTTTTTTTAAAAAATTAATAATTTGGTTAAAAACACAAAGATAAAACTATAAAAGACAAAACGTAACACAGCCCCATTAAAATCCTTATCTGCCACATGAATTATAAGCAAAATTATAAAAAAGTGACTTCTATGACATCTGAGATGAGAAAGGGTGGCTTTAAAGTCCCTTTCTAGTCCATCAGATGAAGTCCATACCAGATCCTAATTTGGAGGTTTGATTTCATAGTAAACTGTTTTAAGAAACTAAGGTGCATGAAGAGAATGGTGAAGAGGGAATGTGTGGACACACAAGTTTTCCTAGGTCCAGTAATCTATTTTGCAGGTCCATGATCTACTGAATATGGGATTATTATATATGAACTAGGAGATTTAGAGAGTAGTAGTATTATGCTAAACTTCTTAAAGGAAGGAGTTACAGGCACGATTTTTATATTTAAGCATGTTCATCAAGTGAATTCATATTGCTCAAATTTGGTATAATCTGTCGATTTCCATATGTAGGTATGCCTGCTTGAGTAATATTCCCTTTCTTTCCACAGATTTCAGGAAACCTCACTGTGCCTTGGATAACGGGGTGTTCCCGAAAAAGAGCAGTAAGTATTTCTCATGAAAGCTACAACGGAACCAGACACTTAGATTGTATTTTTAAGTTTACGCTGGCCTTCTAAATTATTATGATTAGGAGTTGTGTATGGTTTTTGGTTTGAAATTAAATCCTTTTTCCTCCTTGCTTCCTCAGGGATATTCACTTTGCAAAGTGCAGAGATGACACTGTTGGTTAAGTTTACCCAAAGTTAGAAGTATTCACTGTCTTTCCAAACAAATTTGCATATTGTCTTCCCTTTGTCATCAGTAGTAATTCTGGTTTAAGTTAGTCTTAAAACTGCAGTCCTATAAAATTGTCAGAGCACCTGTGTCAACGCTGACATAGTAATGAATTAGTAAGGAATTTACCCATTGACTGTAAAGTCTTTGGCAGTGTTAGTAAGAGCTATTTGTGTCTATTCACAGTATTCATCAATAGAAACAGCAGTAACCATCAGTGAGAAGTCAAAATTAAACCAGCTGTTAATAAATCTCTCTATGATATATTTCAGTATATTTTCAGTTGTTGAATAATTCTTATGATGGATTGATGTCACTAAAATAACTGGGAGAACCTGGTAAAATGAAAAATAGCATGGCACAGCTTTTTGGAAGTGCAGAATAAAGCTTTTAAAAATGAGCATTGTTAATGGCAAGAGTAACAAAGGCAGCTGCAACTGTTGGCTCTCAAAGTAAAACCATTGTATCTAGAATTTATAGTCCATTTGAACTAACTATTGAAAGCTCTCTCTTTTTTTTTTTACATTCTGTGTGTCTCTTAATAGTTTTGCCTTTCTTTTTTGTCTCGTTTAATTAATTTAGAGATGCTGCCTAGCACCATAGCGAAATGAAAATGTAATGACAGAAAACTGTAAATCCTTGAGTTCAGCGAGAACTCTAAAGCTGCCCTGAGAAACCAACTGTGCACCTACTCTTGTTTTAGCATTTCCACTTTACTATTTTGCTATTAATTTGTGGTGATGTTAAATAATCTGAATCCCAGCATATTAAAATGCTTTTTAAATAACTTGAAATCTGTTTGCAGACCCTCTCGTCTAATAATGAATGACACATTTTCTAGGGTTTCGTATAATTTCTTGTACTTGGCACAGGAAATTATATTCCTATGATATGTTTGAAAAAGAATGAAGTAACTTGTAAATGTCTCTAGTTACACTTAGATAATAAAATGGCTCAGTTGATTTGTAACCTAGAATAACATTGAATGTTATCATTAAGAATGCTACCGGAAAAAAAAATACAGAGCTAAAACTGCATTGAGATAGCACTTCTGAACTTTTAAAAAAATAAATCTTGATGCTTTAATCCAAAAAACAAAGCAATCTGTTGTAGTTGCTAACAGTTTTTTTTGACTCTTGTGTCTCTGTGTTATCAACTGCCCTGCTCAGGTCTTGCAGTTTTAGGGATGTGTCTTCTTTGATTGAGCCTATCCACCTATAATGTGGTCACCTGCTTTTCTTATTACTTTCTACCTTACCAAGCATTATTGTCTTTTCTAGTAAGTCATATTTTCTCGTGATATGGCCAAAGTGCAATAGCCTCAGTTTAGTTCTCTTGGCTTCTAGGGAGTGTTCAGGCTTGATTTGCCTTAGGAACCCATTCATTTGTCTTTTTTAACAGTCCATGTATCCATAGAACTCTTCTCCAGCAGCACATTTCAAATGTGTTTATTTTCTTCCTGTCAGCTTTCTTCACTGAGCAAGCAATCTAATGCAACAGAAATATAGCTCGCTGCTAAGAGAAGGATGAGGTTCTTCCATATGCCACTTTGTTTTCTGTGTGATAGAGCTGCAATATAGCTTGTTCACTGTTCCCATTCTGTAGCCAAAATATTTGTATGATCTAGGCGGAGCTCCTTTTTTTCGTCTACAGTTTGTGGGATGGGTGGTAATATGTCATGCTTTTCTGTTGAGAACAGTGTAAAAAATCCTGGAGTAGATCAAGGGTCCATCTCCTCGTGCATCTTATTTTCCACAAAATCTAGCCAAAAGATTTTTGGAAGCCAAACAGCTAGGTGTGAAGGTCTCCCTTGCTGTTTGTCCCAAGTGTCTAGTATCCAGGAATGTTCTAAACACAGAGAAGACACTTGGTTAACTGTCCATTGATAAGATAGTATTTTCCCAACCATCCTAGGAGTCCAATAAAAGCAGCTCTGACTTTTCTATAGAATCACTTCTTCCTTAAATATAGCAAGAACTGCTTGGGATGTATAGTGATGTGACTTGATTGTTTTGGAGCCATCCTTCCCTGCTATTCAAATGATTTTGTAGTAGGAATGGGAAAATGTAGCCCCCCTAATGTTGGACTTCATCTCCCTTCTTTCACCATTGGATATGGTGTCTGTGCCTGATGGGTGATGCAGTTCGTTAACATTTGAAGACCCACTTATTCCCTGTTCTGGTTTTAGAGATTGGACATTTATATAGATCAGTAAATAAAAAATTTACAGGGTTTCATATATGCAGTCCTGAACAATTTTTTACTAAAATCGTTGCTGTGTGTTTGGTAAACTCATGTGAGGGTGTGTTACAGTTTTTTACTCTCCTTTCTGGAATAGTGCAGGTGATATAATAGAAGAGAGGAACCATTTGAAAAAATGAGTTGGCCTAGTCTTATAATGACTGCTGAGGAATCTGTGCTTTCTTCATCTTAGCTCTTGTCTGAGTGAGAATGCTTCAAACATTAGTGCATATTAAGAATTTTGAGTGTTAATTTGACCTTAATTAGCTGGAAGATACAGTCTGCACTCTTCTGGCATGACATCTACATACATGAATGCGAGGTCACGCAAAGCATCACATCTCATTATAGTCAGTGGATGCAATGGATACAGGCACGTTGCATCTATTGACTGCAATGGGATGTGATGCTTGGTCTCTTTGTTTTACTTGGTGGTTCATGAAATGGAACCCCTGCAAATAAAGTGGGTATACTATATAACACCAGCTAGGGTTATAAGACTACTACGTTCCCCAAAGCATTGATAATATCTTCGGTAGCATTCTTTTTTTTAATTCTCCCTGGAGCCTCTTTGCCTGAGCTGTGATAGAGGTGTCCTGTGTGAAGTATTCACTGGGGCGAAAGGATCTTTGTTTTACTTTGTGGTTACTGTCAATGCCACAGTGCCCATACTTTTACTGTTAGGCCTCATAAAAAGCTACTCACATGTGGTGTACTTTTGTACTGTGTTCACAGGATATGATGACAGAGAAAAAAGCATAGGCTGTCTGAAAGAGCCAATACTCTTTGCTGGAGGCCCTTGCCTAATGCTGAAAAGAAACAAATGTTGACCTTCACACATGAGAAACCATGTGTAATCTTGAGCATTACAGAGAGGCAGCCTCTGCTTAGCCACAAGGGCTGCTTTTTATAGTGAATTAATTGACACTCTTTGCCAGAAAGCCGTCTGACAACCTGCCCTTCAGAATGTGTATAACATGACTGATGAATTTAACACCAGGCAAGATGTGATTGATTTAGCGAACAGTGGTACTTCAAAGGGCAAAGTGAAGTCTTCAGTCAGCAAGCTTGTTTACATGGATAACTTTTTAAGACCTCCTGCTTCCTAATACTTTGGCTGGTGAGAATCCTTGTCAGAGCTCTTGGGCTTGCTTCCAACTGATATTCTGTTCTACTTTCTTTTCACTGGGGCTTGTGAGATTTTTGTGAGAAGTTAAAGGCAGAGGGCTGCAGCTGTTGCAAATAAAAAGCTTAAGAACCAGTAATGGCTACTGGTTATTTATACTGTGAAGGCATGTTCCAGAGATGTGGTAAATGTGACCCTCCCAGTTTTCTTCTCCCATAAGCATATGCTTCTTTTGGTTCTCTTAGCCTAAGAGAAAAGGCAGGTTGTCACCTAAGAGGTGGCATCTTCAGTTGCTGCCCCTGCCTACTTTGAAATGCTCTTGCTAGGGAGGCTTGCTTGGTGCCATGTCTGATGTCTTTCTAGCGTTGGGTAAAGACCTAGACCTGGGAGATGTTAAGTGTGGGAGTGTATCTTAATTTTATTTTATCCTTACTGCCCTAATCATTGTTTTTAATGCTTTTTTGTAAGATGTGAACCAATTTTAATTTATTGTTAGCAAACAGCTTCTAGTCTGGAGGCTGGATGTCAAATCCTCATAGTGGAATATATAATGCCACATCACTTACATTGGGCTGAGAAACTGTCAGGGATTAGGGGACCACACTGGCACACCCCATTGTCCCGTTGCAATATAAACAAAACATTCCCCAAAAAAACCCCAAAAATAATTTTTGCCTCCTAATGCCCTTTAGAAAGTGGAGGAGGCATTTCCACCATGTTTTTATGCACCTAGGAGAATCCTTTTATGCAGAAGCAAGTGGTGAAACTTTCAGGTCACTAAAAAAAAAAGAAAGAAAGAAAACAAAAAGAAAGAAAAAAATCCTCTCCTAGGCCTAAAGAGCCTGGGCAGAGACCAAAAAAAAATAGCAAAAATATCCCCTTACCCTGACAGGATGTTTGGGGGATTTTAATTCTGGGTGGCCCTGAGGGCCACAAAAAGATTCCACGGAGCCATGTGTGACCCATGAGCCATACTTTACCCATTCCTGATGTACATCCTTGTGCATAGCAAAGTCCTAGCAACTCTCCAGTTTGGGATCTATCTTCTGAAGTTTTCTAGAGTCCAATTTTGAGCTGCCTCTGTGAATGATGCAATAATTTGAATCACATTTGGGTTTCACATTTGGGGCCAGTACTAAGTAATGTTTTTTTAATGAAATAGGAAAGTCCTTTTATTTTGTAATTATGTCTATAATGTTTGTGTATTGATTCATGGAATATTCATGGCCCCGTTTACTATTTAGCATAGCAAATCTTGTTCCAGTCAAATTGCAGTTGTTTTTATTTCATACAGGTGACCAGGCATGTGCATTATGACAGTCACAATCTATGTTGGACTTCTTATCATATTTGCACAGGATGACTTCTTTTAATAAAGTTATAAATAAGTCCGAGTATAAACTTTGTTGAGCTTAATAACTATGAACCGGGCTTTACATTTCCTTGACTTTGCAGCACTATGAGAAAAGCCTTCATTTTCAGTGTCTGTCCTACTTATCTGCCTTATGTCATTTAATAAAAAGTATACGTATTGTTGTTTTACAGCTACAGGACCGTACACAATTCAGTGACCGGGATTTAGCTACCCTTAAGAAATACTGGGACAAGGGCATGACCAGCCTTGGCTCAGTTTGCAGAGAGAAAATTGAAGCGGTTGCTGCGGAGTTAAATGTTGACTGTGAAATAGTGCGGGTAAGAAACCTCCAGTCCTCTCATTTCTGGATGTAGAAGTAAAAATAGCCCTAGATGAAAGCTTTTTTAAAAATTGCATGAGGCAGACTGAAATAGATTGCACGTGTTACATAATGAATGGCCACGTCAGGAAGTGCTCTTTTGCTCTGTTTCCTGTCTATTTATAGTTAAAAGTCCCTCAGGTGAGACATTTATTGATCGGCAGCACAAGCTGGATGTTTGACTGGGATTTATGTAAGTTGTGCAGGAGTGAGGGTGGGATTTATATACAGGTTCTTTTTATTTTTTTATTTTTTTAAGCAAGGGCCTTTGAGAACAAAATCTAAAGCTGCCTTGAAGCAGAAGGGAGCAGAGCTCTCCAGTCTCCCTCATAAAAGGAGAGCAGAACTTTCATGGCAGGAGCAATGTTTCACATGTGTCAAGTTCTGTGCCTAGCAGCTCGAGTTGAAAGCTCATGTGGGAAGAGGCTGTGGAAGACTTGGATTCTTGAAAGGCTGTGAAAACCATGTTGGGCCAGATAAGACACTGTACTAAAGAACTGGTTATTTTGGTTTGTACACAGGGGATGGGGAAGCTGGTCTCGAGTAGTCAGTAAGAATGAAAGTTTTGAGATGGAGACTCCAGTTTAAACCTTTTCTCAGCTAATTACTCACTGTGTAGCCCTAAGCAAACTACCATTCTCTCAATCCCTGTCCTTCATCTCCAGAGGGAGGGAGTGACTTTCCCAGAAAGTGAGCTTTGTGGCTGAGCAGAAATTTGAATCTAGTCCTGATTAGATCTATCAGCTTATACCATGCTGTGTCTCAAAGCCTAGTGAAGCAGACCTGAAAATCCTGGTCATTTTATTCCATTCTATTCAGTGGAACTAAAAAGATTTTGTTTATTTTAGACATTTCTGTCCTTTTTTCACCATCTGTGGAGGGTAAACTTCCTACAGTGGACTGTTCCTCCCATTGGTTCTGATAGGCAGGATGAAGTTTGTGACAGCGGCCAGCAGGGGGAACAGCCCACTCCTAGCCCAATCTTATTCCTGCCTTACACTGAAGAAATCATTTTCTTGCTTTCTCTTTCCCTTTCTCTTGCCAGGTAAATAAATAATTTTTCAAAAGAATAGAATACTGTCCTTCCACTAGAGGAGTCAAGACAGCCAGAGTAGTGTAGTGGTTTGAGCATTGGACTAGGGTTCAGTTTTCCGCTTGGCCATGGAAACCCACTGGGTGACTTTGGGCATGTTATGCACACTCAGCTCCAGAAAACCCAGTGGTGGGGCACCTTAGGATTGCCATAAGTCAAAGGCACACAACAGCAACAAGGGAGCTAAAAACAACTTATGGCATAAAGATACAGGTGACTGAGGCAATATCAAGCACCATAATAAAATATTGTAAGAAAACCAGCAGCCAGAGCAGATTATTAGTTCAACTTCCTTAAGAGTGAGCTCTTCATCCAATGAACATGGTATTGTTTCTATAAGGAAGATATCCAGAGCATCAGCATTGCAACAGAGAAGGCCCTTTTGCTTATACTGTCTGCCCAGTATCACCTGGTATGGGGACCTGAAGCACAGCCTCAGATGCTGATTGTAGCACAAGGAAAGAGATGGAAAGGGACAGTCCTTAAGGTAATGTAATGGACTATAGGCAGCCAGATGAGAAGAGAAGGAAATGAACTACAGAAAAGGAGAATCAGACAAAATGTCAGAAAGATCTTCCTGGCAATCAGAGCTGTTCAACAGAGGAAGGAACTGCCTTGATTCGCAATGGTTTTATCTTCATTTTAAGTAGAAGTTGAATGGCCATATATCAGGGGTGTTTAACTGTGGATTTCTGCCTTGGCAGGGGCTTGAACTTACATGACCCTTGTGAGGGTACCACCCATCTCCATAATTCTGTGAGCTGATAACTACTGTTGTCCAGAAGCTGCAGTATCAGTGTCCTGAGTAAAGCTGTGTTAGTGGCACTGAAGAAAATTTAAATGGCGGTCCCCACTTTTGTGTTGGAGGCTTATCCACAGTGATGTGGGCAGGAAAGGCATCATGGTGGGGCCCTGTCTGTAGGATACCGTCTTCTGACACCATGGTTGATTACTTGAGGTCCAAGCATACTATAGTCACTTCAAATAAGTTGGAGGGACTGACGAACAATTGTGTAGTTGCTGATCTACAGGAGCCGTATGTGATGCAGGCTGATTATGAGTTGCCTGTCAGAATAACTGAATGGCTACACTATAGGTCTGATCAGAATGAGGAGAAGGTTCTGTATTGTGGACATTGAAAGAAAGAGGAGCTTGATGAGCCACTGTGAGCCAACCAAAGTTCCAGCTGGTCCTGTCAAGGGTTTTAGAATTTGGCAAGCAGGGAGATGCCTTTCCAGTTTGAGGGTACCAGTTCTGAGTAACTTTGCTGCACAGCTGCCTAGTGAAGAAGTGAAGTTTTTCTGCACAACTGTTTTCTTAGTACTGAGGATAAATACAATGACATTACAGTTGGCCCTCCACATTCACTAAGGTTAAGGGTGCAGGATCCCCACAAAGTGGAAAAATTGCAAATATCAAAATGTGTGTGTGTGCCTGTGGGAAGAGGGCTGAGTCACGGTGGGGAGAATGTGCTCCCAGGGTCCAAACCCTGGGAGAATGTGCTCCCAGGGAAAGATGGTGAGTCAGCATAGTGGTCCTGTATTTCCTCTCTCACACACATCTCCTTCCTTGGGTGGGGGGAGCATCGGGAGAAGGTACTGAGAAGTTGGGCTGTGAACCATCCTCAGCTGGCTAAGTAGCAGCTGGTGGATGGAGAAGAGGCCCAGAAGTGGGTTTTTAAAGGGCTGTGCAGCCTATCGGAGCTGCCAAGGGGGAAAGTTGCCCTGGAAGAGAAGTATGTTGGCGGGCGGGCAAGGGTTGGAGAAATTTGCAAATAATCCAGTCTGTGAAAGTGAAACCTGCAAATGTGGAGGACTGACTGTTGCTGTTTTTGCTGCTTCCTGTTCATTTGTTCCACATCCTTTCCAGCCACCTCTCTTTTAAATCTAAAGACATCCGTCGCATTTACTTGCGATTTCCATACTGTCATGATCTCATTTTCTTTATCCAGGAGCTCAAATATATTTTTTGTTATGGAGGTGTTATCTTTTCAAAAAGACTAAGTAGATCTCTGTTGAGTGCAGTTTAATTTAATCACCAATTAGTTGAAGCATGCGTTAAAAATAAACTTGATTTGTTGAAATTGTTGACTTTTCAGATGAAGAAGTTGATGAGCACTTCTGGTTTTGATTTAAATGTGTGAACTATTGGAGGTGCTGCAGCACCGTAAGCATAATTTATTGTTTTCTAAATCTGGATTAACATTATAAATAAAGATAAGCATAATGTTGGTGATCTTTTGAGATTAAATCTTTAAAATGGAACAGGCTTTATGACCTTTGACTAGTTGTATTCCATTAGGCAAAAAGATCAAGGACACTGTGTCATGGGGAGAGTTTCAAATATGTACCGATAGTCCTCTGTTTGCAGTCAGAGTGATACAGGTTCTAGGACCTCTATTACTGTATGAATTGAACTCTGTGTGGAGATAGTTGCTGAGAGATAGAGCATATCATCAAATGTTTTACTGAAGTCTGGACAATACCTGGTCATTTAAAGCCTTGTTGCCTGCATTTTCTGTTACATCAGTATTCAAAGTGGCAAAGAACATAACTGTTTCAGTTTGAGTCTGTAATTGCCTTTCAGAGCCCTCCTGATCAAATCTTTATAAGATAATAAGGTTGAGGGAGTTGGCTCAGTATACAGAGAAGAGAGTTCTAAAGCTTGGATGAATTTTACAAAAGGTCCGCTAGTGCACAAATCTACCTGCCTAACCACAGACGAAGTGGGGATATGAAACAGGACTTCAGTCAAAGGGGAGGTTCTTAGGGAAGAAGGCAGTCTTTATTTTTTGCTGGTAGCATGCCACTTACAGCTTTAAAGATCAACATCAGCCTGGGTTCCAGAAGTGTGCCCAGAAATAGATGGGGAGCTGGTAAGGCTAGCATTAATATGCTCCTTCCAGTGGGTTCCAGTGGGTTCTTGCCAGTGCATATAGTTATGTATCCATGAGGAGTCTCTCTTTATTCTTTAGTTCTAGGAAAGCCATATGCTCTCTGTTTCTAGTTACTATGTCTAGGAAAGCAGCAGGCTCTTAAGATCTAGGAATCTTGGGACCTTTTCCTTTAATTTTTTTCAACTTGTGGCTCAGCAATAATGTCTGATTTTCTCCATGTCTGTTTTTCATTAAAGACTTGGATTGGGAATCGGAGACGAAAATATCGTCTGATGGGAATTGAAGTCCCTCCTCCTCGAGGTGGCCCTGCTGATTTTTCCAATCAGTCTGATTCGAGCAGTAAGTCAATATCCATTCCAGGAGATGATGCCTCGACTGATGTGGGAGATGACAATGACAGGAATGATGAAGTATCAATCTGCTTATCAGAAGGAAGCTCACAAGGTATTAATAGCTGTTGCCTTTGGTGTACAGTAAGTAGTAGGATGTATAACAGAATGTTGCAGTGTCGAGTATTCCTGTGCCATCCTATCAGCAGCACCTTGCATTCCACTTCCTCCTCTTGCTTTCTGGATTTTTCCCCATTTTTGGGAGGCAACATTTGACGCTGTATTTCTGTTTCCAAAAAACCTTGATGTGCATTTTGTATGGAAGGTGCCATTTTAACCCTATCTATTCCTTTTGCCTAGCCCAACTTTCTGTCTCTTTTAGAGCTTTTTTAGTGATCTGTTTGATAATCTATTAGCAATTCTACAAGACCTGACCTTCCATTAGCCCTTTGATACCACCCCTGTTGTGTAGGGATTGTGCTATTCTAACTGCTTTAAGGACCAACGCTTTCTGTTCAGTCCTGAGTGTTATCTCTGCTATCTGAATTGTCACCTATCTCCTCCTCTCTCATAAATCCATCTATTTCAGTATTGACAGTGATTCTCCAAGGTTTCACACAGAGTTCTTTGGTCTGGAACGATTGCTTGGGTGCCTTACAGGACTGAAAGCTTTGCTGTTGTCCTGAGGCTTCCAGGCAGGTAGAATATAGCATTCTACTTGGCGTCTTCTGTGCATTGTGTTTAGTTTTCTCCATGTTGGTGATAGTGGATGCAATATGGTTTGTGTATGTGACTTCCTTCATTCATGAAATATCTATAGTGGCACAAGGAAAAGAAAAGATTTCAATGTGTTGACCTCACAGTCATATATTCACTTCCCTCCCTTGTGGGAAGGTGCTGTTCCTTCAAGCTGCCCTCCCATAGCCTCTGGCCAATGTCCTGTTACGCAGTGTCTTTTTATTTGTTTGTTTTTTAGTCATTTTGAATGTTGCTATTCTATTCCACCATCCACAGTGACCAAAGTACCCCTGCCCCCAGATTCATTTGCTGTGATAGGCCCCCTGAATGACCATTCTGTGACTGATACTAACCCCAGGGGATCAGAGAAAGCCCTGACATACTTCAGTGCAAGATGTTATTGGCCTGTATCTGTCTGTGGAGCACAGCTGGATGCTTCTCTTATCTCCCTCTACCCACTCCCCACCAGCCATAGAATCAACTTTCAGAGGGGTGTCACAGCAAATACGTGATTCTTGGTCCTGATGAGTATGGAACTGTAGCAGAATTTCTTCTGCTGACCCCTTACGCTACACTGGGCAGTGTAGTATCTCAGCAATTGTGTGACCAAGGTCGTCATGCCTTTGCAGCTTTTTTGTTGAGCTGACCGATGTGCAAAGGTGATTCCACTTTGGTAGACTATTGAGTTCTCTTGCTCAGCCGCTCCAGAGAAGATGGTTAACCTTTGAGAATGAGAAAGACAGGAAGTCACCAAGAATTGAGAGACCTGATAGTAATCCTTTGACAAGGACAGTATAAAAACTATCCCTGTCACAAGAAATAAAGCAGCATAGAAACTTACTTTTGACTATACAACAGGTGTCACTGTTTATTCTGTTATAAAAAATCAGTTACCTCCCCTGTGGGAAGGCGTTGTCCCTTCAGGCTGCCCTCCCTCAGCCTCTGTTATATATATATTTTTCTGTTATAAAACAGAATAAACAGCAGCTGCTTCAGGTAGGGCTAAATAGATGTTTGTACATTTCACTAACCGTACAAGTTCAGCTAATTGCTTTGCATGCTTCTAACTGGGAAAAGATCAACAAAGGCAGTGGCTTCTGAACTGCCTCTTTCTGGGACGTATGTAGATTTGTATTTTGGTTTTTACTTTGCTTTAATCACTTCGAGGAAAGAGGAGAGTGGCTAAGAAATCAAGAACTGTTGGGAACAAACTTGTGATGGGTCTGTCAGATTTTCAATTATAAAGAGAATAAGATAACAGAGAAATGGTTAGAAGTGACTGAATGCCAAGTAAGTTACCAGAGTCTGCAGATCTTCTCTTTGCCTCAGGCTAAAGGAACTCCTCCAGCAGATGAGTTGAGAAATAGTCTGAACACTGCAATTCAAGTGAGAAGCTGTCTTAATATTAATTGAGTCTGACACTGGAAAGCTTATGATGGAGTCATCAGGGAGAAGCAGCAGGAAGATTATTGTAATCAATATATACATAGCTCTGGGGTTTTAGGGTTTTATTGTTTTGGAATGAAAAAAGATTTCATTTTTATTCATGTGAAAAGAGTATCCCCATCCCTGATAATACTGTGAACCCCAGAACTAGTTCAGCATAGATAGACAGTAATGGAACACTTTTTGGATATAAAAAAATCTACTAGTTGGTATTAAAGTTCAGCAGTTTTTTTCCTAAGGTTTGAGATAGGTTAATGTACTCTGAAACAGATGAACCTTATTGAGAAATTGTCTTTCTGTACTAAGGAACTACCACAGAGATCTTTATAGTTCGAACACTGTTGTTAAGTTACTGTCTGATTTTAACAACAACTTCAGTCTAGACATAATGTTAGTTTTAGAAATGCCAGTTGAGAATTAGGACTAGAATTGTACATGACAACCAATTGTTTTAGTGCATGATTAATACTTTAACATTTTGCACAATATAAATAAATGCAAGAATAACAAGAACAGTCTTTTTTATTATTTTATTGATGTGAAGTTAATTAAAACTAAAGCATTCTGTGTAACCCAGGTAACTCCTTATAAAGTTCCATAGGGTCTTGTTTTAAAGGCTTGGAATCATCACTGGATGGCTGTCTTTGAACTTTTCCATGTCCTGTTTGGGATGTAAGAAGAAAGAAACAGGGGACAGTACCAAAACTTAAAAACCTATTTTAAAAGAGGCAAAGGTGCCCATAAAGTAGAAGCTAATTATACTGTGCAGCATGCCCTTGTCAAATCACTCTATTTCTCCCACCAACTTCAGTGCACACTGAAGGCTCTACTAACTAGAAAGTAGCACTCAGTCATACTCAGTGATGGTGCTGACGCCTCCCTTCCTCTTGAGAGTTGAGTTGATGTGGTCTTTTCATAGGCCACACTTACCGTGAGACAAGGTCAGAATTGTCTAGGTAGCTTGTGTTCCCTCATCCTTTTTTACCATCATAATGATTCTATAATACTCTTCAATACACCCAGTTTTCTCTGATTTCAGAAGCTAAGCAGGATCAGGCCTGATTAGAACTCGAATGGTTGCTCACTTAGGAATACTAGAGATTTCAGGTAATGCTAGAGAAAAAAATCTTGCCTAAAACAACTACTACAGTTTAGAACTGGCAGTGTTGGGCTAGATGAACAAATGGTCTGACTTCAGTTGAAGGCAGTTCCCTATGCTCCTAATTGTGTAAATAAATCAGGGGTTAAATGGACACAAGATGTTGTCCATGAGAAGTGCACGGATTAAAAAAAAACTGCTGGAAAAGCTGCAGTTGGCAAATTAGCTTTTGTGTTTCTAAAATGTAGTGGATTTACTAACAGTCCTGCTTATATATTTACTTAGTTAGAGCCACTTATTTTCTTTATTTCTGTAGAAGAACACAGTGAGGTTCTTCAGAATGAAGACATTGGGCACAAAAGGAGGGACCAGACTACTGTACCTGCCGATAATGTGGTAAGTATGCTTCCAAAGGCTTGATTCAATACAGATAATGTTGACTGAACC
Source organism: Ctenosaura bakeri (assembly GCA_948474755.1). Lineage (NCBI taxonomy): Eukaryota > Metazoa > Chordata > Lepidosauria > Squamata > Iguanidae > Ctenosaura > Ctenosaura bakeri. The sequence continues at coordinate 432,338 of CAOLHI010001068.1, forward strand.
ATAAAGTCAATAGATTGTCATATCAATGTTTTCTTGAGGGTATACTTGGCTTTCTTTCCTTGCAAATACAGAAATTGTACCATGTATACAATCTTCTCTCTCATAATTGTGAAGGTAGGCTTTTGTTCTGATGCGGTTTTAGAACCTTTGATTCAAAATGCCTTGCATTGTTTGCTTTTTTAGAAAATAGAGATCATAGATGATGAAGAAAGTGATATGATAAGTAATTCTGAAGTGGATCAAATGAGTTCTCTTCTGGACTATAAAGTAAGTAGCATACATATATTTAAGTGAAAAGGTGACTAACCAGTTCCAGGCTAAAATACAGGCTTTATTCAAAACTGCAAGCACAAAGGAGGAAAGGTGGTTCAGACCACCAGCCGTTTCATCACCATGCAAAAGGTTTTTTCAGGGTTTTAGAGGGTGGTGACAGAGAGTTACTGCTATCTTCTTTTGCCAGCCTCTTACCTTTCAGAAATACAAAATACTCTCCTTAAGATACATAGATTGTTACATAGGGTTCCATTTCTCTGTTTTCCACAAACTATGCATCACTAAGCATGGTGGGTTATTTTAGACATACAATGTATCTCACACTTTCCCCTTTCTCTTAACAAACAAAGATTGCATTTCATGAAATACGCACATGGATTGTAAATCTGTCCTTGCCTTTTTTTCAGCACAAGCAAAGGATAGAGATGAGCAATTTATTCTTCTATCATGCATTACAGCAACATTGCTCTGTGTTATGACAAAACAATACGTACTTTGGAAGGTAACCTCCTGCTGCTGTTTTAAGCAAGTTCACATTTTCTTCCTAAGATTTACTTCATGTAGTGGGGAAGCAGAGGGAATGGACTGCCAACTGTAACTGTTCAGTGTCATGAGTGTATGTTGGAAATTACGAGGCTGTTCTAGTACTGCAGGTAGATGGCGCTGGAACAAATATTTAGAAGAAGAGTTCTGATTTGAAGACAGGTGGACTGTGCCAATTTCAGCAGTTTGTGAATTGAACGAAAGTTTGCTTTTGATGCAAGCTAAGCAAAAGCAGTTGGAAACTGTGACAACTGTTGCTTTTTGCCAAAATTGCAAAGGTCAACATACAATTTGGGAGTGGCCCACTTTCAATTTGGATGCCCTGAAATTGCAATCAGTGTTAAAATATGTATTATGTATTAAATGTATTTTGCATTAAAACCTTACCTAGAATTAAAAGGAATGGAATGTCTTTAGAAACACACAATGCATGCATAATTGAGGTTCACACATTAATTTCCTGAGCTCTGCTTTCAGACTAAGAGCAGTGCTGAATGAATATAGATGGATATAGAAGAGAGGCATCTAAGGGGTGACCTTTTCCTAATGTCACTTGTCACTATACTGAATGGCTTGTTGTGACAGCCTGTCCTAAACAACCCTGTTTGTTTTTTTATTACATTTTGATATAAACTGTTAGTCTCCCAAGCCATACTGTTTCTGCATAAATATGTATGCTTGCTTTGCCTGCATTAAAATCTGATCTAAGTAACTGGCCTGCAAGATTTTATTACCCTTAAGAAGTAGACAAACTTTTTAAAAAATATTTAATTTTATTCAGTTCTTGAAGTGGGAGAAAGTGCTTTCGTATAGTGCTTTTGTTCAGAGGTGGTTTGCATTTGCTTTCCTCTGAGAGAATATGACTTGCTCCGTGATTTGCATGGCCAAGTAGGGATTCAAATCCTGGTCCCCAAAGTTGTTGTTCAGTGCTCAAGCTGCTACACCACACTGGCTCCCCTGCTTTATTTAACAGAGAAGGCCAAAGGTTTGAAATAGAAATCAGATATCAAAGGCAAACATGAACATCCCTGTCTGATGCTTCTTCCATGAGCAAATGGTGAGGGAGAAAAGATCATAAATATCCTGGATCCTGGAAATGAATAAATGCATGAATGTGAACTTGTGTGAAGTATTGTGTTCCATTATAGTCAATGGTAGCGGCAGGCACACACCAATGCTGCAGTGGCAGGCATGCATTGTGCCCATTAACTATAAGGGGTTACGACAATTTAGCATTTTTTTGTTTTATTCGGGGGTTCCTAGAACAGAACTTCTGCATATATAGTGGGCATACTGTATACTTTGTCAAAAGTTTTTTTTTTTTTACATCCAGTGAAAAAATAACAGATCCAGTTTCTCATTATGCAAAGCAATAAAATCACCAACAAGTGTAAGAGTATCAGCCTGCTGCCTTTGTTAAATAAATCTTGCTTCATCTACATAAACCAAGGAAGTAATAACAGCTAGTTCCTTAGCATCAACATTTATAACAGAAATAGGCCTATAATTTCAACACTGAGTGTAGTGTTTGACAGGTTTAGAAATACAATATAAGTACCATATAGTGAAGAACCAGACTCAGGCCTCCTTTGAACAAACAGTATAGCTTTGGAATAAAAAAATATGCAAAAATGTTAAGCTATTCAGTAGGAACCACACCTGGTCCTAGGGTTTTCTTTCTATTCATATCCATAATTATACTCTTAATCTTCTACATATATAAAAGATGCAGTCAAAAGTGCCTGTTGTAAAGAGTTTGAAAATAGAAAATCAATGTGAGGGAGAAAACACAAGCTTCTACATCATACTTAGGAATCTCTTCACCTTTACTATATCATTCAAAATAGAGACTATGAGATGAGTGTGCTCAGGAGGAGTATATTCAGTACTATCTTCAGGCTTGACTGAAGAAATACTGGTGTGATTTTTTTTCTTTTGTTAGTTAAAGGAGTATGCGAAGATCTTGGCTGATTTTTTACCACTTTTCCCAATATTTCTGATACAAAGATTTTAAAGCCAATTCTACCTTGAAACATAGTGTGCTATTCTGTTTCCGATTTGGGTTTTTGCAGATCTCAGTCTAACCTGGAAGTCACAAGAAAAGCAAATTAGGTCAATAAGAGTTTGAACTTATTGTTCAAAGTAGCAGTTTTTAAAGAAAAGCCATGTTAGTCTGGTTCAATATAAAAAGGAACAGGAGAAGGTAGTCTGTTAGTACTGAGTTTATTTCAGCATAAAATGTCTTTTACTATAGCCTACGTGCATCTAAGTACTCCCTCTCCCCTCTCCTCTTTTATTCAGGATAGTTTCTTGTGTTGTTCTTAAGTTTCTTACCAGAAGCAAGCAGAATAGTCCTTGCCCTTAAAATAGCCTGTGTACCTGTCACGTGACTGACTACTCGTTAATATTAAAATTCTTATATAATTCAGCAACTATCTGCTAGAAATTTAGAGTTGGAAGGGACAGCAGGGGGCCATCTAAATCAAAGCCTTGCCATGTAGGAATATACAGCTAAAGCTATCCTGAGAGATGGCCATCCAACCACTGTTCAAAGACCTCCAAAGGAGGAGAGTCTTCTCTTCCACTTTTCAAGGCAGTCTTTTCCACTACTGAGCAGTCCTTATTGTCAGGATGTTCTTTCTAACATTCAGGTTGAATTTTTTTTTCTTGTAATTTGAATCCATTGACTTGTGTCCTGGTCTCTGGAGCATGCTCTAAGATGTATCCCAGATATTCAGTCTAGAATAAAATAGAAATATCAAATTATTGTAAAACAAGTTATGCTCCTTAACTGGCTGAAACCAACTAGTGAATCTGTGTTTGGACAATAATATGAACCAATGCAAAGTTAGAATTGAGACACTTCACCACCAATATAAGAAAACAGTGATCTGGAGCTTTCTGTTGTAGGCACCAACTGTCTGTTGTCAGTCATTGGAGTGCCAAGATATTAAGCAGGCAAACAGATACAGCTTAGTAGTCCAATAAAGCTTGCCTGGCCAGGGTGAAGCAGAAGCAACATCCAATGTTGGTCCAAAGTTCAGGAATCCAGTGGGCAGCAAGATCAGACAGTCCAAGGTCAGAGAAGTCAGGCAGACGGCAAGCAGGGAATCTGTAGCACACACAAAGGCAAGGGCCAGCAAACACATGCATTATTTCTTGTGTCGAGCTACTGCTCTCTGCCTTCCTTAACAAGGCTGGAGCCAGCTGGCTTTCATCCCAGCCTGAATAGCTCCTGGTGGGCTTGTATCTGCTTGTCCTCCTTTGAGGCTGCTGTTCACCTGGGGAAGCTGAGTCCTGGCCCATGACATTATTGTCAGTGGCTGGACTAGGAATGAAACATGAATAGAGATGGCTGGATATATCCAGAATACACCTCTCCTATCCAGTCTACCAAATATTTACATATAAAACTTTAGCAAACATTACATGAGTTTCTTGAAAACCTGCCAGATCAATATGACCGAGATAAACAGAGAAATTTTTCACTTATTGAGATTTCACAAGCTTTTAACATTCTCAGATATCATGTTGAATGTGCGATTTCACACACAAACACAGACAAAAACAAACAAACATTACACTAGTGCCCAATTCTCTAATTACTAAAAAACTATGAAGGGGAACATTATACTATTTGCCAAGATGTGCTAAATGCATTTTTATGGAGAGAAAAGTAGACTAAAAACCATGCTTAAGTAACAGAACAATGAAAGCGTGACCCAGAACGAGACAGAGAAAGTGAAGCATTGCTTCCGGTTGAGAAGGGAGTACAACTTTGACCCCTAGCCAATCCTTTACATTCGGGATTTAAGTCATATTTTAAATTAGGAAGTTTTAACTAGTGCTGCAAAATGAAGAGGAGAGAATGGTGGTGGTGGTGGTAATGGTAATATTTGTTGTTTTTATGTGTCTTTATAAGCATTGTATCCTTTAATGCAGCTGTGCTTTAAACCAGAGATGCCTAATGTTTTGATACACTGAGCTGTACTAAAGGGTCCAGTACCTGCAGAGGGCAACATCTTGAATCAAAGAATGAGTTAACGTTATTAATCTTCTGGTAAAGGTAAAAAGTCAGGGATCAACAAAGAAACTTTAACCTAAATTCAATCCATTTCAAAACACAGAATCTATGTCCTTATGTAGATGCATCTTACGTAGATGTTTACCTAGAGACTGTGATTTCTGTGAGTTTTTTGTTGACCCAGTTCATCTTAAGCTACATGAAGTAGGGGATTGTCAGGGTTTTTTTTTTTTCCAATACAAAAGGGTCTGGCACTGTGTTTTTGCCTGTTGGCTACAATTATTTCTTTCTTTCTGTCCTGGAAACTTGCAAGAGACCAGCAGCCAGTGGTTTGAGAACTGTCTCTGGTCTATAGCCCACCCATTTAAGTAGCAAGTTAAACCTTGCCTTGCAACACCCTAAAAATCATATGTAAATTCATCTGTAAGTCTTGACCTACATTTGATTTTCCCAGACTTTGAAAAATTATTCACAAATGTATCTGGTGCCAGAGACTGTGAACATGCCTACAGCAAATTTCTTCACACTGATGTGTTTATATGAGGTAAGCCAGTATAAAAACCCAACAGTTAGACTGAACAAAGTGAGTGAAAGAACTACCTCCTGCCTGAGGCAAGAAGATACTCTGTTGCTGTGAAGTTGGATGAAAAAATGTATGCAGGATGCACATGCACACAGCTAGCAGCCAGTCATGGAATGAGGACCAAAATGGCAGTGGTGGAGTGGAAGAAGACTTGGCAGAAAGAAGATGTGGAAAGGAGGAATCCCGTGAATGTCCCTGCTGAAAGATCTCTCTGTCCTCTCAAACTGAAGGGCTCTTCATGGGCTCCTGCAGTCACGTATGCATTAGAAGACCCCCTGGCTGGAGAAAGTGTGGAAGGAGAGGCAGAATTGAGCAAAGCAGGAAGCCAGGACAAAATGCCCTTTGCCTGCTGTCAGCAGCAAGGGCACAACCAGTAACCTCAGCAGCCATTTGGAGCTTTGGTGGGCAGAGCCTGGAGATGTACATTATACAGAAGGCTTTATGCTTTCCCTCACAAAAATGTACTGTCCCCATTTCCTTTCTTTTCCTACCTGTTTTTACTGTGCAAAAAGACATCAGACTGTTTCTGTCCTTCTGCTTTTTTTGGAAAGCAAGCAAACAAACCATGCCAACTCTCTTTGTTTCTTCCTCCTGTCTTGAAAAATAAAAACATTCCAGCCATCTCCTAGAAAAATACACCAGACATGCAGTTTCTTTTGCTTTCAGATCAGCTGTGCTATTGCTTCTGCCCGCCTTCTCTTAGTCCTTTCCTCCAAACTAGCAGTTTAGTCTCCTGAAAAGCACAAATCCTCATTTACTCAGCTGCTGAACTCCCTCCCCACCTGTCTTCTACACAGAACCCTCTAAAGATATGTTGGCAAGTGTGTGTGTTCTGAAACAGGTAATTGAATAAGTACTTGGGTTTCACTTGAAAGGTGAAAGTGCCTATTCACACAGTTGCTTCTTTCTTACACACACAAAGCTCTCAAGAGGATACTGCGTGGGAGAAGTGAAGAAGTTGACTGAATGGGTATCTGAGCTTTTCTGGCTGGCAAAGCACCTGGAATAGCCGGAATACTTATTTCGAGGAGCATACTGAGAGAAAAGACTGACAGAAGCAGCCATGGAGTTGTTTAGGGACTGGAAGGAACATTGCAGCTGGTGGGGAGCGGATTGCAAGAAAGGGACAAGAGAGCATCAGTAGATGGTGTCCCTTGGGGCAGTGAAGAAGAATGTAAGGCTGAAGGGAAAAGCCAAGAAGATAACAACAGAAGCCAGGCAGTTTGGGGGCTGCACAGAAAGAGTTTGGGGGCTACATGTGGCCTATTTGCTGCAGATTGGTAACCCCTACTTTAAATAAACATATTTTGAATTCAGATGTTCAAAGCTGGAAGAAGGCTCAGAACTGACTTCAAGAAACTTACATAGTTTCCAAAGTAAATGAAGTCTGAAGAAGAGAAACTATAGACAAGTAAGGGTTATGTGTAATCACAGTAGTAGCAGTCATGACTTTAAGGAAGATCTGGCATGGCAACTTCATCTTGATGTCTGAGCTTGGAAAGAGATCCACTGCCACATGGAACTATTCAGTTATTGTGAAACAGAAGTTTCTCAAGTCGTCTCTAGTAATTGATGCAGAAGGTATCAGGATATCTGATATCATACTGAAGTTACACATCCTTTGCAGTTCAGTGTGTGAATCTGAAAATTCATACTGTTGTGCCACTTCCTTGATTTGATCTGGTGAAGGCATGATTTTTATTTCTATCAGGACTCAGAAGAGCTCAGCCCTTCTTTCAGGCATGGTACAAGAGACTGTCCTTGAATGCACTACATAAGACCTACATTATCACTGATCTTGATCTTTCAGATTACATTTTGCATCAGTGCAGAGGCAGGAAAACAGTGAACTCTTGCTGCATCCAATATAATAACATGTGGCAATGACAAAATCTCCTAGAAGAATGGTTCACAAAGTTAATCAAGCAGCCTAGCTGAACCTGATCAGGAAGACCAAGATCATGTGGATTAGCACAGTAATCAACACTCAGGCTATGAAATGTGGACAAAACACTGCAAGAAGCTGAAACTGGACAGCTGAGCAACCTTCTAAAGCACTCGTCTTGAGTCTCATTTTCCTGAATTGTGCACTTGATAAAATTCATGGAGTCTTGGAACAGACATCTTAAGTTGCTGATGGATTTCAGTTGATGTAACTGTGTAGCTTACTGCTGTAACATGTGAGATTACTATTCCAGCTGAGTGGACATCATTCTTAGGATACCTTTGCTCCTGCACCATAGTGGAAAGAATGGAAGGTAATAAGGTCTACTAATCACACTGCCATTCCCAACTGGATGTTGGAAAAAATAAGATAATTTAGGCAGTCCATTTCAGAGGTGATGTTAATAGAAATGTCTCTCATCTGTATCCCATTATTAGTCTAGAAGACAAAAATGGGATAGAAATTTAGGCCTTTTTAGCAATGCATAAAGAAGGTATATATTTATGTATCAGCACGTTTGAATACTGGAAATGTAATAAGTTAGATGCCATTTAATTTCATATGGTCTGGGATTGTATTAAAGTACAGTTATTAAAGGGTGATTTCTTAGGTTATGTACAATCAAGAAATGGCCGCTTCTGTAAAACATAATATTTTAAACAATATTGTGAAAATGTGTTGCTGATGTTTTGAATAAGGCAATGTAAACATGATTCTAAGTTTATTAATGGCAAGCAAAGGTAAAAATAAAAAACTCAGTCATTCCCTTTTCTTTGCCCAAGTATGAAGTTATCTGTGCCCTCGCACACTAGAGCTTTCACGTGTGCGCGGTAGCATTCGGAAGATTCTAAAGCTTAGTAGCTTGGCAGGAACCCCTCCCCCATGCCAGTACTGCGCATGCTCCTCCCGCTGAGCAGCGGTCACTCCTCAGTTCTGTAGTCCGCCGAAAAAACCACAGGGACCTGAAAAAGAGGGGATGGTAGGGTGTGTGTGGGCACAGATGACCATTCGAAGAACTACAGTTACAGGTAAGCAGCCTGTTCTCTTCAGCTTGTACAGCCTGAGGATGTGTATAGTTTCCTGAAGAGGTGAGAACCACCCCATAGCCATCCTCTTAGTGACATACACATGCACAAGTCACACTATGTGGGGGGTAAATTATTTGTCCTGCTGCAATAGATGTATTTTGCCGACAACAGTGGAAGCATGTTGCATCTACACAACCACACCCATTCATTGACATGTGTTGACATTCATTGACATTCTGTATGGGAGTGGCATCGTGCTTAACAAAGCATATCTCCACATGCAGATATTTACAGAACTGTAAGAGCTGTTGGATTGCAGCCCATGTGTTCAAGCTCCATACGCATTCTGGCTCAGTCCAGAGGGGAATTGGCCATGGGTAAGGTCAAGGGAGTGGGTAACTACCTCTCTGAGCAGGGCAGATTCGCAACATGTTTGAAAGAGGCAACTCTAAGACTCCTAGTGAAGAAAACCTTTTTAAATCCTACCATTTTGGGTAATTACTGGCCAGCCTCCAATATTCCATTTTTGGGCATGGTACTGAAGTATGTGGTGGCCTCTGAGCTCCAGGGAATTCTGGATGGGCCAGATTATCTAGATTCATTTCACCTTGGGTCTGGGATGGAGAATGTTTTGGGCACATTGGTAGATGACCTAAGTTGGAAAGGGGAAATGTGTCCTTTTGGTTCTACTGGACCTCTTGATGGCTTTTGATACCAGCCATGGTGTCTTTCTGGACAACCTTGTTAGGATGGTATTTCTAGACATTGTTCTATTGTATTCTGGAGGTCAAAGCACAAAAGGTGGAATGGGGAGATTCCTTTTGTTTTTTTGGTCACAAGCCTTTGCAGTCTGTCAGGGTTCTGTATTGTCTACCATTCTATTTAATGTATGCGTGAACTATCTGGGAGCGGTTCTCTGGAGATTGAGGTTTGGTGTCACCTACATGCTGATGACACCCACCTCTGTTTCTCCTTTCACCTAATCCAAGTAAACTGTTTTCAATTCTAGGTCATTATCCATTGTCTGTATTGAACTGACTGACAGTAAACAAACTGAAGGTTAATCCAGATGAGACACAGTTGTTCCTTGTCATTACAGAGGCAAATCACAGAGAACCAGCCTATACAGGAAGGGCTGCACTCTTCTTGAAGATGTGGGTTTGGTATATCCTTGGATTTAGCTCTGAACCTGGATATCAAGGTTTCTGTACCAGGCGAAAGTATATTTGCATGTTTAAAACTAGTGTGTCAGCTGTGCCTATTCCTGCAGATGTTTCATTTGACCATGGTGACACATGGCTTGTTACATTCTGTTTGGATTAGTGGAATACAAATTTTGAGGGGATGCCTTTGAAAAGTGCTGGAAAAACTAAAAGCTGGCCCAGAGGGAGCACATAATTCTGTTGTTATAACAGCTCCACTAGCTATACCGGTCTGTTTCTGGGCAGAGATCAAAGTGCTGGTTATTACGTTTAAGCTCTGTATAATGTTGGTTCAGGCTATCAGAAGGAGTCTGTCTTTCTATATGAATTTGCCCAATCTCTGAGACCTTTGGTACAGACCCTTAGTGGTTGATCCCACATTTTGATATTTTCTCTCTAGGGGGAGTATAATGACTCTCTCCTTGTCTTTCCTTTATAAGGTGAAAACTGTTCTATTCCAACAGGGTTTGGGGAACTGGCTGCAAGTAGTTCTAAGAGATTTCTGTTTGTTTGTTTGTTTATATCTTTTACCTTTTTAATGGATTTGGTTAAGATCATTTCAATTCTATAGGTAGATCAGTCATATTCCAACAATACATATTGTATATTGTATGCTTAAGATTTTTAACAGCTTGCTTGTGCAATTGCAGCCTTTTGCAGTCCTCCATAGGCTGCAATAGTACATTATATGCTCTTAAAATAAAAATTAACTGCTTTTCAAAATGAGAATGAACAAACATTAATTAAATCTACATTTGTTGTATTCTTTTGTGCATCTACATGTGATATACATTTGTGATATTCTTTACACTGGGCAGAATGAATTTGTGGAATTCACTGCTGCAGTGACATCTGCTTGCTTAGATGACTTGAAAAAGGGACGTGTGTTAAATAGGCTAGGTCATCTAGCAACAGTTATTTACAATGACTATGGTTAACTGCTGTGTTCAGAGGCAGAATAGCACTAAATACCAGTTACTGGTGGTAGGCAGACAGCAGGGAGCAACCAGTAGGAGAGAGCTGTTAATTTTATATCCTGTGTGGGTATGTGGTTGGCAACAATGGGGAGCCTTTGGGTTGATCAAAGAAGGCTGTTAGGATATTGATCACATATTCTAAATCTACTTATGCCACACATGCAGAAAGGCAGATGCAGATATTACGTGTGTTCTCAGCATATTTTCCTTGCAGATTACATTTTAAAATGTTATCTTACACTCACACACACATATATATATTCTTGTTTTAAATGAGGAAGAATGTAGCAATCAATCTTTTCATATCTTTGTTACTAAACTTCCCCCGTCATACATCTGCTTCGCCCTGAAAATATATTTGCTCAGAAAGAACACTGTGAAGTTCTAATTTGCAAGTCATCCTCTTAAGTGAGAGAAGCAAAATCATTCATGCTTGCTGAATTTTTTCCCCCAGCGCAATGTCTTTCTTCACACCTTTCATTTAGGAAGGCTCACATCTTTTCGAGGAGTTAGGGGGATGGAGAGCACAGATCAAGCAGTCTTGAGTGAAATTGCAAGGCATAACTGTGCAATATTATTTATAGTGCCACACTCAACATCAGTGTTTATTGAATGAGCTCAGTGGAACATCCTTCTTGTGTCATCGAGTCTCTGATGATAATTATCATTTTATTATTCCAAAGCACTGTCTGTTATTTGTTATGTTGTTATATTACTTAGAGAGCTTGACATCAATATGGAAAACTGAGGTTGGGGTGCTCAGCGTGCTTCTCTGTCACTAAGCAAGAAAGATGGCAAGATGGCATCATAGTAATAGAAAGATCATCTATTTCAACCCCTGTGGACCATTTACTTAGTTTCTCCTGTTCTTCCTATTAACTCCAGACTCTTTGAGTCCCCTTTCAGGAGCATATTGCCAAAAGGTGTTGATTCCATGCACAGTGAGACAAACATGTGATGTTTGTCCCAGGCAGTCAGTACAAGCTGTTCCCTGTACTGCAAGACAGGTGGTTCCCTGCAAAATCACAATATAGCACCAACTGTTCGGTGTCAAGATCAGTAAGATTGACGCTTCATTCTTTCCAGGTATGTTTCCAAGTAAGGGCAGACAAGTTGACTACAGATCTCAGATTTTGAGATGAGGAGGAGAAAGTCCAGGTCCCTAATGATGTCTCTGGGCATTGAGACTGCTACTACCAAGATCAGAGATTCATCCAAACTATCTTACCTCTTCAGCATCAGCAGATTGGCTTATCATAAAGGAAATAGATCACAGAGAGTACAATATGCATCCTCAGATGTTTTAACTATTGTTAAGAAGATTTGTTTATCCAGTAGCCTCCCCAAGCTATCCTATAGTAAAGGATGTATTTGCTGGGGTTCAGGCTTGTATGTGGTTGTCCTGGCAGCTCTTTTGCCCGAGGCTATATATCATACATTTCGATCCTTTGTTCCAATTGTCTGAATAGTAAGTAAGGGCAGACTAGAACAAGCAGAAGTCATTCTACTAGCACCTCCATGGCTAAGGAGACCTTGGTTTCAGATCCAGTGGTCTGTCAGTACAATAGCCTTGAACATTTCCTCTCTGGACAGACCATCTGAGTCAAGAAAGATTGTTCCATCCATACCCAGGCTGGATGCAGGTACATACTTGAAGGCTGAACAGATGGAACTTGAGGACTTTATATTATGTGTCAAAGGTTAGAGAAGCTTATTAGGGTCTCCGCTAAATGATTGTCTGGACTTAGCTTGAAGAACATTTTGTGGGTGGTGTCAAAAGAAAGGGTATGACTTTCAACAGGCTTTGTCAAGCTGCTTTTAACATTTCTGCTTTCAGGTCTTGAGCAAGGCCCTCAGGATTAACAAGAAAGCAGGTGCTAACATGCAGTTCTCTTATACTGTTGGGTCATTTGGGATCTCTGATGTGAAGTTTTGTGTGAAGTTTCCTGTCTGTAGCACATTGTTTTTCCTTGTAAGATTTACACCTTTGATTTCTTTACTTTTTCACTATTCAAAACTCTTAAAAAGACAGCTCAGTTTCCCTTCATGGAAGACCTTATTGGCCAAAATTATAGCTCAGAATTATAGGTTCAGAATTAAGGACATTATTTATTAGAAATGAATTATGCATTTTTCATAAAGAATTTGGAGTTTTTTTGTGTAAAGCCATCATTTATACCAAAAGTTATAAATATTTCTCTTTTGATAGTTTATAAATCAATGTTTCACCAATGCTCATCATTCTATCCCATGCCAAGAGTGGAAAAAGGGAAAGCAGTAGCACAAGGTAGATGTGGGACAAACAATGAAAACCTTTGTTTTTCTCACTGAAAGTTTTAGGTGGCCTGCATACATGCTTGCTTACTTACTTCCATCCAGCTGCAATGGGAAAAAGGTTGCATCAGTTTCATTAATCTGGATGGTTTTGAGCTATTATTTCTGCTTGCTACAGGTCTGTGACTGTTCTTGTCCTGCTGAGTCTAACTGCTCATTCTATAAGACTTTTATTATTTCAACACCATTAGTGAATATTTACCAAGCAGCTCGTGTGGTTGTTTGTGTCATCCTTTATATGACATTATAAACTAGGTGTATGTCCTGCGGAAACATCTCTGTAGGAGAATGGCTTTGCAAAACGTTGTGTCTAGTTAAAGAGTGGCAGCAAGAGCCACTTAAACTCTTTAAGGAAGATTGGCTTGGTATATTCCAGACAAGAATAGCTTTTGCTGCTTCAGGAAAATGGAATATTACTATTCACAGTGAAGGTTCTCTTTCTGTAGTAGACAGAGGGTATCCTACTTACCTTCTGAGTTGAGCTAGCTATGGGTGGGGGGTTGTATGGCATTGTATGGCTTATATATATTTTTACATTATATTTTATTATCTGGAGTTTACTGAACCTAAAATTCTGTGATCTTCCCATGCTGCATTGAGGTTTATTCTAATTTGCCTGCCCTTTCCAATGGTCAGCGAGACATGGTACCCAAGACAAGGATACTCTCTCTCTGCTGCAGAAAACGAACAGTGATGTTGATTCCATCTTTCATGTATAAAACTATATTCAGTCCTCACCAAGCATCTGCAAGTTCTCTTTTTAAAGAAAAGGCTATAGGATTTAATTTATTTTTAAGAAAAGGCTATGGGGTTTAATTTATTATTCTCAAATGCTAAGGATTGTTTTTAAAAGTTTCCTGTATTTTTTGCCTTCTTTTAGAATGAGGAAGTAAGGTTCATTGAAAATGAACTGGAGCATCAAAAACAGAAATATTTTGAACTTCAGGCTTTTACTCGGAGTTTGATACTTGCTATTAAAACAGATGATAAAGAACAGCAGCAGGTAAGGCAGTGCAGAGGATAAGCGCTGGACAACTTTTGTCATGTTTTCCCCTTCTGTTTTTGTCACTTATCAAGACACATGGAAGCTCTGCTATTCATGTGAAGTTTCTGTGTCTACCACCCTTTTCATTTGGGAGGTAATGTATATGAGGAAGGTAGTATATATGACAAAACCAGTTAAATATGTTGCAGATCTAGCAAATCACACAAAGAATTGATCAAATCTGTACTGCTTTATAAATAGTAGTTGTTATTGAGGCACCAATTGTTCATGTTAATTCCTTTTCTTCTACCAAAAGGGACAGTAGTATCCCTCTGCAACCACACTGAAACTTCCAAAGTACTACAGATAAAGATCTCAGCCATGATACTTAGTCTTTTCTGCTTCAACAGGAATTTCAATACACCACAAGCTAGAGTAACTTTTATTTATGCTTTATATCTAACTCAGGCACTTCTAGCAGATTTACCTCCAGAGTTAGAAGAGATGGACTTCAATCATGCCTCTCCAGAACCTGATGATACCTCATTCAGCTTGTCCTCTTCATCAGAGAAAAATGCCTTGGACAGTTTCTGATCTTTTGACAAAACAAAAAACGACACAACATGGTTTGCCTGATGTGTATGTTTTGAATGAATTTGTTAGCCGATACCCTTATAAATATGTAGGGGAAAGACTGGGGTGGGAAGAGAAACTTCTGTAGCAAGTGTGATTTATGGTAGCTACAAATTCTGGATTTTATTTTTTGACAAATGTGAAAGTTACTTGACATATGTAAGTTATGCTTCTAGCAGCTATGCCTTGATGATGGTACCTTTCTACTAACAAGTGTTCAGTAACAAACTCCTGATCTAAGCAGGACAGCAAGAATAGAAGAAAAGGAGCCAATCATGATAACAGTTCAACCATACTTCCTATTCTAGCCCACTCATCCTGTTCATTGTGATACTTTGCCTTCTTTTATTATTACCCCTTTTCTCAGGTAGGTGGACTGAACATTGACAATTATGGGCTTCAAACTGAAGGTAAAATCAAGCCTTCATGAAGAAGATGATCATTCAAACCAGGGATCATGCTAAAGAAGTGTTTTTTTCCCTCAGTAGATAACAACAATTCATTGTGTCTTTGCTCCTCTTTACCCTTCCCCAGTACCTGAAAAATCATTGGAAATGTAACCCTATCTACCTTAATTACCTCCAGTGAAGTATTCTGTGTGCAACAGCAGGTGTAAATTCTGAATGAAAATAATCAACTCCTAATAGAAATGCTCAGTTGTTTAGAAGAGCAACAATTTCCAGTACTTCAGGGACTTAACGCATTGTCTCCCCTCAGTGTACCATGGGACTATGTGGCAATAACTTGGGAAGAAAGGCCACAGATGTGTGTGTACTTAGATCTGAAGGTTGCATGGATTCACATGGCTTATTTTCAAGCCATTGCTCCATAACCAACTCTCAGCTGAAGGCTGCTCAGGAATATGTTTTAGGGTGGTCTCTTGTATTTATTAGCTAAAAGAGCGAGTCAGGAGAAGGAAAAGCTAAGGAAACAGAAGCACTAATGCCTGTCCCAGGAGACAAAGGGGCATCTTTGATAAAGGATGATGTCCACAGGGAGAGTGCTTCTGGAGTTATAAATTAGAACTGCTTGATTAAAATATGGAATAGGACAGAACAAACTCTGACATAATAAACTGACTTTGGCCGACACACTTCAAATGTAAACGTAATTGTGCAATCCTGATTCACTTCCCTCCACGTTACACAGTTAGAGGCCCAGTAAGAACTAAGCTTGGTGACAAATGCATTGCAGTCATCCATATCTGTTGTGTGGGTCAAAATCTCGCTGTGCATGAGAGTTTCAGCATAATAAGCCTTGAGCTGACCAGTGTATCAGTGGCCTCTTTTCCTCTTTTTTAAAATCAGTGGTGATGAGGACTGAGTTCATTTTAACTGTACTGTTTTCAGAATTTTGATCCCTGGTTATGTGCTATGTTCTTAACTGGGTAAGAAAATGTTACATATGTACTGTATTTGTATGGTTTGTTCTTCTATGAAAATACAGCAGAAATAAGAGCTATAACTGAAATCCTGTAGCACACAGAGGGCACAGTTTTTAATCTTCTTTTGGAGTCATAAATTTTCTTTTAAAAAATGCTGTGAAAAACAGGCAGCCTACTCCTAACATGATTTGGTATGTTGTTCTGAAGACCCCCTTGTACCTTTTTCATTCTGTTCATATTGCTTCACCATATAATACTTCTCTCTTCTCATCTTATCTGCTCTTCTAGCTGCCTTGCCCCACTTGGAAGTAACAAGGAAATGCAACTGGGTTTCTTCTTCCCTTCCAGCTTATGTCCTCTGCAGTTGTATAACTCTCCCTACAGGACACGCAGTAGATGCCATGTGATCCAAAGCCCTTCCAGATAGCACATAATTCAGTAATGTGGATTGTGTGCCATGGGACACAGTTAAGAGAAAGTAGCTTAGGGATCTGCATGTAATTTTTGGGAGATACACAGTAGATCAGCAAGGATTTCTGATTCCCAACTGTTGAACACTTCTTGTGTGCCTTCAGGTCATTTCTCACTTATGATGACTGAGGGGATTTTCTTGGCAGAATTTGTTCAGAGGGGATTTGTCCTTTGCCTTCCTTTGAGGCTTAGGCGATTTCCGCTCAGAGGCCCCTCCCTAAACTGCAAACCCCAGGATTCCATAGGATGTTGAAAGTGGAATAATAGCACTATGACAGTTTAGTGCGGAAATGGCATTAGAGTGTGACTTGCCCAAGGTCACTCACAAGGTTTCCATAGCTGAGTGTGAACCCTGGATTCCCAATGTCTTACTCTAACACTCAAGCCACTACACACAACAAAATGATTTTTCCACCCAAACTGAGCTGCTTAGAATAACAGGTAGTAGAATTCTGTGTGAAAGATTGTGAGGTAGTTCTGTTTTGGTACTGAAAACCAA